>CM039734.1:72600240-73093820 GCA_022539455.1 Dendrobium nobile
TAAGCTAGATTTATACTTATTTCTTCCCATTTTCATAGTGGATTTGTAGGTGTGGTGTGGCTCGGCTCCGTGGGTTTTTCCCTATTTTGATTTTTTCCACACTTTTCCTGGTATCCTTTTACTTACTGCTACTTTTTATTTTCTTGTTTGTTTTATCATGGTGTTTTACTTCCATCACCAACATGTTGACTCTGTTCCTTCGACCTTCGTCACTTAACTACGGTCCTCTGATCTCCATCACTTGCTATAGTCCTCCGACGAAGCACCATCACCCCACTACGGTCCTTCAACTACTGTCGCCTGCTGACTATTGTCCTTCAATCATCATTGCCCAACCACGTTCATTGGTTCACCATAGCCTTACATGATCATTTCCGTCATCTACCGACTATAATTCTTTGACCTTCATTGCTTGCCGATTATGACCACCTTTGCTTTACTATGATCCTCCGATCTCTGGCACTCGACTATGGTTCTTTAACCTCTTTTTCCCAACTATAATCTTTCGACCTTTGTTTCTAGACAACAGTCTTCCAATCACTGTCACCTGACTGTGGTCCTTTGATCGTCTTCGTTCACCGACTATAATCATCTTACCACCATCACTTGAATACTATCCTCTGACCACTACCGCCCACTGACTATGACTCTTTCGTCCTCGTCGTCTGCTGAATATAGTTATTTCGACCTTCGTCATCTGCTCATTGCAGTTGTTCAACAACCATCGTCTAATGACCATCCTTTGTTCTTTGTTTCTTACCGACTACAATCCTCCGACTCCCATCATACAACAGTAGTCCTTAGATCTTTGTTGCCCAATTATAGTCCTTGGATCACTGTTGCTTTACTACTATCTTATGACCAATGTCACCAGACCACGGTCCCTTAGACCTCCGTTGCTTACTATCAACAATAATTTTTTTTGGGCTCTTCCAACTACAACCAAGTAATATGTTCTTTATAGTGCATCCATGCCCTCTCTTGAGGAAGGGCATCATTTCAATCAATAATAAATAATAATTGAATCATTTTAATTGGGTCAGGCTCTATGATTTTTCCCTTTTCGAGTTTTCTACGTAAAATTTATCTAGTGTGTCTTACAATTCCTGCACTAGTCCCTTATTTGTGTGCATCTTGGATCTTCTTATAAAGCTAGGAGCCCAGAACTTTAAACTTTATATTTCTCTACCGTCGTGAATGTTTCAGCATGCAACAATTCTATTAAATATGTGAAAGTTTACATTTGCTTGTAACTTTGCTTTTTATGTTAAGAACAAAAAAAAGGTCCATAGGAGATCCCTTAAGACAATTTTTCACCTTCTGAATTTTAGTCGTTTTACATTTTCCACTATATTGCTCAAAGACATTATTATTGGAAATGATATTTTAAATAAAAGTATAGGGTGTTCACTGAAAAATAGAAATTATTTTAGTTATCTCGAATACATTATGCCATAATATTTCCTCAGAAGTTTCCCTCTTCCTATACATCTCTGAAAAATCTTTGTAGCCGTATTTACGCTCAGTTGAATTCATGGAAGCTGGGAAGGAATGACCAGAAGAAAAATAGTCTTCAATGGGGATCAAATTATGCTAACCTCAACCAGTTTTCCGATTGTAGCTTAGAATCTAATAATCATCACTGCATTATGATCCAATTTTTTTATTACTATACCCTTAACACTATAGAAAAGTTCATACCAGTGCTCATCTTACATGTTCTTTCTTGATATCTTATGCATTTCCTAATAGAACACTGGTAAGGGAATGCCTTTTGCTGGTTTTATAGGGCAAACTTCCAGAGGGCCAAGAAATTGCTGTAAAAAGACTTTCTAGGGGTTCAGGGCAAGGATCAGAGGAATTCAAGAATGAGGTTACCCTCATTGCAAAATTACAACACAGAAATCTTGTCAGACTTCTAGGATTCTGTACTGACAAGGAAAATCAGTTGCTAGTCTATGAATACATGCCAAACAAAAGCTTGGATGTTTTTCTTTTTGGTAAGCATGTCTTACTAGCTACCATTCTTCCCAAACACCACCTTATCTTTGTAAGCAAAATGATCTCACAAATAAATTTCCATAGGCCCTAACAAGAAAGGACTGCTAGATTGGAAGTCGCGATACCGGATCATCGAAGGAATTGCTCGAGGACTCCTATACCTTCACCGAGACTCGAGGTTACGAATCATTCACCGCGATTTGAAAGCTAGTAACATCTTGCTAGATGCAGAGATGAACCCAAAGATTTCGGACTTCGGTCTTGCAAGAATCTTTAGAAATGACAGCAATGAAACAACCACTAAAAAGGTGGTTGGGACATAGTAAGATTCTTGTTTTTAAACGATACAAGATTAAACTAATACATCGAAATCAAATATGAATCTTTTCCATGGAACTGCAGTGGTTACATGGCACCAGAGTATGCAATGCAAGGCTTCCGCATAGGATTTTCATGATGACGGTGTGTCATGTGTTGGGTGACGTAGTGGAGAGGTGAGGGCCAGTAGAAGGGTGTTTGGAGTGCTGGAGGGGGTTTCCGATTTCTATGTTGCTGTGTGTCATCTACACCAGACTGTTAAGGCCGATGGTGATGTGATTACACTCGTGATAGCGGATGGGCGATGATACGGTTGCGCACGTCCGGCTTTTTGTTAGGTTTTGAGTTTGAACTTCTGTATGTTGGAGTTGGAAGGTTCGATGTTGGAGAGAACTTTATTGGTAGGGTTGGATATGACTGTTGCGTGGCTTGGGTACTGTTGTTTTGGGGTGGGTGGTGTTTGGGGTATGCTTATGGAATGGGGTGGCTGGGAGCTAGCGGTTGGTTGTGAGGGACGATTGTGTGATGGTTTCGTTCGAGCGGGGTAGTGGGGCCCGGCGGGGTCGAACATCGTGTATTCATGCATGGGTGTGGCCCCTATTCTTGGGTACGTCAGGGGGGGATGGTTGGGGGTCGAGGGGGTGTTTTGCGCTTTAATTGACAGTTTGTGTAATTTTGGGGATGACCAGTATACGTCTCGGGGATGGGTGTAACACATTTATCACATAGGATGAGGTAGTGTGGTTAGAATGAGCATCTTTATTAAAAGGAATGACTACTGTGGGGGATGAGAGTCGTGTTGTGCCGTGGGGTTTGAAGAATTGGGGTTTTGGGTGGTTGGTGGAGTCGGACAGGGTAGGAGTATCGTGAATCTTGGAGTCTGACCAGGTTCGGCGGATATGATGGGGGTGCATGTGTCATTGGTGTGGTTTTATGTGGGCTTTCGTCTTGGTCTTTCGTTTACTAAAAGGTAGTATACCGAGGCACAATGCTGGTTAGCAACTAGCGCGATCTGTGCGCTCAGCTAGTGTCGTTCTTTGTGAGGACTCCAAGCCAGTAACTGAACATTGTCCAAGGTAGAGAAGGCCCCCGGAAGCGCTATGATGTTGGGAGCGGGTTGGTGGGTAGATGGGGGGGGGTGGGGGTGTGGAGGGGGGGGGGTGGGGGGGGGTCGGCATTTATGGTGGGGGTTCAGTGCATTGGGGGGGTGGGCTATTTGTGGTTTTCGTGGTTTTAGAGTGGTAGGAGGGGGTGGGTACGGGGATAAAGTTGGGGGGACGTATGTATTGTCTGCTTCTTTTAGGAGTGGGGTAGGGCAGTTCTTGTTGGCGGATGGGGGTATCCATGGATCGTCGGCCCCGTCCGTAACGAGTGTGGGGTTGGTACTTTTGCCTAGAGGCGTGTGTTGGGGGAATTTGTCGGGGGTCGGTAGTTTTGTAGGTAGAAGGGTACCGCGGGATGGGCTGGAGATTGGGGGGGTGGTTGGATTTGACGGGGGGTGTGAAGGGGTGGGGGTGTGGTGGTGAGGAGGGGGGTGGTGTTAGCGGGTTTGCTGTGGATGGTTTGGTGGGGTGGGACGGGAGCGCCCGACCCAATGTGTGGAGGGTGTGGGGGGGATAGTGCATGTAGGTGTGTTGGTTGGACTTTTAGGAGAATGATTATGTTATTATGTGGTATCTTATTGTGTGATGTTGAGGTGGTGGGTGTTGTGTACTTGCTGCCGTAGGGAGAGTTTAACATCTTTGATTTATATGGAGATTTAATATGCATATTCATAAGAAAAGAGTTATAAGAGGCATCGAAGTTTTTATGTAAAAAAATTAGAAGGGAGAGAAAAATCAAAGGATTTGACCTAGTTGAAATTATTTTGTTAGTGTTTTTCTTAAGTTATAAATGATGTTATTTCCTATGATTGTGCAATTTGTTCACAATGTAGTAGGCATAAGCTATATAGAATGAATTATGTGACGAATATTGGCAAAGCCCCCTATGACATTGGAGTTATCTTCAAGGGATTGCTTGTTGTATATTTGATTGTACTCTTTTGAGGAGGAAAGATCAAAGATTAAGAAATATAACATAAATCTTGATGCTAATGTTGGGAGTCATAGTGGATGTTGCAATCATGTATTAGCCTTATAGCTAATATCGAGATTTGATATTAACTAACTATGGTCCTTTGACTACTATCGCCCTAAATATAATGCCTGACCACCATAGCTCAACTACATTCTTCTGACCAATGTTGCCCAACTACGACATTTTGACCACCATTGCCAATTATGATACTCTGGTCATTATCACCGGCCTGCAATCCCAAGCAACCATCGTTTGGCTACAGTTTTCTAACCACCACCGCTTAATTGTAGTTTCCTAACCATCCCCATTTGTTTATGATACTCCAATTCTTGTTGCATGATTATGATATTTTAACTACCTTCATCTACCTTGGTCTTCTGACCACCATCAAACAATTATAGTCCTCAAAAAATTATTGTCAAATTAGGTTCTTCAATCTTCAATGCCCAACTATATTTTTCCAAACACCATCACCTAACTACAGTTCTCCGATCATCATTGGCCTCCTTTGGTCTTTTGATCTAAAATACTGAACTCTTTGGAACTATTTAGATGACTATGATTTACTGATATCCCAAGTATATTTTTCTCTAGCCAACGTTATGCGGGCTTAAGTCCTTCGATCACCAACACTCAATTTTGGTCATCCAATCATCATCACTCAACTTTTGTTCATACCACACAACCATGGCATGATTATACTCCTCTAACCATCATCACTCGACTGCCGTCCCTGACCACTATTTTGTAATTGTAGCCCTCCAACCATTGTCCCCAAACTATGATCCTTGAATTGTCGCAACATTGCCCGACTATAGCCATCCAACACTCCATTGCTCAACTAAAGACCTACGACCACTATAACTTGACTACGGTCTTTCAACCATTATCCCCTGACATTGGTCCTCCAACCAATTCCTCTGGCCATTATCATATGGCTACTCGGATGGCCGTCAACTTTATCATATGTCATCTCCAATATTGTCAATGCATGCCATCATCGATGAGATTGATGTTGTTGTCGTCACTAACTCTGATTATTGTTAGCATTATGATTTATATTGGATTCTTTAGTTTATGGTCTCACTTTCTTTAAAAAGTAAGATCAAATATACAATAAATGATCTCTTAAAGACAACTCCTATTTTACAAAGCTCTTCCAAATTTCACCAAAGAATTTGATCAGTAAAGCTTATGCTTACTATATTATATCAACATTGGTCATTAATGTGACACACTAGTGGAATCAAATAAATACAAAGTTAAATTTACTTTCATAAAATTAAATTTCATGTAAAACAGAGGATAAATTATTGTTAAAATGACTAAAAAAATTTTATTATGGAGGAATTTCTAAATTTCTAAATTTATTTTAAAAGAAATATTATATATTAATAAGTAATTAACTTTTATATTATACTGTTTTGAAATGAATTGAAATATTTTAATTTTAAGTTGACTAAAGACTTTTTATTTCTTAAAGTTTTTTTTTTTTTTTTTTTTTTTTTGCATATTTAGCTCAATTAAGTCAAACCCACGAGCATATATACTCCGACTTTTTGCTTGCGGATCTTTTTTTTTTCAAGAAATTTGAGAGCCTCGGTGTAATCGAGTTGAGGCATTGAGCCGAGCTCAATTTACTCGTGCCAAGTTAACTCTCACATATGAAATAACAAAAATTCACTTAAAACAAGGAAGATAAATATAACTCTTACATATTTTTACCAACTTTTTACTAAATTTACTAAACTTATATATACTTTATGTGCATTTAACATTTATATTCTCTTAAAAAAGTCAGCCCGCAAGCTAAAGAGCCGAGTGAAACCTTTCTCAAATTTGACTTGTTAACTCATATTGCTCGGCTCACAATGTATTTATCGTATCAAATTCGAGCGAGCTCACGAGCCACTTGACTCTCTCACATCCCTAAATATAACTAATTTTACTTGATATTAAAGTAATGTACGAGCACATAATGTAAATATACTAACAAGGATACGATACTTGTAATGGCATATATTTTGTGTGTTCCGTGTGTGTACGTGTGTAGGAGAGGTATTGGAGGTTTTTTTTTGTTTTTTATTTTATATTATCTCTCTCAAAACCACACTACACAAAATACCACGTTTCTAAATAAAATAAAAGTTCGCGATCATACTCTTTGTAGATTGAAGTATATACTAACTTAATTCTCTCACTCCTCACCTCCTTACCCTCAAAAACTAAAACTTCTACAACACCTAAAAAAAACAACAACCCCCATCACCCCATAAATAAAACCACCTACATCACTACCCTCATTATTCATAACCCACACCCCCACCCACCATAATACCCCAAAACAAAACACCACAAAAAACCCACACCCCAACAACCAACCACCAACACACCTTTTCCAATCCTTTATTCTACAAACTCTTCCCATCCCCCCTCATCTATATCCCCCTAACATTCTATGTGTGAGCTGGATATCCGTGCAATGCTAAGACGTAGAATTATAACTCTATCACCACATATATTCTAGCCCGCAACAATAATAATAAAAAAATAATTTTAATAATGTAAGAATTTTTTAATTTTAAATTAATACATTTTTTTTCTTTAAAATTCATAATTCCCATTATAAGCATAGGAATATTAAGAGAAAAATTTTACATAAAGATATTATAATATGAGTTACATCAAAACTAGCATTAATATCAGAAAGTTTTAATAAATTTTATAATATCTTGATTTTTTTTATAATTATATTTTTAGAAGAAAATATTTTCATCCAAATGCAAGTCATAAATTATTAAGATTTTGATTATTTTGTCACCGGTCTTTTTAAATATTTCTTAATTAAATGTTACTTTAGTAATTATTTTAATTATATCATCTAAAAAAAATCGAAAGGAAGAATGGTCGTCGAAGCTTCTATACGTTTCTTGTGACTTTTGAGTGCCCTGTAGACTGGGAAGTATAGAAGACCTTGAGAAGCGTGACTTAGGGCTTTCTAGAATCTCTAAAGAACCACGAAACTTCATGTTGCTATGAACCCTAATTTCCATGGAAAATAGAGTGGGGACACCCACCACCATTGTGTATTAGGTTTTATCTATTCATTTATGAACTTTTGATTTATATATATATATGTATATATGTATATGTATTTTTTAAAATTAAATAATTATTTTTAATTGTATATTTTGTGTCTATTTCAATTGCATGGAACTGTATGTTATCGTATCTTCTATCATTTAGTGAATTCATTCAATTGGGTAAGATATCATGTTTTTTCGTCTTTTTTAAAATTTTCTTTAGATAGAATATTTTGGCGTTTCTTAGGGTTGCAAACGTTCCGAGCCGAGCTTAGTATGTGCCTGTTCATGTTTCAGTTCATTTATTATCAACTTGTTTAAGTTTGGTTTGACTTTGATTTGAGTTTCTTTATTTGTGATCAACCTTGGTTAGTTTAAATTAATGGGTGTTCATGTTTGATTCATATTCGATTCATTTTGTGCTTATCGAGCTTTAAATAAATAAGCCTTATGGAGCTATAAACGAGCTCTACTTTTAGATATGCATTAATTTAACAAACGAGATATCAACCATTCTAACAAACAATTACATCTAGCATATTTGTGAACATATCTAACGAAATTTTTTAAACTATGAAACAAGCTCATTCACGAACTTATCTAATGAGTATTCTTGAGCTATCAAATGGCCTGTTCATGAACATATCTAGTTAGTATTTTCGAGCTATCAAATGAGATCATTCACGCACAAACGATCTATGATTCATCTTATATTTGTTCAGAGATTGGGTTGTTCATGATTTTAAGCGGATGCGGGAAGTAAAAAAAAAATTAAATTTAAAAATATATATTTTTAAAACTCTAATAAAGTTCTAATCGAGCTTCTTAGTCGAGATATAATTGAGTTTCTTAGTCGAGATATAATCGAGCTTTATAATGAGTTTGTTCACAAACATTAAACGATATTGTTCATGAAAATAAACGAACTTAATGCCAAGTTGTTCGAGCTTGTTTATTTAGAGTATTTTATCAAAAGTGTTCAAGCTCGTTCGTTTACCTTATCAAAGGAGAGCTTTTATCGAACCGAGCCACGAATAGCTAATCGAACGCTCGGTTCATCTGCAGCCCTATCGTTTCTTACGAACTTTTAACTCTTTGAGTTCGATATTGGTATAAAATTTCAACTAACAGGGTAATATTTTGAAGATTTCAAATTTGCCTCAAAAGCATATAAAGAACTTAACTTTTATATTATCATTGCTGATTTTTTTTTGACAATAATTACCCCTATACTGTGAGAGAATTGGAGCTTCAAAATAATGTGAATTTTTTTAATGGTGATTTTCTGAAATAGAGATAGCTTCGAATTATTGAACCCGACCTGTTTTGGGTTTGGGTCAACCCAAACCCGAAATTTTCGGGTCGGGTTTTCGGGTCAGGTCCAATATTGGCACCCCTAAGAGAGAGCATAAAAATACTCCATTAAAAAATAGTTTAAAAAAAAAACTAACATAAATTTTAAAAATAACATATATATTTATATATTTATATTTTGAGGCAATATGCCAAAACAAAATGCATGTAGAGTCATTGTTGGTGGGCCAGTTAATTGAACTTTTGGCCCCAGACAATCCTTTATGCTATGTTTGAGGTTATTATGACCATTTTTATGTTTTGAACTAAATTTTGACAATTTTAGAGTACGGTCTCAATCTCTATGATTAAATTCAACCTAATTTTAAGATTGTAGAGCATAATTTTAATATTTTTTGCTCTAATAGGTGCGTCAACTTCATGAAAGGTGAAATTATAAATACACATATTTTACTTAATTCATATCCTCAACGGTATGCCCACATTAACATCCACGGAACAATCATGCCTCAAAAACTTTACTAAAATTATAATTTTAAGTAAATTCAGGGCCATTAGAATTCCAATTTTAGCAAACTTAAAGTCAAACTAAAAGTGTCAATAAGATGAACATAGACGTCATAAAAGATCCCATCTGAGTTCAAAGGATCATAAATCAAGCAATTGAAATATCTTTAAAAATTTATGAACATTAATTAAAGGGCCAAACAATATCTAAAGCTGAAGTGCATATAGTCAAATTATGTGTCTTGATTTGATAAATTTAATGAATTTACAATCATTTGATTTTAACATCATGAATGCATTTACATTCCAAATAAGCTTTCTATAATCAAGGAGGTCAATATGAACTATTTAGATTCCAAATTAACATTCTATGTTCAATTTAATCAATAGGGACTATTCGATGGAGCCAAATTTACCAAAATGCCCCTTTCAACAAGCCTATAAATATAGCTTTATTATTTATAAAAAGGAGTTGAAAGGTTATAGAGCAAAAGAATTCTTAACTATGCATGATATCATATTCTTTAATTCTGAGCCAAATAAAATTTTGCAATATCATCCATTATTTAGTATATTCATTCAACTAAGTTAGACTCTGTGATTTTTTTTAAATAATTTCAATCTCTTATAAACTTATAAAAATAAATATATAGATTAAAAATTTAAGAGTTTCTGATTGGTAGCCTCTCAATTAAAAAATGAAGATGAGCTGAGTTTATTAAATTTCGATAATAGCTTATGAAAATTGTAACTCAGTTTTTTTAATAATTATTTAGGAATTTGTCTCCATTAAATTTTTTTCTTCAAAAACAACTTTTGAAAATTTGAAAATGAAAACTCTTAGCCGCGTGTTGTCATCCCCTTTCATCTTGCAAATGGAATTTTTTTTTTTCGGGAAAATTTGGGATGCAATTGGAATTCAGATCAGAAATCTTTATCCACTTTTCGTATCCCCATTCAAAGCTTCAAACAATCAAACTTGTCGGCTGCGCCATCGGCCCACTAGTGCTCTGCCTCGAAAGGCGTCAACTTTTTTTAAGGAATTTGTAACGTATAAAATCCAATCGGATTCACATTCGTCTGAGGGGGAACCATGGGTGGCTTTTACCCGTTCAGCGATTCAACTCTCGCCATTATCCTTTCCTCCGTCCTCTTCGCCTTCATCTTCTTCCTACCCACCACACAAGCAGCTGGACCAAGCTCGCAGCTTTCCCCTGGCAAACCCCTCACTGATGGCGCCACCCTCGTTTCCCCCGGAGAGATATTCGAGCTCGGTTTTTTCAGCCCCGGCAACTCCACAAACCGCTACGTCGGCATCTGGTACCACAACTTCTCCACCTCCACTGTCCTCTGGGTCGCCAATCGCGAGTCCCCTGTTCTCGACACCTCAGGTTCCCTCTCCATCTCCGGGGACGGCAACCTCGTCGTCCTCGATGGCCGCAAAGCCGTTCTTTGGTCATCAAAAGTTACCTCCTTGTCGTCGAATGAATCCACGGCAGAGCTTTTGGACACCGGAAATCTTATGCTCAACAACTCCGGCTTCAATGTGTGGCAGAGCTTCGACCATCCCACCGACACTTACCTCCCCGGCATGAAGATCGGCCTCGACCTCATCACCAACGTGAACCAGGTCTTCACCTCCTGGCGCAGCGTGGATGACCCGGCAACGGGGAACTTCTCCATCGGCGTAGCGCCGGACCAGTCGACGCAGATCTTCATATGGGAAGGAAGCAAACCGAGGTGGCGCTCTGGTCGGTGGGACGGGCAGGTGTTCATAGGAATACAGAACATGGTGCCTACATACATCTACGGCTTCAAACTCAGCAACTTCGAGCAGGAGAAGAAGATGTATTTCTACTACTCACAATTTAACAGCTCTCACCGCTACGTTCTCATGCCCGACGGCATCGAACGCCATCTTGTGTGGGCTAACGACACTGAAAAGTGGTATCAATTCTGGGCGCAGCCGATCACCCAATGCGAGATTTACAACTGGTGCGGAAACAATGCGACCTGCACGAATAGCGCCGATGGCAAATCGCCGACGTGTAGTTGTTTGAAAGGTTTCGAGAGGGAGAGTGAAAACTTGTCCGGTGGGTGCGTGAGGAGGACGCCACTGCAGTGTGAAAGAAACAAAAGCAGCATCGCCACCGCCAGTGGTCAGCCAGACGGGTTCTATTTGATGCAGGGGGTGAAACTGCCTGATCTGTCCCATTGGGATTCGGGCTCTGTGACTTATAGCCAGTGTGAGGTGGCTTGTTCGGCAAATTGCTCCTGTAAAGCTTACAGCTTTGTAACAGGGATCGGATGTTTAATGTGGGGAAGAGACTTGGTCGACATCCACTTATTCTCCAGTGGTGGGAATGATTTCTATCTTCGGCTCGCCGCATCAGAATTTGGTTAGTCACTGCTGTATATTATTATGATATGCTCTGTTGATAAATTCTTACTTTTTAATTATATTTCTCTGTTCTTGAAGATGATCATAAGAAGGGATTAGAAGGATATGTCATTGCGATCATTGTAGTATCGGCCGTGTTGCTCATAGTAGGTGGAATTTATTTGATGTGGAAGTGCAAGATCAGAATGAAAAGTGAGCTTGTTTTCTTCTACCTTGAACTTAATATATAAAACAAATATTCTGACTTTGATCTCTCTGGTAATTTTCAAAGGGTTCTATCGAAGACTGATAAAACGCCAGAGATCGGTGGAAATAACAAGAACAAATGGAGGTGAAGATTCATCGGGGGAATTTTCTGCAGTGATTGTTATGCATGAACAAGAGAAAGGTGGGCACGATGTGTCTCTGTTCAGTTTTCAGACAATAGAAGACGCAACAAAAAGCTTTTCTTCATCGAATTTGCTTGGTGAAGGTGGATTTGGTCCTGTTTACAAGGTAAAGATTTCCATCATCTTCTGGAAGGGTGCTGGAAATTTAAGTTGCACCAGCTTTTTCATTTATGTCAAAGTTATATACGTCATGGAGGACGTTAGTTCTATTTACTAAATGCCAAATAGAAAGTTTTGGCCCCAATGGTAATTTATTGGATTTAAGGCTTAGCATAATTATGTGTTTTGACACTTCAATTTTTACTCATTTTGATCTGATAGTTAAGAGTTTTGACTATCAATAAGGATATTTTGAATAGTTATTATTAAGAGCGGACTACTTAGTTGAATATTGTTGTCAAATATAAGACTTTTTTAGTGCCAGTAGATTGATTATCTCTATCTGATACAGTAGTTCAAGTACCAACCAATGGTTGAGTGCTGTCGAACAAGTATAAGTAGACAATTATGACTGATTGGGTACATGTAGGTGACTTGGTTGGTTGGTTTCCTGATAGGAAGCACTTGTAGATCTCAAGTATTTCATATCAATCTTCGGAAAACAGCGAGAGTTTTCCACAAAAATCCACATAAAATCACAAAAATAGTAGATAATTTATATTACATGATGAAAAGGAAACGAAAAATAGCAAGATACAATTGATCCTCTATTTCAAGGAGGATTGATCTCTCTCCCAAATCTCTAGACGCCGCTAGAGCCCAATGAAAACCTAAGAGATCTCAAATTTCCGCCAAATTCAAGATGCCCTAATCCTAGGAAACCCACCTATTTAAAGCAAACAATAAACAATAAATACCCAAAAAGCCCTCTCCCAATTCCCTCCTAATTCCTTGATTATTTCCCTTCCAAATCAGCCCTTAAATCAACCCTATTCAATTATAAAATATTTCCTAATTAATCCCCTCCAATCAGCCCTATTCAATTAGGAAATATTTCTTAATTAATCCCCTCCAAATCAGCCCTCAATTTTTCAATTAGGAAATATTTTTTAATTAATTCCCTTTGATTAAGAACCTTCTTAAATGTCTTCCTCTTGATTAGAAAACTTCTTAATTCCCTCACAATCAAATCACAATCAAATCAGCTGGTCCATCATTAACCTTTTTAGGTTGTTGGATGCTTCTTGAGCAACTTGTAGTAGAAGGTTCCATGTAGGCAACTCCTCACAATTGAATTATTCCAATGAGCTAATTAGCTTATATAGGTTCGCCTAAGCTAATAAACAGAAATCATTTGTAGCTTGGGTTATCTCATAGAATTGACCTGATCAACTCAATTTGGGTAAATATGGGTATAGATTAGTGCCCCAATTTCTTAGTATTGGATACCAACGATAAAACAAAAGAACAAAAAGACTAAATACCTTAACATTATTATATACATCGAGGCAACAATGAATCAGGAATGACAAAATAATTTCCTAGTGTTGGACACTACCTTGATTGACCTTGCAAACTCAAATCTCATCAAATGGCCGATAGGATCCAATTAGCCTTATACCAATCGAAGTTTGGAATCTTGAATCTCAATGTTTCACTCCACAATCTATATTGGAAGAATTACGCATGTATTTCATTTTAATCATTTAATTAGAACTTACTAATGAAAGTGGAAAGAAGCAAGATTGCATTTTGTCTGGAACTGCAGATAGAAAATTATGTATAGTGTCCAGAGTCTCCTTTCATAGGATCCTTTCCTTTCCCATTATATATTATGTTCATGGCCTAGCGTCGCAGCACTCACCAGATCATCATCAAAGTGCCCTTCTTCATAATTTTATGTTTTTCAAATAAATTTATTTCACTGAATTGAGTTATACACTCGGTAGCAGAGGTTCCTTGACATTACTCACAGAGAAGGCAATAGCTAGCTTGATGATGCATGGGTGCTTCCCTTAAAGCAGTTTCTAGGGTACTCTCAAAATCTTTTCATAGATATCCCTGACAGAATCAATATGATAACAATGAGGTTGATGACCATTGATAAGATTAGAATTGATTGCATTGGAAGGTGAGAGATTCATTCAACTTGATGCCATTTGGATCATGTGCACTCTCCACTCCATCAAATGAACATGGTCATTAAGCCTACTAATCTATGGAGTGCCTTCCCAAAAAGCATTTTCATCACCATACCTTTTCTTTATTAGTTTCATTTTCACATTCATCACACTTGAAGATATTGGAACACAATCTATTCTAAACTTGTTCAATGGAAATTTTTACAACCTTGGATTTCAACGCTGCCATGTTTTTCAGATCCAATGTGAGACTCAACCTAATGCTCTTAAGTTCGTTAATAGAATTGATTGCTTCAAATTTAAAAACCAGAGCCAGAACTAATCGGCTAAATTCTTCGGACTAGTTTGCAGGAAGAAATATTCTCATGGAAATATTAATGATTATATTTTTTGTAGGGCATACTACCTGGTGGGCAAGAGATAGCTGTAAAAAGACTTTCAAGGAGTTCTGGCCAAGGCATGGAAGAATTCAAAAACGAGGTCATACTAATTGCAAAACTACAGCACAGGAATCTAGTCAGGCTCTTAGGTTATTGCATCAGAAGGGAGGACAAGATGCTAGTTTATGAATACATGTCTAACAAAAGCTTGGATGTTTTCCTATTTGGTAATTTATAAATCTTACTCCTATCTTAAAGTACCTTTCATTATGAATCATTTTCTCTTTTTTTTTTCTGTAACTAACATATGATTTTATAAAACACTTTAGCAGACACAAGTAGGAAACTTCTGTTGGACTGGAAGACAAGATCCAGCATAATTGAAGGCATTGCTCGGGGTCTCCTATACCTCCATCGCGACTCGAGATTGCGAATCATACATCGTGATCTTAAAGCAAGCAACATCTTGCTTGATGAGCTTATGAATCCAAAAATATCAGACTTTGGAATGGCGAGGATCTTTGGCAGTGACGGCAATGAAACAACCACAAAGCGAGTGGTTGGAACATAGTAAGCTCTCGACATGAACGACTCTTCTCTTTATGCAAATCAAAACTTATTAAAGAAACATCTATTTTGTGAATTCAGTGGTTACATGTCACCCGAGTATGCAATGCAAGGCTTGTTCTCAGTGAAATCTGATGTCTATAGCTTTGGAGTTTTACTAATAGAGATTGTCAGCGGGAAGAGGAACAGCACATACTATAATTCTGAACTGTCACTGAACCTCTTAGGATATGTAAGTGAAGCATAGTTTTGCTTATAAACACTCTCTGCGGTTGAATTAACAAACAAAATGTTTGTTTTTGTAGGCTTGGAAGCTATGGAATGAAGATAGTGTGATGGAGTTTGTGGATTCATCTATAGTAAGTTCTTGCTCAGTAAAGGAGGTCTCAAGATGCATCAATGTGGGTCTGTTATGTGTTCAGGATCGAGCAATCGATAGGCCGACAATGTCGTCTGTGATTCTTATGTTGGAGGGTGAGAATTCTATGTGTCCGATGCCGAGGCAGCCTACATTTGCAGCAGAGATGAGCCAAAGTGACACAGACTCGTCGACATTTGATAAAAGGATTGTCTCTGCAAATGCTTCCATTACAATGTTAACTGGGAGGTAGCAGATTTATCGTTGAACCAGTTATGAGTTGAGTATTCACTAGTTAGAGATTTTTTAAGCCTAAATTAGTACCCAAGATGAGAAGTTCTCATTCATAACAGAAGTAGAGATCAGAGAAATTGTTGTCTAGTATTAGCCATGAAAAAGTCTTCCCTTGTTTACAGTTTTCCTCTTTTTTTCTGTACATAACATATATCAAATTTTTATGTTAAAAAGAAGTTATTATCATCCGTTCTTAGTTCTTCCATATTAAGTGTGCTTTTGAGATGATTTTTGTTGCAAGAAAGAGCTTTTCATGATCAAATTTGCTACAGTTAATAGCAACAATTTTTTTTTTTTTGGAGGAAAAAAACTATAACGCTACTTTTCTTATAATAATTTCATAAAAAAAAATTTACCAATTGTTGCATCCATCCCAAATGGACATTTTTTTATTAGAAATTAGGTTTCTCTCCAACCAAAATCAGTATTTTTTTTAGTAGAAGGGACGGCTTCTGTAAGCTTAAACATATCACATTTAGAGGTGGAATCAGCCTTAATTCTTAGAGGGATAAATTTATAAAAAAAACTAAAAATATAGACCATACAAAATTCAAAGTGAATTCTGATATTGCATTATAAATATTAAGTAAAAAATATTAAGTTGATCTGTAGAACAACAAATCAAAAGAAAGAATTCAATAATTAGATCAGCTAAACTATAGATTTCCTTTATGTTTTATCCAATATTAAGGATATTAGAGATAATGGCAAAATGGTTAGAATGTTTAGAAAAGATAAGAAGCGTTTCCAAGGATTGACATGAATCCTAGAAAGTTTAGCAAAAAACATGTAACATTTTCTTAAGAGAAATGACATTTTTAGAAATGGCCTTCTCAAAAACTAAAAGATCATCTTCATACAACACGTGACTAATAGATTTATCAGCATAATTAAAACCATCAAAAGCATGCCTAGTCATACAGCCATATAAAATGTTAGAAAGAGCATACATCATAATACAAAATAAATAAAGGGGATAAGGGGCAACCCTACTTAAGGCCAGAAGAAGAGCCATAAAAGAAATATCTGGAAAATATATTAAAAGCTTTAAAATGTTAAATTTATCATAGAGCCAATTCAAATGAGGAGTAGCGTTGAATTCACTCACGAGCTCAGTGGCCAACAAAATATAATTAATAGAAACCCTACCTTTGATGAAGCTAGCCTGATTATCATCAATAATGTGAGGCATAATAAGTTTCATCCTGGAAGTCATGATTGTTGATCTTGAATTCATCAAACCCTTTGGTCAAGGGATTGACTTGGTCAAATTGACCAAGCTAGGCCTCAAGACCATCTCCCTTATGTTCAATGGGTCAAACTAAGTATACTAAGTCTAGACCCAGGCCCTGGGTCTACCTGGTTGACCCAAATTGACCCAATCCCTCTCCTTTTGATTTCAAATCAAATCCATACCTCGGCTCAATTTCACACCTTCCTTGGATTCAA
Source organism: Dendrobium nobile (assembly GCA_022539455.1). Lineage (NCBI taxonomy): Eukaryota > Viridiplantae > Streptophyta > Magnoliopsida > Asparagales > Orchidaceae > Dendrobium > Dendrobium nobile. The sequence goes on from CM039734.1 coordinate 72,617,462, forward strand.
TGGGTCAAACCCAACACATTGGGCCCAGACCTATGCCATGGGTCAATCTGGTTGACCAAGTCAACCCAGGTTGACCCATTAAGCTCTATTGGGTTCATTCAAGTCCTAACCAAATTCAAACCCAATCCACTCCATCTTGGGCTCAACCCCCACCTACTTGGGTCTAATTGACCATGTTGACTAGGTCAACCCGTGCCTTGGTCAAACCTAGCCCTACATGGTCAAATTTGACCTATTTAGGTCAAATCCCCTCCATTTAAAACATTAAAAGCCTTCCTAATCATCCCTTGACCAAAATCATGGCCAAGGGGGATTAATTCCCTCCTAATTAGCCTGAGAAGAGATCTAGACCCTTGATCATAAGTCTAAGATTATAAATAGGCTTTTTAGGTCATTAAAGGGGACTTTTGGCTCTTTGACTCTCTCCAAGCCTCCACAGCCCGAGGGCTTTTGTATGAGAGACCTCCTATACTCCCTCCACTTCCCCCAAGCCAAAGACAACCAGTCAAGGCTGCCGGCGGTCGATCCAAGGCTTGAAAACCCTCCAAGGCTTAGAAAACCCTCCAAGGCTTAGAGTGGACGATCCAAGGCTTCTCAAACTCGGGCTCCTGAAGGAATTTTAATCGAGGACAGTCTACAAGCTCAGATATTCCAAAAATTCCTAAATCCCATTGTGAGATTCTTCAAAAAACTCTAGACTTAGGTCACTACACCTAGGTTTATATAACTTTTATATGAGAGACTTTCAGATCTTCAAAATACTCCCCCAAAGTTTCCGTTCATATGCTTAATATGTGTTTAAAATTTTGTTGGAATTGATTGAGTATATAGGGAGAACGAGTCTTTTTTTGTTTTTAGGATTTCAGTCTGGTAGGTTGTTCTCTTGGAGTGTGTTGGACGTCGATTCTGTGATCCACGGTCCAGATTCGGCCTAACCGAGGCAATGTCCGACTGTTGTGGCGATTCTGCAGTCTTGTTTAAAGATACGGCTCAATCTGAGCCCTTCAAATCATACAACGGGTGATCCAACGTCTCCAGCTCGGAGGTGATGCAGATTATGAAAACCTCATAGACCCGTGCATTAAAGGCTGATGATTGTCGGCGACGCAATCATTAGCATTTAATGAGCCACCGCCAGCAATCATTACCGCAGTTTTGGAAATGAAAAGGGAGCGACCACGTGGCCCAATCGTTGGATTAACTTTAAAATAGTTTTTTAAATCAATTTTAATTATTTTTATCAGATTTATTTAATAATTATTTTAAAATTATTTTTTAAACTAAAAATATACATATAATATATCTTATTCTCAGAAAAATATTTCCTTAATTTAAAAATATAATTGGTTTAAAAAATATTAATTCTATTTTAAATAATGTTAATTATTAAATGTTTCTTTTTTTTAATTAGTAATTAGTTAAAAATAAGTAAAATATCCTATAAAAATGAAAATCTTATTTTAAAATAGTTTTTTATTTATTATTTAATTATTTTTAAATAATTACTACATATTATTGTATAAATATTATCTAAGTAATATATATATAATAAAAATAATGCACTTTTTTAAATCAGAAGATTGCATTTAATTTTAAATTAAGTTTAATATAAATTGTATTTTTTATTTTATGTATTTTTTTATTTAGTCAAATAATTAAATACTTTAATATTTTATTAATAAATAATTAAATATACTTTTAAAATATTTCTTAAATAATTATGTAATTATTATTTTTGAAAATTTTTTTAAATATCTAAAACTTTAAAATTTGATCTAATCTAATTTAATATTTTTTTTTTTGGAAACCCTCTTTTAATACTTTAACTTCGATAATTCATAACTATTTCATTTTAAATCAGAAATTTGCATATAATATATCAAATTTTTTAGAAAATTATTTATTTTCTTTTAAAATTATTTTCAGATCTGAAAACTTATTTTTTCTGCATTTATTTGTTTATTATTTATATTCTTAATTACTTAACTATTATTTAAATAATAATATGTTAATTATTTTGAAATTAAAATTTATTATTTCAAACTATTTTGAATCTTCTCTCGGGTGACCAGTGGATCCATCATGTATATATAAATTGAATTATTTTTAATTGTATTATTTTTAAAATTGTATACTTTTGTATTTAATAGATGGATTAGTGGATGATTGAGCTCCAATCATTCACTAATCGCATCGTTAAGCACGCTTAGTTATTTTTTTTATCATCTTTTGCATGTGTAGGACGTGCGAGCACTTAGCTTAGGCTCTCCTAGATCTTAGAATGTTGTGTGTTTATATTTTTATGTATTCCTTTATGTTATCTCAAGGGTTAGTCTTTAAACTTGATTTAAAACGTACTTAACATAGTGATGCTTAGGACAACAATTATGGACCCATCTAACAAACTTTAAAAAAAAAATTAGGAGCTATGATAGATCTCCGATTGATATGAAACTTGGAAAACTTAAACTTAGTGACATTCTAAACCTCTTAGAATTTTTAAAAAAATTTTACCCCATAATTAATAAACTCTAATTTAACCTTTAATTAAACCCCAATAACTTCAAAAAATTCTAATAATTTCACTTTAACTCAAAAAATTACTCATAATATCTCAAACTCTTTAGAATGTAACCCTTAATCTTAAAAATTTTTAAAAGCCCCTTAATTGGACTTGAATGTAATCTTTAATTTAATTTTGACTAAAAATCACTTTTTTAAATAAATTAAATAATTAAAATTTATTAGAATTTCAAATTTTCCTCAAATACTTGGAAACATCTCTTTAAGTCACTTTTGATCTTTAGGAGTGATTCCAAGTAGTTTGGAGCTGATTTGGATCAAAAACCTAAAATGCCCCTTTATTAAATAATTTTAATAATCTATTAATTACCCCAACTTTGAAAATTCATAACTAATTCGAGAAAAAATTTAAATTAGTAAAACTAAAAGGAATTTAACTCTAATTAAAATTTAGTATTTATTAAAAATATTAGATTTCTAGAAACCAACCTAAATCAAAAAGTCAACTCTCTGGTCAACTGTAGTTATTTAACAAGAGTCCGAAACTTCTAAAATTCATAACTTTGCCTAATAACTTCAAATCTAGAAAAATCAAAGCCTAACTACTTTTCTTAAAGCATAATATTTAATTAAAATACTAGAACCCCCAAGTCTAGCCTATTTTCAATAGTGATCTATTGGACTCCCTTAAGATAGCCCCAGACCTTTTAAAATCAGTTAATTCAATTTAAACTTCAAAGATTACTACCATAAGTATTAAAATTCATCCAAAAAAATAAATTAACTAAAATGGATCCTAATTCATTAATATTTAAACCTTAATCAAATTTCCTCTTTAAGCCTTCAACTAATCTGCACACGAAACAACTTGAATTAACTACCCGACATAGGACCTATCCAAAGCTACACAAGCCTACTACACACATATAGATTTGCTAGGGCACCACTTATAGCCCTAGGATTAGGGGCGGTGATGTTCCTTTTCTTCTTTATGTGTTGTGATGAGCTTTTGCATGTGACACGTGTTATTTGCCTTGATTGCTTTGATTTGATTTAATGTGATGGTTGTTATGATGTTTATTTTATTGTTATGCTTTCTATACTCTGCTTATGATGTGATTTGAGCGATAGATCACCCATGAATTAGGGGTGCCTTTGATACTAACATTTTTAGCAAATGGTCATGTTCATGCAGCGCTAATAGAGGGAGCAAAAAAATAATTAAGCTTTAAAATTAACTATGTCTTCTGCAGGTGCTTCAGAATACTAAACCCCTTTTACATTATAAGAGCATGGCCAAGTGTGATTGGCATGTTCATTTTATTTCCATATATAAACTGCTTGGAATGTTTCTTTATTTATCCGCTTAAGATAATCATGCATGAGAGTCTAGATTTTCTCTTTTTAATGATATAATTTGTAATATTGAGTTGTGAAAGTATTCAAAAGTGGTGTATTTCAAATACTCGGTACCCAAAGAGAAAAAAAAAACCTTTATAGGAAATTTCTTATTCATTTGAGTACCCTTCTAGGGGACGAACGTTACGAAGCCCGAAGGGAGATGATCCGAATGAAGACGATCCATATGAAGATGAAAACTTAAAGAAAAAATGTCTTGCTTTTTAGACTTGCGTAGTTCAGTAGGATTAGAATTCAGGTTGTTGTTAGTTGGGTCTGGCCGCCATTACTTTTCTACAGACCCTAGGTTGTATTTATATGGCATTTGTCATGGATTTTCTCTTTACTTTATTAGGTTGATTTATATTGATGTGTTTATTTTGATTATGCAGTAAAAATTACATATGTGTGGCATGATTTCGCTAGGCTCTCTAGGATAAAAAAATTTTATACTCATAACTAAACTTTAATATTCTAGGGATTAAATAACACAGAAACCTAACGACTTAGGGAATAGCCGGAATCGTTCGGGGTCACATGCATATTATTATAATTTTCTCTCTCCTTCTATAAGACACTTTTCCGCTTGCGGGTGGGGTATGGATAATCTGGTCTATGAGATTGAGGTGTCGGACCTAGGGAAGCCTAGTCTTTTCTAAAAAAATTATTTTCTTTATACCTTTTTTAAAGTTCATGCATACTCTATTTCGGACAACTTTTAGGCTGGTTTACTTTTTTTACAACAATCACAAATTCATTTGAGTAAGGCAAATTTTTAAAAGGATCAAGTTTCATGATAAATTTAAGAGCATAAAATAATTTTAATTTAAAAAGGAGCAAAACGCACTGTAAAATCACGTTTTGTTAGAAAACGCAAAAAAAAAATTGCGTTTTAACAAACAACGTGAACAGTAATTGTGTTTTCTGTTAAAAGTTTTTTTTTTTTTTTTTGTGTTTTCTGTTAAAAGTTAATTTTATTATGTTTTAAAATCCGGCTGAAATCTTTAAGCTTTTTTTTTTCAGATTATTAGAGGATGAAAAGAGAGAGAGAGAGAGAGAGAGAGCGAGGGAGTGAAAAGGTAGAGAGAGAGATGGATGGAGAAGGAGCGAGAGAGAGACCCACAAATGGAGAGAGAGATAGAAAGAGGAAAGTTATTTAAATTTAAATTTTAAAATTTTATTAACATTTTAAATATAATTTAATTAACTTTAATTTTTTTATAAACTTTTTAATTATATTTTAAAGATTTAGTTATATTTCAATTAACTTTATTTTTTTAGTAAAATTTTTATTATATTTTAAATATTTAATAATGAGAAATATTAAAACTATTAAAAAATTTTAAGATATTCAAAAAATTTATAAACTTTTAAATATTATTAAAATTGATATAATCTAATAATATTTAATTTTATTAGTTTTAATCGTTAAAATTTTTTAATATATTTAAATAAAATTATTTTATTTTTGTTATAAAAATAAGTTGAAAAGAAGTTAAAAATAATTTTATTTAAAATGAAAAAATAAGTTAAAATTATTAAAATTGTTTTAAAAATAAATTAAAAATAATTTTATTTAAATATTAAAATTAACAAACTCTCTTAATTTTACATTCAGAGAGAGAGATAGAGAGAGGCGGAGAGGGAGATACAAATAAAATAATTTCATAATTTCAACTTATTTTTAATTTTAAATAAAATTATTTTAACTTCTTTTTAACTTATTTTTTAAAAAAAATAATAATTTTATTTAAATATTAAAATAATTTTATTTAAATATATTAAAAAATTTGAACGATTAAAATAGGGTTTAGGGTTCAGCCGGAATATAATTTAAAATATTCTATACATTATTTTAAAATAGGGTTCAGCCGGAATGTTAATAAAAATTTTAAAATTTAAATTTAAATAATTTTTCATTTTCTGTTTCTCTCTCTCCATTTGTGTCTCTCTCTCTCTCCTTCTCCATCCATCTCTCTCTACCTTTTCTCTCCCTCTCTCTCTCTCTCTCTTTACATCCTTTAAGAAGCTAAAAAAAAGAGCTTAAAATTTTCAGATGGAATGTAAAACATAAAAAATTTGAGTTTTAACAAAAAAATGCAATTACTGTTTACATTTTCTATTAAATGCAATTTTTTTTTAGTTTTCAAACAAAATGTGATTTTCGCAGTACGCTTTAAATTAAAATTATATTGCGCTCCTCTTAAATCTGTCTTGAAACTTGATCCCTTTAAAAATTTGCCCATCTGCGTGCTATTCCTTGCTGCTTTTTCATTGTACTTCAGAAAATATTATAGTGAAAAATTATTTTCTACAATCGTAAATCGTAATAGTGAAACTGATATTTCTATAATAATTTCATAATCAATTTTATAAACATTACAGTAATCTCAAATAAATCCTTTAAAACACTTTTAGGAGACTTGATTAGAAGCTCCTTGCTCCTACTTGCATTTTCTCCTTCCTTCTCAAAACTGACCACTAAATCCTCTGCACACCTTTTTAATAATTGCGCGTTCAGAGCTTCAAACTCGTCGGCTGCGACGTCAATGCGCACGTTGAGTGAATATTCAGAGAATGGAGAGTCTAATAATGATTAATGAGTCTTCCGCTTCACAAATTGCTCTATTCGATAAACATGGGTGGCTTGTACTATTCCGGCGTCTTCTCAGCTTTCATCCTCATCTCCGTCTTTTTCCTCCCAGCAGCAAAAGCGGCATCAAGCTTCCAGCTTTTACCTGGCGAACCCCTGCCTGACGGCGCCACTCTCGTCTCCTCCGGCGGCATCTTTGAGCTCGGGTTCTTTTGTCCCGGCAACTCCGCCAATCGCTACGTCGGTATTTGGTACCACAACTTCTCCACCTCCACTGTACTCTGGGTTGCCAATCGCAAGTCCCCTGTCCTTGACAGGTCGGGTTCGCTCGCCATCGCTGATTATGGCAACCTGGTCGTGCTGGACGGCCAAAAAGCTGTCCTTTGGTCATCAAAAGTGATGTAGTGGATCGTCGGAAGATGATAACTGCAAGAAGGATTTGAGATTCCCAATCCAGGGAAGAAGAGGAAGAGAGCTTTTCAAAGCTTCAAAGACTAAAATATATCATTCAATGAGTTTTTCCTACTACATTACTTGCTAATATAAGCTAAATAGAATACTCTAGAAGACACTTGTAAGAAGCACATAACAAACTAATTAAAATATGCTTAAGGAGCAATTTAATTAAGATGCTCTGCATCATTCTCCCCTTGCGTTAAAAAGGGCTCGACTCCGTCGAGGCGTGTTTGTAATCAATCCTCCTGGGTCGAAGACTTTGAATGCAGTTGAAGATTTTTTTCCTATATCTTCATTTGCTTTCACAGTCATGAATTTGATTAGAAATTCAAGTTGACCAACCAGACCAATGCCAATGGATTCATTCAATGATTTCTTCCAAAACCTCATTGCTTTTCCAGCCTCCTTCGCAATCTCTGATTCAGTAATACCCATAGAAATTCCAATGTTAGCAAGTTTGAGGGTAGGTTCATCATTAGCAACATCTCCTGTCATTGCAACAACCTCGCCCGTTTCCTGCAGGAGCCTCACAATTTCTAGTTTGTGCCGAGGCTCAGCACAAGGGAAAATTAAGTCTATAGGCTTTGACAGAAGTTCAAGTTTCTGATTAATAAGAAGACCAGTAAAAAAAATTTTATCGGTGAAACTTCTCCACTTGACACCTTCCAGGTTACGAGCCAATCCAATTTCATGACAGATTAATTCTGCAGTAGAGTCGTTATCTCCAATTATAATAATTACCTTAATCCCTGTTCCTCTACAATATTCAATTACTTTATAAACTTCAGCACGGGGAGGATCTCTAAGGTCAGCAACACCAACGAAGATTAAACTGTTCTCAATTTCATGATATTTGTTTGGATCAAGCTGCTTCTTGTGTGCAGGATGACTGTCCAACTGCCTGAAGTTATCAGCAACATTACATCGAGCAGCTTGTGAGCATGGCATTGGATCAGCTTTGTATGTGGCCTTCACATCAAGCATTTGCACACCTTCCTTCTCTTGCACAGATCCTGGACTCTTGCCAGGAAGGCTCCCCTGCGCACGAACTGTTGTGAAGGAAACAAAATCTGAATTGCTTCGGAGTTGCGATGGAAACAATATCTGAATTGCTTTGGAAGAACTGGCGCTTGCATCAACAGGACCAAAATGCTGTAGAGGAACTTGGGTCATGTACCCAAAAAGAGGAAGACCACCGTACCATCCTGGAATTTGCATTGGCAAGGGCAGAGATTCCACAGTTTTCTCTGTCATAGGCTCAGCTCTTTCACCTCTTGGCTGCTGCTTCTGCTCCTCATTCCGATTATTCTCCTTTGATGAAGTTGATCGGTTGTGAACCGATATCTGGTCCCAAGAGAAAACAGAGGCGGGATTGAAATCATGCATTTGGACAATAGATCTCCTTCGATGGGGTAGAGGGTGTCCGGCGAATCGATCTCCTTCGACGGAGTCGGAACAGGCGGCAAAACTGGAATCTGGTCGTGAAAGATCGAGCTCGCGCAAACGTCGGGTCAGCGAATCGGAGGCTGGGTGTGTGGGAGTCTGATCGGCGGAGGCCTGGTCGGCTGCTGTCGGCGACGTCGGAGTGGCGGCAGGTCGTCGGGTTTGGGCTTGAGCGGTGGTAGCAGCGGTTGTTTCATCGGGCAAGGAATCGCGGTCTAGTAGGTCCGAACTGCAATGAATGGCGCATCCTTCGTTTCCGTTCATATCCGCATTTGAATCTGTATGGGCTTCCGATTGCTCCATTTCATCCTTGGAACTGCACTCGTTGTCGGAGGCAGTTGGCTGCACAGGGTCGGTCTTGTCGAGCTGTGTGGTTGAAGGATGTGATATGGTAGGAGAACCCCTCTACCTTTTCCTAGAGTCGATGGGAAAAGAAGGAAATGAAATCGAGCCTTCCTCTGAAGAATTTCTATCAGATTCAAGCATAGCATCAGATTGAAGGGACTCCTTGGGCAATACGTGCGATCTGTGAGGCTGGACGGGCTGGGCAGGTACGAAGTGGTCAAATGGAATCGGAGCAGCAGATGCGAGTGCTGCATCTCGCATCTCAAAGTCGAAAGGAGCGGATGAAGGGAGTTGCATCCGAGACTGCTCTTCTGCCTGGCGCTGCTTGATGCGGAGTTCTTCTTCACGTTGGCGAGCGACAGAAACCCTGTTGATATCCATCTGGCCAAGGTTGCGGGAAGCTACTGAGGTGGTGTCGTGCGTGTTGGAGGAACAGAGGAGCGACGAGGCCGATATGGTTGCCGACCTTCTCATAGTTCTCTCCACCGAATGCATGAATTTAACACATAAATCATCCATTCGATCAAGTGATTGCATCACTTGAGTTACCCAAAGGGGTTCATGGCGTCGATCGTCGTCAACCGCCATTCTTCTTCGGCGTCGATCTTCGTCGACCGCCCTTGTTCTACGGCTTCGAACGTCGTCGACAGTCGACCTTCTTCCGCAGTTCATCAATCTTCACAAGCTCCAGGCTCTGATACCAACTGATGTAGTGGATCGTCGGAAGATGATACCTGCAAGAAGGATTTGAGATTCTCAATCCAGGGAAGAAGAGGAAGAGAGCTTTTCAAAGCTTCAAAGACTAAAATATATCATTCAATGAGTTTTTCCTACTACATTACTTGCTTATATAAGCTAAATAGAATACTCTAGAAGACACTTGTAAGAAGCACATAACAAACTAATTAAAATATGCCTAAGGAGCAATTTAATTAAGATGCTCTGCATCAAAAAGTTACCTCCTTGCAGTCGAATAGATCCACGGCGGAGCTGTTCGACAGCGGCAACCTTATGCTCAACAACTCCGGCGTGATGGCGTGGCAGAGCTTTGATCACCCTTGCGATACCTACCTCCCCGGCATGAAGGTCGGACTCGACCTCATCACCAATGTAAACCAGGTGTTCACCTCATGGCGCAGCGAGGACGACCCGGCGCCGGGGAACTTCTCCATCGGCATTGCCCCTGACTGGTCTACTCAGTTCTTTATATGGGAAGGCAACAAGCCTTGGTGGCGCTCCGGGAGGTGAAACGGACAGGTTTTCATAGGAATACAGAACATGGTGCCGAACTACATCTACGGGTTCAGGCTCAACAATTTTCAACAAGAGAACAAGATGTATTTCTACTACTCGCAATTCAACAGCTCTCACCGCTACGTTCTCACGCCGGACGGCGTCGAGCGTCATCTCGTGTGGGCTAACGACAGCAAGAACTGGTATCAGTACTGGGCGCAGCCATTCAGTACCCAATGCGAGATTTACAACCGGTGCGGAAACAACGAGACCTGTACAGATAGCCTCGATGGAAACTCGCCGAATTGTAGCTGTCTAAAAGGTTTCGAGTTTGTTGGTGGTAACTTGTCGGGTGGGTGCGTGAGGAGGACGCCGCTGCAGTGTGAGAGGAACAATGGCAAAGCTAGCGGTGGCGGTGGCGAGCCTGACGGGTTTTATTTGATGCAAGGGGTAAAGCTGCCGGATTTGTCGGATTGGGATTCGGGGCCTTCGAATGATAGCCAATGTAAGGAGGCTTGTTCGACGAATTGCTCCTGTAAAGCTTACAGCTATGTTACAGGGATAGGATGCCTGACATGGGGAAGTGATAATATGATCGACATCCACCTGTTCTCCAATGGCGGGAATGATTTTTATCTGCGGCTCGCCGGATCGGAATTTGGTAAGAGTCATCTTCTTCTTCTTCTTCTTCTGTTTATTTATTTAATTTATACGAGTTCATTAAAGATCGATCATTTCCGACACGCAACAACACTATAATTTGTTTTCCCTGTTTCTAACTTAAAGCCAAAATAAGTAAAATTTTTGTATGACCATTATAGCATGCTTTGTTGATGACTTATGTTTATATTCTCTTTTTATTCTTGCAGATGATCATAAGAAGGGATTAAAAGGATATTTCATTGTGATCATTGTGTTGTCGTCAGTTGTGCTGCTAATCGGAGGCTTCTCTTTGCTGTGGAAATACAGGAGCAGAATTGAAGGTGAGCTTCCTCGCTTTCCTTGTGCTCATTATATCCTCTGTAAAGCAAGCTGTAGATAACAAATATTGAATGTGGCAGTTTGCAATAGAAGACAGATGAGACGCCAGGGAAGTCTTGTGGACCAGAGTGGATCAGTTGGAGGTCAGTCTACAGGGTTTTCTTCAGTGATTGATTTGCAAGAATAGGGAAAAGGTGAGCACAATGTGCGTCTGTTTGGTTTTCAGACGATAGAAGAAGCAACCATTAACATTTCTTCATCGAATTTGCTTGGAGAAGGAGGATTTGGCCCTGTGTACAAGGTGAAAATTTACTTCCTCATCTAGTTTGTGATATTATCGAATAATAGGCAACAAAATATGAAGCAAGAAATGCCTAGATTAATGGGGAAATCCAAGACGTGTAAAAACCATATTGGCTCAATCCCTTCACCACCATCATAGATTTGTTTGTTTGTGTAGAATCTGATTTTATCGATCAATCAGATTGTACTGGACGTCAAATCTATTTCTCGTGCTCTTTGGAGTTGAGGGGATGGGTACTCCCTCTTCAAAAACAGAGAAAGAATTGATCAAATTAGCCCTTCAGACCATAGTTTCAAGAACTATTTGATGAGGACATCGTCAGCATTTTCTACACGTGTACCATCAGGAGACGCTGGAGATCGACGATTTCGATCATGAGTTTATTTCGAGTCATTTTATGTAGTTGTTTATTTGATTTTGTGTTTTTTTCCATTTTTGCCCTTACGGGTGGTTAGTTGCTATTGTAGCCCAAGGGGCATTTTAGTCTTTCGTTTTTCTTTGTCATTATGAGGCCTATTTATATGGCATTCTCTTGTAATAGTTTTAGTTTTTGATGAATGAAAATTATTTGCCACTTATGATCTCTTTGTGAGTTCACCCTCCTCGATCTCTTTGTGAGTTCGTAGGAGAAGCTAGATCTCTTTGTGAGTTCTAGATCTTCTTGTTCTACTATTTGTTTTCTTTATTTCTTGTGATCGATTCGTCGTCGTGAAGATCCGGTTGAAGCATTTGTCGGAGATTGGAATTCACTCCTTGAATCCCTAAATTTTCCTTCCTCTTCCCCTCCCTTGCTCACTGCTGCCGCCCCCCTTCCTCTGGATTACCCAGCTGCCGGCCTGCAGCTCCCATCCGCCGGCCAGCAGCCACCAGCCAGCCCAATCCACCTGCCAGCAGCCGTCGGCCAGCCCTCCAGCCCGCCAACTCCCCTTGCCGCCGGCCACCTTGAGCTCTTGCAATTTGAATTTCCCTCCCTTAATGACCTTCCTAATTGAGTCCCTTAAATTAGGGAATTAATTAAGAGGAGTTACAATTTTGAAATTCAAATTCCCTCTTATTTTAAATTGTGGGAAGTTACTTAAGCCCAATTAAATCTGAAATTAAAATTCAGATTTAATTGAATTTCTTACTTAAACTTGGGCCCCACTCTCATAACTCCTAAATCTCTCCCTCTCCTCCTTATTGGGCCGGCCACTCATAGTGGGCCTCTTTCTCCTTCCAAATGACATATGAACACCACAAATTCAGCCCAAAGCTTCTCCCCATTGCCGCCCCTCTCTCCCTCCTTGGATTAATTTGAAATTCCAATTAAATACCTCTCCTAAACCACTTAAATCTGAACTTGATTTCAGATTTCCTGCATTTGCCTCTTAGCCCCCACCATAGCCGTCAAGGAAGAAAGGATAATACATTAGATGCTCACTGGTCATCCCATGGACTATCCGCCACCGGCTATCGCTCCAACGGACTACGCTTTTGTGCGCCATTTGTCTCCTAGTGGCATCGCTCGGTTGATCTCAATCCTCCTCCATTAAATTGCCACCAACAAGAGAGTGAGTGAGAGACCCAAGGTGAAAAGTTCTATTTGTTAACTGTGGATTATTGTTTCTCCCCATAGCATTACTCTTTAATTCGATGTTGTCAATTTGATATTGTCCGATTAATCTAGTTATAACCGCATGCCTTACTTAATTTTGAATTGATAATTCTGAAAACCTAACTTGGGTAAGCATTAGTTCTATAACTAGCAAAGCTTCATAATCTTATATTAAAATCCTCAAGCAGTTCTTGTTTCCATGCATTACGTTTCACATCATCTTGGTATCAGAGCATGGCTAGCATGCTTTGCTTGTGCTAGAAGTTCCTAGGGATTAGTCATCATTTTATGGCTCATTTGCATGCGTACCCTTGCTCATTTAATTGAATTTTTCTGATTTACTTTGCTGTCCAGAAAAATTTTATGTGCTGCCCACATCCCAAAATCCATCCTATACACCTAGACTTCTTCACCAACTTTTATGGTTTGCTGTCCAAACATTTGCTGCACCCAATAGTGAGTCTAAGTGAGCCTAACTTGGTGTCTAAGTGATGTATCATGCGCCCATTCTTCTTTAAGCTTCACTTAGCACTTTCCAATGGACTCGATAGGATTTCAAAAGAGGTTAGACGACCTAGTTAATCTTGTAGGCTCGCTAACGAAAACCACCAATGAGGAACTTGTTGACTCTCCCCACTCTAGGTACGTGACCCAGTCGGCCAATCATGTTAGTCGAAGGATGCCCCACTCAACTTCTCAACTTAGACCTGATCCTAGACAGCAAAGACCTCCCTTAGAGTCACCTTACCGTTTACCCATCTTTGATGGTTTCTCGGACCCTTACTACTTTAGGGAATGGGCTAAACAACTATATGACTATTTTGAATCATGTCATATCATTGAACCCAACCAAATTAGCATCGCTAAGTCTCACCTTAAAGATCGAGCTCTTCAATTTTGGATGAAATTGGAAGATTATAAAGAGTCTCGTGGTGAGTACCCTACTTGGAAAGACATGAGGTGAGAACTCAATTTAAAATACCGACCCTTTACCAATGACCGCCATCTAGAGCCCCACCCTACCTATTCTGTTGGAACAAACCAAGGGCATTATTGTAGTCGAGACCAACCTTCCTTTAATAACATCAGGGTTGCTGCCCCACCTTGTAGGTTTTCACCTAACCTTAATGGCCGATCCTCTATTAGATCTTCTGATAGATCGATCTCTTATCACTCCCCACTTGGACCAACTTTCAGTCATCCCAGTCAACCTTTAGCCTCCCCAATCCTTGACCCTGCAAGTGTGATTAACAAGAAAAAATCCTCTGAACCTAAAACTGAGTGCATCCATTTTGTGGATGCTAATGATGATAATGATAATGAGGGCTTCTTTGAAGATGAATCTGAAGTGATTGAATTAGACTCTCTGCCTGACTTAAACCCTGATTTAGGAGGTCTAGAACCTTTTAACCCTGATACCTTAGCCCATATGGAGTCTAATCTCATTAATGATATCCCTTTGGCTAAAGTCTGCCTGGACGATATTAATTTGATCTCGAAAGAAACCGATCTGACCTTGAACACACTGAAAGTAAAATCGAAAGATTCTGATTTAATTACTGAGATGACTCCGAATAATTCTGATTTAAGTTTGAATAATTCTGATGACAATGTGGATAATTTCAAGTTGGAGATGAGGAAATTGAAGTTACTACCTGAATTAAACCTTGACTTAATTGACCCCGGATTCATTGATCTTAGGGTTATAACCGAACATGATCCTTTTGAGGGTAGTAACATGAGTTTGGAAGATAGTAATGTGAATCTGAAAGATTATGAGCCTAAGTTGAACCTTGAACATCCTCTTGTCTTATTGGAGTCTATTCTAGGAGTTGCTCCTTTAGAGGTGCATTTGACTGAGTATACCTCTCGTGATTGGACTTATATCACCGACCTTGGTGTTAGAGAGAGTGGTAGCCCATACTTTCAGGTCACATTTCTAACAGTTGTGCCCAATTATGTTAGGGAAACCCTACCCCATCTCTTAAGTCCCCTACCTGCTAGTCACTCTTTGGGCTATCTTACTATGGTAGTAAGTCATGACCCATCGTATTATCATACTCCTGACTCCTACATTATGCCCTCGATATCTTTGTCCTTCCCTAACAAGGATATTTTCGCTCCTAGTTGGATGACTTTGATAGTGTACCCTACCGTCGCTAGGAGACTGTCTGTGACCCGAGTTGAGATGCTCTGTGGAAGACCCCTTGTAGCTAAGGATGTCTTCATTGCTCCCCCCACACCAATTCCATTAGACCAAACACTTTAGACCCCTCTTTGTGACTCGTCCACCTATTCTAGCAACGTGTTCGTGTGAGTTAGTATGTTACGTGTGTGTGTGTGTTGTAGTTTGTTGTCTTTCTAAATTGTTGATGTTTTAATTTTTGTAAGCTCATGATTCTTGTCATTCATCACGCACACCGAGTCTCTTGCATCCACATTTGCATCTCATCTTCAAGAACTGCGTAAGGATATTAATACAAAGAATAACCAAAGCAATGCCAGTTATAAACTTACTGCCGATCTCAAGAGACGGTTCAAAGAATTTGATATTAGAGATTTTGTATTGGTTCGGATTCGTCCGGAGCGGTTCCCACAAGGGACCGTTATAAAGTTATATGCTAGAAGCGTTGGACTGTACAAATAAACATCAAAAAGATTTGAATAGAAATGCTTATGTGTTAGACCTTCTTGAAGGTTTTAACATTAATCCTATATTAACATCGAAGATCTTGTACCCTTCGAAGGTCCAGAGTGTAACCCTTCTATTCCACAAAATAATGAGCCTTGTGTGAACCCACCTGGTGAGATCCCCCAGCCTAACTCTACCCCCAAAATTGCTTAATTTACCCAATACAGAGAAGATTGAGACAATACTGAGTGATGAACTCAAATCTCCACTAGAGATGATGGTAAACAAAGGTATCTAGTTCAGTGGGCAGGGAAATCGGAGACGGAGAACACATGGGTTGATCTTGACGAGCTGCAGCGAGTGGACCCTGACTTACTAAAGTGGTACGAGAGCTCTATAGACGCTTACTCGACGGGGTCGAGTTTTCTCCCACCTTGGGAGAATGATGAGGACATCGTCAGCATTTTCTACACGTGTACCATCAGGAGACGCTGGAGATCG
Source organism: Dendrobium nobile (assembly GCA_022539455.1). Lineage (NCBI taxonomy): Eukaryota > Viridiplantae > Streptophyta > Magnoliopsida > Asparagales > Orchidaceae > Dendrobium > Dendrobium nobile. The sequence goes on from CM039734.1 coordinate 72,633,465, forward strand.
ATGATTTCGATCATGAGTTTATTTCGAGTCATTTTATGTAGTTGTTTATTTGATTTTATGTTTTTTCCGTTTTTGCCCTTACGGGTGGTTAGTTGCTATTGTAGCCCAAGGGGCATTTTAGTCTTTCGTTTTTCTTTGTCATTGTGAGGCCTATTTATATGGCCTTCTCTTGTAATAGTTTTAGTTTTTGATGAATGAAAATTATTTGCCACTTATGATCTCTTTGTGAGTTCACCCTCCTCGATCTCTTAGTGAGTTCGTAGGAGAAGCTAGATCTCTTTGTGAGTTCTAGATCTTCTTGTTCTACTATTTGTTTTCTTTATTTCTTGTGATCGATTCGTCGTCGTGAAGATCCGGTTGAAGCATTTGTCGGAGATTGGAATTCACTCCTTGAATCCCTAAATTTTCCTTCCTCTTCCCCTCCCTTGCTCACTGTCGCCGCCCCCCTTCCTCTGGATTACCCAGCCGCCGGCCTGCAGCTCCCATCCGCCGGCCAGCAGCCACCAGCCAGCCCAATCCGCCTGCCAGCAGCCGCCGGCCAGCCCTCCAGCCCGCCAACTCCCCTTGCCGCCGGCCACCTTGAGCTCTTGCCGCCGGCCTCCCTTTACCCCCCCCCCCCCCCCCTGCAATTTGAATTTCCCTCCCTTAATGACCTTCCTAATTGAGTCCCTTAAATTAGGGAATTAATTAAGAGGAGTTACAATTTTGAAATTCAAATTCCCTCTTATTTTAAATTGTGGGAAGTTACTTAAGCCCAATTAAATCTGAAATTAAAATTCAGATTTAATTGAATTTCTTACTTAAACTTGGGCCCCACTCTCATAACTCCTAAATCTCTCCCTCTCCTCCTTATTGGGCCGGCCACTCATAGTGGGCCTCTTTCTCCTTCCAAATGACATATGAACACCACAAATTCAGCCCAAAGCTTCTCCCCATTGCCGCCCCTCTCTCCCTCCTTGGATTAATTTGAAATTCCAATTAAATACCTCTCCTAAACCACTTAAATCTGAACTTGATTTCAGATTTCCTGCATTTGCCTCTTAGCCCCCACCATAGCCGTCAAGGAAGAAAGGATAAGACATTAGATGCTCACTGGTCATCCCATGGACTACCCGCCACCGGCTATCGCTCCAACGGACTACGCTTTTGTGCGCCATTTGTCTCCTAGTGGCATCGCTCGGTTGATCTCAATCCTCCTCCATTAAATTGCCACCAACAAGAGAGTGAGTGAGAGACCCAAGGTGAAAAGTTCTATTTGTTAATTGTGGATTATTGTTTCTCCCCATAGCATTACTCTTTAATTCGATGTTGTCAATTTGATATTGTCCCATTAATCTAGTTATAACCGCATGCCTTACTTAATTTTGAATTGATAATTCTGAAAACCTAACTTGGGTAAGCATTAGTTCTATAACTAGCAAAGCTTCAAAATCTTATATTAAAATCCTCAAGCAGTTCTTGTTTCCATGCATTACGTTTCACATCATTATTCTCATGAAAATAACTATTTTCTTATAACTTTGGTAGGGCTTACTGCCTGATGGGCAAGAGATAGCTGTAAAAAGACTTTCTAGGAGTTCTGGTCAAGGCATGGAGGAATTCAAGAATGAGGTCATACTAATCGCAAAATTGCAGCACAGGAATCTAGTCCGGCTCTTAGGTTATTGCATAAAAAAGGAGGACAAGATGCTGGTCTATGAATATAGGGGTGTCAATTTCGGGTCACGGGTCGGGTTCGGGTCGAACCCGGAACTGACCCGGGTTCAAACGGGTCGACCCTAACCCGACCCGGTTAGGTAAACGGGTCGGAAATGCGAACCCGGACCCGACCCGGCGGGTTGCCGGGTTGACCCGACCCGACCCGGGATAGGTGTCGCGCGGGGTCGCGCGCAGGGTCGGGCACGGCCGCGAGGTCTCGCGGGGTCGGGCGCTGTGTCGCGCGCGGGGTCGGAGCGGACGAGGCAGCAGCGGGTCGGGCGCGAGGTCGGAGCGGACTTGTGCGCGAGGTCGGGCGCGAGGTCGCGCTGGTCCGGCGCGGTGTCGCGCGGGGTCGGAGGCTTGGAGCGGACGAGGCAGCAGCGAGCGGCGAGCCAGCGAGCGGCGAGCCAGCGAGGTCGCACGGGGTAGGGCGCGGTGTCGCACGCGGGGTCGGAGCTCAAGGCGCGGGGTCGGAGTGGTTAGGTTAAAACGGGTTGGCGGGTCAACCCGGCAACCCGCCGGGTCAACCCGAACCCGACCCGTTTTACAAACGGGTCGAAATCTCTAACCCGAACCCGACCCGGTTCGGGTTCGGGTTGACCCAAACCCGAAATTTTCGGGTCGGGTTCGGGTCGGGTTTTCGGGTCGGGTCAAATGTTGACAGCTCTATATGAATACATGCCTAACAAAAGCTTGGATGCTTTACTTTTTGGTAGTTTCCACTCCCTTCCTATCTAAAGTATGTAAAATCATGTTTGTTTTTCCTCTCTACCTAACAAATTATCATATAAAACATTTCAGCAAACACAAGTAGGAAACTTCAGTTGGACTGGAAGACAAGATACAACATAATTGAAGGCATTGCTCGTGGTATGCTCTACCTCCATCGCGACTCAAGACTACGAATAATTCATCGTGATCTAAAAGCAAGCAACATCTTGCTTGATGAGAATATGAATCCAAAAATATCAGACTTTGGAATGGCGAGGATCTTTGGCAACGACGACAATGAAACCAGCACGAAGCGAGTGGTTGGAAAATAGTAAGCTGTTGACATTAGTAAATGCTGCTTCCTTTTATGCACATCAAACTTACTTATGAAATATCTTCTATGTGAATTTAGCGGTTATATGTCACCAGAATATGCAATGAATGGCTTGTTCTCAGTAAAGTCTGATGTGTATAGCTTTGGAGTACTGCTTATAGAGATTGTCAGTGGGATAAGAAACTCCACATACTACAACTCTGAAGTGTCACTCAACCTGCTAGGATATGTAAGTAAAGCTACAGAGTTTTGATATTAAACAGTTTCTTCGTTTGAATTAACAAAAGAAACCTAATTGCATTGTTGTATAGGCTTGGAAGCTATGGAACGAGGACAATGTGATGGAGCTGGTGGACTCATCTATAAGGAGTTCAAGCTCGATAATGGAGGTATCAAAATGCGTCAATGTTGGGCTATTGTGCATTCAGGATCGTGCGAATGACAGGCCGACGATGTCATCTGTGATTATGATGCTGGAGAGTCAGAGCTCTGTTCATCCAATGCCGAGGCAGCCTAAATTTGCAGCAGAGATGAACAAAACCGAGACCAATTCACACTCTGGAAATGCTTCTATTACAATGTTAATTGGGAGGTAGTCGCTTCATTTTTTGAACAAATGGTGAGTTGTTTGCTCTGTGTTTGTTGTGTGCACTCAGCATCGAAAAGTTCGTCCTTGTATGTATTTTGTATGCATTTCTTTGGTTGTTAAAACTCTCAATTTTGGGAGAGATTATTACGTGTTGTGCAAAGTCTGGATATGTTCAGAGGTCAATTAGGACGCGCCACGTCATTCAATGCACAATATTTGATAATCATTTAATCATCAAATTAATATAGACAAGGACTAATACCATTCCAATCTTCACTGAATCACATTTCATTGAAGATGGATCATTTAATCATATAAACATGTTAAATTTGATGATCATTTAATCATCAAATTAATATCGTGAGATTTTCAATTATGCTTCAGGCCCATGATTTGGGCTCATTCTAACTTAGATTGAACTATGTTTGGTGTTGTTGTGTCATCTCATCAAAATGTTCAATTTGATATTTGAATTCAAATGATTCAAAATTTAATTTTGGAATTTTTGTATTGAAATAAGCATCAAGATTTGTGCTTGTTCAATATCATTTTTGGTGGCATTCCAATTTTCAAGTTTACCCCTTATATAATTTGGGACAAATTTTAGAACTAGCTATAATAAAAATTTTAATTATAAAAAATTATATTAAAATAAAGAATTAAATATTTTAAAATATGTGTATTTGCATAGTCCGACTAACAAGCAAGTTGCCCGTAATAGGCAATTTACATTGACATGACAATTTTTTTCACTTTTTTTACTATATTTTTAATAATTCTAAGGATAAAACTTAAATAAAGTTATATAAAACAGTTATACATACATAACAACTGACAAAATTAAATTTTATTTATATCTTTTCTTTAGGATTTAAATTTTATTAAATTAAATAAAATTTAATATCCAAGGAAAAAATTTAAATAAAATTTAATTTCTATATTTATTTTGTATTTTCAATGGGCCTTTGACTATATATATATATATTATTTTTTATTTTTTTCCTGCCTTTTTTATAGTCCTAAGAAAAATCCTCAAATAAAATATAATTTTTATTTTTGTTATGTATTAATAATCGCTTTATTTTAATTTTATACAACTTTATTTATTATTTTTAAAGGATTTCAACTTTATTTATTTAAATTTTAAAGACGATATATAATGATAACAGGCAAAAAAAAATGAATAAAGCTGTTACCAAGTAGAATTTTATTTATGTTCTTTCATTAAGATTATCAAAAAAAAAAAAGGCCACTAAAAATACTCATATAAATGAGCAAAAAAGTGTCAATTGCCCATTAAAATACATAAAAAATATACAATAAATATCAAAAATAAGTTTTATTTCCGTTTTTTTCTTAAAATTTAATTTTCATTTAATTTCATAAAAATGAAATCCTCAAGAAAAACCTTAAATAAATTTAATTTTAATATTTCTTAAGTATTTTTTTTAGTTTTAAAAACTTTTTATTCAAACTTTTCCTTAAAATGATTAAAAAAAAGCCAGCACAAAAAAATCTATGTCATTTAAACGGCAACTTACTTGCCATGCAGCGACCAATCCCCCCGTTAATTGGACGATTATGACTATTTTTAAAAATTAAATTTTTAAACGAAATAATTTAGATCAAATAGTCACCAAAGTTAAAGGTTTTAACAACGAAATAATTGTATACAAAATATATGCAAGGACAAACTTTTCGCTCCTGAGTGCACATTACACACACACAGAGCAAACAACTCTCCATTTGTTCCAAAAATGAAACCTCTACCTCCCAGTTAACATTGTAATAGAAGCATTTCCAGATTGTCCAATCCTCGGATCGAACGACTGCGAATTGGTATCGGTTTTGTTCATCTCTGCTGCAAATTTAGGCTGCCTCGGCATTGCATGAATAGAGCTCTGACTCTCCAGCATCAGAATCACAGATGACATTGTCGGTCTGTCATTCGCCCGATCCTGAATGCACAATAGCCCAACATTGACGCATTTTGATACCTCCATTATCGAGCTTGAACTCCTTATAGATGAATCCACCAGCTCCATCACATTGTCCTCGTTCCATAGCTTCCAAGCCTAGTTTTGTTGTTGTAGTTGTTAATTCAAACAAAGAAACTTTTTAATATCAAAACTCTGTAGCTTTACTTACATATCCTAGCAGGTTGAGGGACACTTCAGAGTTATAGTATGTGGAGTTCCTTATCCCACTGACAATCTCTATAAGCAGTATTCCAAAGCTATACACATCAGACTTTACTGAGAACAAGCCATTCATTGCATATTCTGGTGACATGTAACCGCTGAATTCACATAGAAGATCTTTCATTAGTAAGTTTAATGAGCATAAAAGAAAGCTGCATTTGCTAATGTCAACAACTTACTATGTTCCAACCACTCGCTTCGTGCTGGTTTCATTACCGTCGCTACCAAAGATCCTCGCCATTCCAAAGTCTGATATTTTTGGATTCATATTCTCGTCGAGTAAGATGTTGCTTGCTTTTAGATCACGATGTATGATTCGCAATCTCGAGTCGCGATGGAGGTAGACCAGACCACGAGCAATGCCTTCAATTATGGTGTATCTTGTCTTCCAGTCCAACTGAAGTTTCCTACTTGTGTTTACTGAAATGTTTTATATGATAATTTGTTAGGTAGAGAGGAAAAACAAACATGATTTTACATACTTTAGATAGGAAGGGAGTGGAAATTACCAAAAAGTAATGCATCCAAGCTTTTGTTAGGCATGTATTCATAGACCAACATCTTGTCCTCCTTTTTGATGCAATAACCTAAGAGCCTGACTAGATTCCTGTGCTGCAATTTTGCGATTAGTATGACCTCATTCTTGAATTCCTCCATGCCTTGACCAGAACTCCTAGAAAGTCTTTTTACTGCTATCTCTTCCCCATTAGACAGTATGCCCTACAAAGTTATAAGAAAAAAGTTGTTTTCATGAGAATGGTTCTTGAAACTATATTGGAAGGGCTAATTTGATCAGTTCGCTCTTTGTTTTTGAAGATGAAGGACCCCCGCACCCTTTTAGGGAGCACGAGAAATAGACTTGAGGTCCAAAATAACAGTACAATCATAGATTCCACACAAACTAACAAATCTATGACGGTGGTGAAGGGATTGAGCCAATAAGGTTTCAAGGTCATGAAAGTGTGAGCTGCCACTCTCCGTTTGTGAATACTTCCCCTTTGTCCGTTGTTTTTTACACGTCTATGATTTTCCCCATTAATCTAGGCATTTCATGCTTCATATTTTGTTGTCTATTATTCGATAAATATTTTACAAACAAGATGAGGAAGTAAACTTTCACCTTGTACACAGGGCCAAATCCTCCTTCTCCAAGCAAATTCGATGAAGAAAAGTTCATGGTTGCTTCTTCTATAGTCTGAAAACCAAACAGACGCACATTGTGCTCACCTTTTCCCTGTTCATCTAAATCAATCACTGAAGAAAACCTTGTAGACTGACCTCCAACTGATCCACTCTGGTCCACAAGACTTCCCTGGCGTCTCATCTGTCTTCTATTGCAAACTGCCACATTCAATATTTGTTATCTACAGCTTGCTTGACAGAGGATATAATGAGCACAGGGAAAGCGAGGAAGCTCACCTTCCATTCTGCTCTTGTATTTCCACAGCAAAGCGAAGCCTCCCATTAGCAGCACAACTGACGAAAACACAATGATCACAATGAAATATCCTTCTAATCCCTTCTTATGATCATCTGCAAGAACAAGAGAATATAAACAAAAGGCATCAGCAAAGCATGCTATAATGGTCATACAAACATTTTACTTAGTTTAGCTTTAAGTTAGAAATAGGGAAAAGGAAATGATCTTTAATGAACTCGTATAAATTAAATAAATAAACAGAAGAAGAAGAAGAAGAAGATGCTGACTCTTACCAAATTCCGATCCGGCGAGCCGCAGATAAAAATCATTCCCACCACTGGAGAACAGGTGGATGTCGATCATATTATCACTTCCCCATGTCAGGCATCCTATCCCTGTAACATAGCTGTAAGCTTTACAGGAGCAATTCGTCGAACAAGCCTCCTGACATTGGCTATCATTCGAAGGCCCCGAATCCCAATCCGACAAATCCGGCAGCTTCACCCCTTGCATTAAATAAAACCCGTCAGGCTCGCCACCGCCACCGCCACCGCCGGCTTTGCCATTATTCCTCTCACACTGCAGCGGCGTCCTCCTCACGCACCGACCCGTCAAGTTGCCACCACCAAACTCGAAACCTTTCAGACAGCTACAATACGGCGAGTTTCCATCGAGGCTGTCTGTACAAGTCGCGTTGTTTCCGCAACGGTTGTAAATCTCGCATTCGGTGATCGGCTGCGCCCAAAACTGATACCAATTCTTGCTGTCGTCAGCCCACACGAGGTGGCGCTCGACGCCGTCCGGCATGAGAACGTAGCGGTGAGAGCTGTTGAACTGCGTGTAGTAGAAATACATCTTGTTCTCTTGTTGAAAGTTGCTCAATTTGAACCCGTAGATGTAGGTCGGCACCATGTTCTGTATTCCTATGAACACCTGTCCGTTCCACCGCCCGGAGCGCCACCTAGGCTTGTTGCCTTCCCATATAAAGAACTGAGTCGACCGATCAGGGGCAATGCCGACGGTGAAGTTGCCCGGCGCCGGATCTTCGTCGCTGCGCCATGAGGTGAAAACCTGATTAACGTTGGTGATGAGGTCGAGCCCGACCTTCATGCCGGGGAGGTAGGTGTCGCAAGGGTGATCAAAGCTCTGCCACGCGATGACGCCGGAGTTGTTGAGCATAAGGTTGCCGCTGTCGAACAGCTCCGCCGTGGATCTATTTGACTGCAAGGAGGTAACTTTTGATGACCAAAGGACAACCTTTTGGCCGTCCAGCACGACCAGGTTGCCATCATCCGCGATGGCGAGCGAACCCGACCTGTCAAGAACAGGGGACTCGCGATTGGCAACCCAGAGTACAGTGGAGGTGGAGAAGTTGTGGTACCAAATACCGACGTAGCGATTGGTGGAGTTACCGGGACAAAAGAAACCGAGCTCAAAGATGCCGCCGGAGGAGACGAGAGTGGCGCCGTCGGGTAGGGGTTCGCCGGGTAAAAGCTGGGAGCTTGATGCCGCTTTTGTTGCTGGGAAGAAGAAGACGGAGATGAGGAAGAAAGCTGAGAAGACGCCGGAGAAGTACATGATAAATTTTCTCAACCTTAAAAATGGAGCTTATTCCACCTTGCATGTATCTTCATAGCAAGCATCTATCAAGCTTTGCTATTTTTGAAATCTTAATTTCTAAGATTTATTGAATTCCATCTGAATTAAATCGTACTTAGTCAAAGAGCCCCTAAAATTTGTCGACTCATTCAAAGCATGGGTCGAGGAAAGGTAAGGTTGTGCGCAAAAACTATTTATAAATGTATTATTCGATGAGTAACAGCTGAAAATAAGGAGAGAAATATTAGAGATAATACTATAGAAAGAGAACGAAGACTCAGAATTGTTAGATTTTCCGTTCTCTGAATATTCACTCAACGTGCGCGTTGGCGTCGCAGCCGACGAGTTTGAAGCTCTGAACGCGCAATTACTGAAAAGGTAACAAAGGATTTAGTGGTCAGTTTTGAAAAGGAAGGAGAAAATGCGATTAGGACCTTTGAGCTAATCAAGTCTCCTAAAAGTGTTTAAAAGGGTCTATTTAGGACAGCTGTAGGTAGGGGTGTAACTGTAAGTGAGACGAGCCAGTTCGAAATTGACTCGTTTATGGACTCGCGAGACGAGCTTATCGAGCTCACTAGTCGAATTCGAGTTTATAATCGACCTCGTATATTATACGAGCACAATCAGACTTGACTCGCGAGCTCGTTGAACCGACTCGATTAAAAAACTAATATATTAAGAGGACCTCGGGACCGAGCACGAAGACTGAAGAGGGCGGCGGACCTCAGAATTTAGCGTGAAGAGGACGACGGACCGCAAGGAACGAGCGGGAGTTGTGTACTCGCGTGAGTTGTGGGAAGAGGGCCTTCAAGCCTTGTGCACTCGACATGTGCGTGTGTGGACTCAGGTGGCGTGCATGCGCTCGACCGGAAGGAGCGGACCTTGGGACCGAGCGGATGCCTTCTGCGCTCTACAGTACGGAGCTGGCCTTGTGCTGCATCTACTCGACATGATGGAGCAGGAATTAGAAACACACAAGCAGGAAAATCAAACGAATCAACCTCAAGCCGCTTAACGAGCATACCTGTGGTGCGACAAGTCGAGCTCGAGGTCATCTTTTGAGCTCATCTCGAGTTCGAGTTGAAGTTCTGACTGATGAGCCGAGCTCGATAAAGATACTACTAGACTCGATTTGACTCGTTTACACCCCTAGATATAGTGTTTATAAAATTGATTGTAAAGTTGCTATAGAAAAATCAACTTCTCTATTATGATTGTAAAAAACAGTTTTTCACTATTAAATTTTCTGAAAAATAATGAAAAAGCAACCTGAAAATAGTACTCAAATAAATTTGCGGTTATAGTCTAAAAAACGTAAAGCAGCCTGAAAGCTCTCCGAAATAGTTCCTAAATTTTTAATGACTTAAACTAATCAAGATTTAAGGAATAGTTTTGGTGAGACATTAGTGTATTATTATTTTCAATAAAAATTAATATAAAACATTTTTTTAAAAAAATTTTAGCTTAATTAAATCAACTCAAAATATATTTAAATGATGAAATTCAAATATAAATTTGAATTACGTTAAATTTATTATGAATTCAAAACTTTAATAAGAGCTTATTCAGAATTAACTATATTTATTGAAATATATGTAAAAACATATTGATATAAATTTTATATGATATGCAGAAAATTATTGAAATTGCTTTGAAATTAATTTTTTATATAAAAAATTAGATTATATTAAATTTTAAAATAAATTATAACAGCTATTAAGTTCATTTAATAGGATATATTCAAAACATTCTGATATAATATTTATTTATATTTAGTTTTGTTGCGGGCTAGAATATACGCGGCGGTAGAGTTTATGAATTCGCGTCCGAGCGTTGCACGAATATTCAGCACACAAATAGAAAAGAGAAATGAACACCAAGGTTTTTACGTGGAAAATCCGAAAGAGGGAAAAAACTACGGGGCCTCGCCCAGTTGTAAAGTTCCACTAGTGTTTGTTTGAAGTACAAAGGTTGATCCGCCTTACAAATTAAGACGATCAGTTTACAATCAACTTCTCACAAAGTTACAAAGTTCTGCAAATTCCAGGCTTTTCCCGAAAATCCGGCAGAGTTCCGGCGTCTTCAGGAGGCGGGAAGAGCTCCGGCAGTGGTCAAGGAGGAGCTTCTTCCTTCTCTTCCTTCTTCTCTTCTTCTTCTCTCTCTTCACTTAGAGTCCCCTTTTTAAAGAATGAGGGCTCTATTTATAGTTTTTCTGGAGTGGCATGGCTTGTAAATAGGTGTGAAATCATGGGCGAATAGGGAGTGGTTTGAAATGGACGGCCGATATTGAACCCTTCGATCGTGCACCGTTCGTTGGACATTTGGAGGCCTTAATGATGTCGGAATTCAGCGATCTTGGGCTCATTGGATTCGTCTCATCGAGCCGCTCGATTCGAGTATAAGCTAGTTAAAATCAAAGACTGTTTGGTAACTCAAATTGCGGTTTGAACCTTCAAACAGCGCTTCGGATCCTTGATTCAGACTCATTTGGGCTCGGATTGGGTTGAACTTGGTGTCGTTGGGTTCTTATTTCCGAGACGCTCAGTTTGACTATAAGCTCGCTGAAATTGGAGTTCGGATGCTTCCATATTTAATTTTTGAAATTTCCGGGTTGAATTTTGCATCGAGTTTAATGCCCAATCAAGATAATTTCATTATAACGTATTAAGTTTATAATATAAGATTATCCATTATAATAAAATATTATCGATTATAATATAAGATTATCCATTGTATGAGTTGGCCCCACCCACATGGGGGCATCAGGAAATGGAAATTTTCGTGATGGTTCTTCGTATTCTCTGACTGTAATTTTTGTCAAAGTCAATGGTTGTTAGCTTTGAACTGTTCAAATATAGTATAAATTCTAAGCTATTATTGTCGCCTGTCGTCGTCCACTATCATCCACCTCAAAGCCCTCAGCCCGCCGACACAGCTCACCGGCTGCCGCAATCCCAGCAACAGGCCGCCGCTCCCTACCAGCTCGCCACTAGCCACCATCATTTTTCAGCTTTATTTATAATCATTTAATTTTAAGCAAAAATAAATAAAAAAATTATATGTTTTTATTTTACGCCCATCCAAAACGGTATATACATTTCAAATATAAAATTTTTTACACTAAATATAAGTATTTCTTTGAAAAATATTTGATGATGAAATTAACTGGCGTAGAAATTATATAAACTATTCCACAAAATAAAAGCAATTTAGAAATAAATAAAATTCACTTATTGAAAATTAAATAAATAAAGTGAATAAGTTTATAGACCATAGATTAGCATAAACTTGAACTTTTCAAAAAAATATAATAGTTATAATGACAATTTTATTATAAAAATTATTATAAAATAATAATAATTAAATATTAAAAATTTTAGAATTCCTAAATAATAATATAATTGATATGTAATCAAAAAATTATTCTGATCGGGCACAAATCTCGAGGCAAATTAAAACTGAGCGTCTCGGAAATAAGAACCCAGCGACACCAAATTCAACTCAATCCGAGCCCAAATGAGTCCAAATCAAGGAACCTAAGCATTGTTGAAAAGTTTAAACCATAATTTGAGTTACCAAACGGTTTCCAAACATGACATGTTTATAGTCGAATCGAGCGGCTCGACGAGATGAATCCAACGAGCCCAAGATCGTCGAATTCTAACATCATTAAGACCTTCAAATGCTTGACGAACGGTACACGATCATGGGATTCAAAATCGACCATCCATCGAACCACTCCACATTTACACCTGATCTCTCACCTATTTACGGGTGATGCCATTCCAGAAATCTATAAATAGATCCCTCATTTCTCTTGAGGGGGGACCCAAGTAAAAAGGAAGCAAGAAGAGGAGAAGAGGAGAATGATAGGAGGGAAGAAACTCTTCCTCGACCACCACCGGAATTTGCCCGACTTCCACGGGATAGCGAAATTCTGTCCGACTTCCACAGTGACGCCGGATTTTCATCCAACCTCCAAGGAACACCGGAATTTCGCCCGACCTCCAAGTAATGTCGGAATTCGGCCCGACCTCCAAGTGACGCCGGAGTTTTACCCGAACTTCAAGTGACGCCGGAGTTCTGCCCGAATATCATCTAACGTCGGAGTTCTCCTCGGCCTCCAACTGACGTCAAACTTATATCCCATGTCGGACCTCCGCTCATCGCCAAGTTTCTACCCGACGCCGAACTTCTGTCTATTGTCGAACTTTTGCCAGACATCTATCTGATGCTGGATTTATGTCCATTACTTGACTTCTTCCTTACACAATCCTTCTGAACTCCATCGCCCGCCGATTACGCCCGCCAACTACGGTCCTACTGACTTACGTCGCCCACCGACTACAGTCCTTCCGACTTCCGTCGCCCGCTGACTACGGTCCTCCTGGCTTATGTCGCCCACCGACTACAGTCCTTCCGATCTCCATCTCCAGACAACAGTCTTTATGACCTCCATCGCCCGCCGACTACTGTTCTTATGACCTCCGTCACTATACTATGATCCTTCTGACCAAAAGAACACATCAACAATGATTCTTTGTATTCCCATCATGTAATGTACTCTATAAGATGTTCATCAAGCTAAGGCCTTCCCCCAAAGAAGGGCCTTATTTGTAATCAACTGCAATACTAGTAAATTCATTCAAATTGTGCTAATCCCCGTGGTTTTTCCCCCTTTTCAGGGGTTTTCCACGTAAAAATCTTAGTGTCTAGACCCTCTCTTTTTATCTGTGTTTGTTTGATTTTCATACAACGCTAAGACGTTAAACTTTATATTTCTCTACCGTCGCGAATACTTCAGGACGCAATAATAATATACAACTTTTCTATTATTTGTAATATAATTATTCATATGTCATTAAGAATTGACATGATGCAACATGCATCTCAATGTATATTTGAATTAAAAACTTGTGATTTTAAATTTAGAAATATTTGAATTCTAATTTCAACAAATTTATAGTTGAAATGAATGTCTCAATGAGATGAATCTAACACCAATAAGAGTAGTCCAATCCGAGTTCAAATGAATCCAAATCAAGAACGTAAAGTGCATTAGGAAATCTTAAGACATTAAATAGAAAACCAAATAATATCCAAATCTAAAGTGTTTATATTCAAATCGGGCATCTCAATGAGATAAATATGAATTACTTAATTCCAACATAATTAAGGCACTTAAATGATTAAAAAAAAAATCTATGATCGACTGAATCAATACATGCAATCATGCAAATCTCAAGTGTTTTGTAAAATATTTTTAGTATTAATTTTTTTAAAAAATAGCAAAAAAAATAATAATCAAAAGTTATCTCAAATGAAATCTAATTAAGAACTAAAAAATTCATAAAATAATGAGTAAATATCTTTAAATTATCTTCTTAATTATTAATTATTAAGAGCATATATAAACAAAGATGAATAATAGAATTGTTTCCTTGCATGCTTATCTATATCTAATTCTATTCAACAACACCATATTCTTAACCCCAATGGCTGCTTGTTGAAGCAGCAAAAATTTCTTGCTGAAGAAGTAATACTTCTTACTTCTTCATACATATGAATGTTAGGTAGAGAAGATTTGATATGAAACAAAGGACTAAACAAACGTAATAAGTAATAACTCTCTGGAAGGAAAAATTATTAGGTGCGGAGTGCAGATGGGGAGAGCACCGTCTGCACAGACACAGGGTACCAAGCCGCTTGGTACCATCATAAAGCATTAAATGAAACGTCAGAAGAGTACAATGCATTTAGCAACCTTTCTTTGCTGCTATTTTTGTTGCAGGCAATAGACATAATAGCTAAACATTCCATTGATTATAAAACTTTCAATCAATCAAGATAAAGATTTCGTTTGGGACGGCTTTCTTACTGTTTTTTAAAATAATTTTCAGTAAAAAATTACATTTTTTTACTTAAAAAATTACTTTAAGAAGCAATAAAAAAGTAGTCCCAAACGAAGTAAAAGAAGTCAATGAATTGGTTAATCCAAATCATTTTTACATAATGAAAATATAGTATCCAAAGAAACATCATAGCATATTGAGCAAAACATCTTTAAATTAACAAAGAGAAATAACAACATTATTTCACTGAAACAACAGTTTATCTATCCTAACACCCAATTCTTACTACTATAAGAAACGAAGACATGCAATACTCCTGGGCATTCCACATGCACAATCAATAGGAAAAACATGACCAGCAAAGGACACCATTGTTCGTTCAGAACAACATTTTGATATGACACTAGCAGAACCCTATAAGTCATGAAGAATATTGTCCAAAATGCCTCTGGTCCTATAAACTGCAGCAGGAAACCTCAGTTGTGATGCTTATACGAAACACAATGTTCACAAAAGTATAATGCTGCAGTTTTCTAACCACAAAATAAACATCTCTCATAAGCCCAACTATCACATATGCATGAGCCTCATATACCATAATCTAGTTAAATCAATAAGAAACTGATGTTATCACCTTTCATTTTGTTACCTTGAAGAAAGTAAAGATTGTCAATCTTCTTTGCCCTCGTCAAAATAATAACACAGATTAAACTCCACCTTCAATATTGGATCTACACTACTGGAGTCTAAACAACACAAACATGTGAGATTGCTCTTAAAAGTTCACACATGAATGAACTCTCTTGAAGTCCTCATAACTCCATATGTTTTGATCTAAATCATCCATACCCCAATAATTTCATTGCTCGTATCATTACCCATAAGAATATTTCCACCATCGACAATTCTATAAAAAAAACAGATCTCTATGATGGTGATAGAAAGTGGATGAATTTTTAGCAAAACCAGAGAACGGCACAAGAAATTTAGGAAAAATAACACACAATAACTCTTTTTTTATTGGAAGAACTAAGAAGAAAAATACATGATACAGTTGGATCTTCAATAGAATCCCTAGCCATCGACTAGAGCCCACTCAACCTAAGCAAAACAAATTCTAGCAAAGTCAAGCATAATCTGAAATCATCCCATAATTAGCCTTAAATAGACTCCCCTAATTCTCGCCCGAATCAGCCCCATTTCCCTAAATAATTCCCTCATATTTGAATGCAAATTAGATCTCTTTTTCCAATTAATTCCCTCCCAATTCTAATTAAAACTTTTCTAAACAATTTCCCCTTCATTCCTCCTTGCATAATGAATATTAACTCACCTGGGCTTTCCCTAAATAATTCCCTCTCATATTTGAATTCAAATTACATTTCTTTCCCTGATCAACTCCCTCCCTATTGTAATTAAAACTTTCCTAAACAATTCCCCCTCTCTTCTTGCTCACCGCCCACCATAGTGGAGCCCACCGGCTCAGCCGCTGGTCCATCAGATGGATAGTGGGACATAAACATCCATAATCAAGCATCCAATCTTCAGTTGAAGAAACAAAATAATATGCAACTGTCAGTACCAAATTAAATCCATCCATTTTCTCCTCTGCAACTGATTTTGCTTCAAAGCTAGACGTCTTTATAAATCACTTTTTTTCCTACAACAGTGCGTTGTCCTTGCTTTTTAGACTTGGAAATTGATCTTGCTCTTTACTCTTGCTTTCTCCAAGCTCCTAATTGTCCTAAAAAATAGGCCCCCAATTGGGCATTCTATTTGCACCTTCTTCCTCAACTATTTTGATAGAAGGGTAGACACCACCTCTATCATGAATATTGTACTATTTCCATACAGCTAAGTGGTGAGAATGTGCTCATAAAGGAATGGTAGAGAGCATAGAAAAATCAAAGTTTTACTTTCTCTTCAATTGTCACATTCAAATTGGCCAGATCCAACAGTAGCTAGTTATAGGCATCCAAATATTGTTGAAGTTAAATACCATCTTTCATGCAAAAAAAAAACAACTGTTGTTTCAAATACGTAAAAGTGCTTACTAACATACAGAGATTCCAATTTTACCTACAACTCAAGTATTATACTCTGATTTTCTATATTTCAAAGAATTTTGTCTGCCAAACAAAGGATGGTTAAACTAGGAGCTTTATCCCCTCCAAAGTTTTAAGCAAATCGTCATTGGACAAAGATGATCTCATCTTCATCTTCAAAATATTAAATTCATTGCTCCCATTGAATTTCTCATACTCGTATTGGGTAGTGCTAACAAAGGCTTTGACAACACCATCTCCTAGATTTAACCTAAACAACTTTGCGCTAATACCAATTTGCTACAATGGAGGTGTCCAAAGCTTTCCTTTATGAACGCCCGAAAGTGAGCAAGCTAATTTAAACTAGCATAAACAAAACCAGCACCACATCCATACTATGTTACAGAAACAATAGAAGTAAATATAAAGACAAGAAACATAATATTTATGTGGTTTGCTCAAGATTGACCAACATCTACATGGCGAGAAAGAAAAGATAACTCCATTATCAAAATATGAAGTGCAATTTGATGAGAATTCAAAATTTGACCAAATTCTCGTAAAAAACTAATGAGGAGATGTAGAAGATTTCACAAAATTAGAGTAACTTATTTCAAAAGAAACCCAAAGAAGAAAAGAAGAAAACTTTTCTCACAAAATCACCAAGATAAAAAAAATTCAATCTTCCCTTAAAATCCCCAAACGTAGAAACTCTAAAAAAGTCGGCAAAAACTCCTCTCAATTGCAATCTCCTTCAGGAGCCGCTTTCAACAATTTTTAGAGGACAGAAAGCAGGAGAAACATGGTTTGATGAAAAGTAAAAGAAAAGGCAACATTTATGTTGGAAATAAACACCGCACAACCAAAACAAACAAGAAAGAAAAAATGCAACAAAAAAGAAAGAACACCAAGATTTAACATGGAAAAACCCAAAATTCGGGAAAACCCAAAGAGCAACACCACACCAAGAAATTGATAGGAAATACTTGAGTTCGCAAGAATCCCCAAGGGAAATACTTGAGTTCGCAAGCAAACCTATCACTAATTGGTGAAAACAGCAAAAATAATGCAAAATTTGGGCAGAAAAATCGCTCCCAAACGATGGATTGCAATGAGAAAATCAAGCCAAACAAAAAACAAAGCAAGATACAAGTGATCCTCAATTCGTGAGGAGGATCATTATCTCCCAAATCTCTAGAAAAGCAATCTAGAGTCCAAACACCTAAGAACTCGAGAGAACACAAATATTCCAGCATGAGAAAACTCCCTCTAGCCAGCCCCCTTAATAATATAATTCATTTCCTAATTTCAAACATCTCACATTCAAATTTTCCCTCTCAAACTAGCCTCCCAAAACCCCTTCTCCCCATTGCTCCAAATGGGTGGCAACATTAAAGGGGGCGGACCCCACTGGTCTGTCTTTTGTAAATTTGAACTAGCCTAGCTTAACAATACTATGAAAATTAGGAGAAATTATACATATCTCTTTCTCTATTGCTCTCTCATTATTTCTCTTCACTCTTCACATGTGTGTTTTACACATAATTGACAAACATACTCTTATAAACCACCCTAAAGGAAGCAACCCTTCAAGTTCAACATAAAAAAGAGAGAAAATGGCAAACCAACTTGCAGTGCCGTAACGCTCCACTCTCTGTCTCCAGCTTGATTGGCATTGTTGGGGTTTGGAGCGTCGCGACGCTCCGCTTTATCTCCAATCAGCATGAGTGTACATCCCAATGCGTTGTACACTTGTACGGAAAAAAATTAGGCTTCAGGGGGGCTCCTGATGTAGAACGAGAAGGGGTTTGCTACTTTGGAGAGGATCTCCTCTAAAAAAAAATCTGACTGAAACTGCTGGACAGCAGATTTCAACTTTGGGATTAAAATCTGAGTGGAATTTCAGATTGTTGCTGGAGACGTGGGGAGTAGGAGTGGGAAATCCTTGTATGATGAGGAAGCAATCACAATCCCTCCAAAATCTGAGAATAGTTCAGATTTTCTCCCCAACTCCTTAGAGAAAATTTCAGATTTTCTCTTCTTTGGTTTCTCTTGGGATGGTGACCGGTTAAGAGCCAGCAAACAAGAGAAAAATCTGAAGTACGCTTCAGATTTTTGGTTGGCAGAGAGAGCTATTGGGAGATGGGAAAAGTTGACAGAGAGGGAAAGGGGCGGGATTGAGAGACGGGGGGGAGGGAATTCTGATTTCCTAATTTAATGCCTTAAATGCGGAAATCAAATGAATTAGGCAAGGTATAGGGAATTTCGGCTGAGTGAAGGAGGGATTTCAAATTGTTTCCAAAGAGTTGGGGAAGATTTAGGAAACAATTTCTAATGGAATTAATCAAACAGACAAAGGTTCAAGAACTGTTACGTGGAGAAGAGATAAAACTTGCCAAAAATGGGTCCTACTAATTAGGAAGGATTTCAAATATGAAATTTGAAAAAATAAATCTGTCCAGAAATTGTTGGGGAGGGAGTTTAGGAAGTAATTAAAGGAGATTTAAGGGGATATGGAGAGAGGGCCGGCGGCAAGCATAGACCATGGGGAGATTAATTAGAATAATTAATACTCCTTAATTTAGGTAAGCGATTTGGGAAAATTATTTCAAGTCCAATTTGAATTTCAAATTCAAATTAGATAAAAATGGAAATTTTCCTAAAATAGAATTAATTAAAGAGGGAAAAGATTTTGAAATTCTCAATGATTAATTTTGAATTTCAAATCTACCCACATTCAATTCATTCTAAAATAGGAAACAAGCTGATAGGAAATACTTGATTTCAAGTAGTTCCTAACCAAAACTGAAGCCGAACAAGGAGAAAACTGCTGTCTCCAACAGTGGACAGCAACTATGCGCAGGAAAAACAGTGAATATTGCGAGAATATTGAGAGACAACGCAAGCAAAGACTTGTATTTTTACTAGTAGACGAAACAAATAGCAAGATACAATTTGTTCTTCAATTCGAGAGGAAGAACGTACTCTCCTAAGTCTCCGGCGAAGCCAAGAGCCCAAAACAAAAACCTAGATCTCAAAGAGAAAACTCAAATTCAAGATCCGCAGCCAATCCCCCAAAAACTCCTAATTATACAAAATAATCATAAAGGACAATAATGGACTTCCTAAAACAGCCTCCCATTCAAAAATTTTCCCTCCCCCATGCGTTTTAGCCGTTGTTTGGGCCCCCCGACACGCGCTCCGCACGTTCCGTCTAGTTCCGCCCGACGTTGGTTCGTCGGGTGTAGAACCGGACCGGTCCAGCTGGGACCGGTCCAGGCGTAACATTACTCCCCTCCCAAAAACTCACCTTGTCCTCAAGGTGAAAGGAGGGGAATTGCTCTTTCACTCTTTCAAACGGCTCCCAAGTCGCGTCGAACTCAGGGAGGTTTTTCCATTGAATCAACACTTCCTTGTTGCCTTCTTGATCTGATCTTACCCCCATAAGCTCGAGGGACTCCAATATCACTTCCCAATCCTCCGTCATTGTTGCTGGTAATGCGGCGCTAATTGCGTGCTCCCCGAGGGCTCTCCTCAGCTGTGACACATGGAACACCGGATGTATAGTAGCATAGGGAGGTAACTTCAGACGATACGCTACTGCTCCCACCCTTCCCAAGATCTCATAAGGGCCAAAGTATCTCGGGGCCAGCTTCTCGTTCCTCCTGCTAGCCACTGATCTCTGTCTGTAGGTCTTAGCTTTAAAAACACTTTTTCCCCCACTTCATATTGTATGTCTCTTCTATGGGTATCTGCTCGCTTCTTCATTATTTGTTGTGCCCTCTCCAGATGTTTCTTCAACTCTTCCAACACCTGGTCCCTCTCCTCTAAGTACTGTTCGACTGAAGAGACAGGTGTATGTCCCTTCCCATAATGTACTAAGTGTGGGGGGTCTCTTCCATAGAGCACCTTGAAAGGAGTCATCTGGGATGCCGAATGGTAAGAAGTGTTATACCAGTACTCCGCCCATGGCAACCATTTAGCCCATTTCCTGGGTGTTTCAGAGGCAAAACACCTCAAATAAGTCTCCAAACTCCGGTTGACCACTTCTGTTTGTCCATCTGTCTGTGGGTGGTACGCGGTGCTCCTCTTGAGAGTTGTGCCCTGCATTCTGAACAGTTCTCTCCAAAACTGACTGAGGAACACTTTGTCTCTGTCCGACACAATAGATTCTGGAATCCCGTGTAATCGAACCACTTCCCTGATAAATGCTGCCGCCACTGACACTGCGGTGTAAGGATGTCGTAGGAGGATAAAATGTGCATATTTACTGAGTCGATCCACCACCACAAAGATAACTGTGAACCCTTCTGAACGTGGTAGGCCGTCAATAAAATCCATAGACACTTCCTCCCATACTCTGTTTGGAAGTGCTAATGGTTGGAGCAGTCCCCCTGGTGCCATGGCCATGTATTTATTTCTCTGACACACCTCACACCTTGCCACCATCTCCTCAACATCCTTATACATCCCCTTCCAGTAGAGCTCCGATGCCAACCTCCTATATGTCTTATGTACTCCTGAATGACCCCCAACTGCGCTGCCGTGGAATTCCTGCAATATGTGAGGGATGTGTACTGATGTTCGTGGCATCACAAACCTTCCCTGATAGAGTAGCCTCTCTCCCTCCAGATAGTACCCTGAATGATTGCTACTACCCTTCATCAAGCCTTCTCTGACCTTCTTCAATTCTTCATTCTGCATACTCTCTTCTTGGATGGCCCCCCAATCAATCATCAAAGGGACTGAAACTGCCACCTCCTGAAGTTCCCCCACACACCTAGACAAGGCATCAGCTGCCTTATTCTCCACCCCCGGCCGATACTGGATCTCAAAATCATAACCCAACAACTTTGACAGCCACCTCTGATGTTCCTCAGTAACCATCCTTTGCTCCAGCAGGTATTTCAGACTCCTCTGATCGGTACGAACAATGAAATGTCGTCCCAAAAGATAAGGGCGCCATTTCTGAATGGCCAAGACTATGGCCATCAGCTCTCTCTCATACACTGATTTCAATCTAGCCCTAGTCGATAGCACCTGACTGAAATATGCTATAGGCCGGTGATTCTGCATCAATACTGCTCCTAAGCCATACCCTGACGCATCCGTCTCTACCACGAAGGATTGAAATCAGTGTATCACGCCGCATCACCCCAGGAGAAGTTGTCTTTCTTTAACTGCTCCGTCAATGGCCAGGCGATGGAACTGTACCCCTTCACAAACCTCCTATAGTATCCCGTCAGTCCCAAGAAACCTCTCAACCCCCTGATGTTCTTGGGTATGGGCCATTTCTGCATTGCTTCAATTTTGGACTGGTCAGCTGCAACTCCCTCTTGAGACACTATATGTCCCAAATATTCTACCTTTGATTGGGCAAAACTGCACTTTTTTAAATTAGCTCTCAGCTGATGTGTCTGTAGGATCCCCAAAACCTCCTTTAGATTCTCTAAATGTTCCTCCTCGGTCTGGCTGTACACCAAAATATCATCAAAGAAGACTAGCACAAACTTCCTCAAGTGTTGCCTGAACACCCTGTTCATCAAGGACTGAAAGGTAGCGGGGGCGTTAGTAAGCCCAAATGGCATCACTAAGAACTCATAGTGCCCCTCGTGTGTTCTGAACGCAGTCTTCTGAATGTCACCTTCCTTCATTCTGATTTGGTGGTAGCCCGACTTAAGGTCCATTTTTGAAAACACCACCGCTCCTTGCAACTCATCTAATAACTCATCAATCACTGGAATGGGGAATTTGTCTGGTACTGTCTCCTTGTTCAGGGCTCTGTAGTCCACGCAAAACCTCCAGCTCCCATCCTTCTTTTTGACCAGTAAAACTGGACTGGAGAAAGGACTCACACTGGGTCTGACGATCCCTGCCTCCAACATCTCCTTGATCAGTTTCTCGATTTCATCTTTCTGAATCTGGGGGTAGCGATATGGTCTAACACTGATTGGTGACACTCCCTCTTTCAGAAGAATGGCGTGCTCTTGCTCTCTAGGGGGTGGCAATCCCTGGGGTGGCTGGAACACCTCCCTGTACTGCTGTATGAGCGGTTGCACCACCTGTGGAATGTCTCCTTCTTCCCCACACTGACCCTCTCCAAACGTTGAAGCTCCACCAAAAATCCTCCTCCCACCTCCTGTATGGATCTGATCATAGATTTGAGAGATACGACTGCTCTTATCAGCCCTGCATCCCCCTGGATCACCTTCCTCTGCCCTTCTATCATTAGCTCCATCCTCAGAGCACCCCAGTTGACCTTGGTCTCCCCCAGAGTCTGTAGCCATTTCATCCCTAGGATGACATCTGTACTTCCCAATTCTAAGGGGAGGAAATCCTCCCTGACCTGTAGCCCTTGGATGGTCAGGACCACTCCCCGACAAATTCCTCTCCCCATCTCCACCTTCCCCGTGCCCATCATCACCCCATAGCCTCCTGTGTCGACTAGCTCCATCCCTAACTGATCCACGATCTGAGCAGAAATGAAATTGTGGGTTGCACCACTATCGATCAACACCCACACTTCGCGGTCAGCTATCTCTCCTCTTACTTTCATAGTGTGACTCGGAGTGAATCCCACTACTGAGTTCAGAGAGACTTCTGCCACATCCAAGTGCAGCTTCTCCTCTCCTTCTGACCCGCTCACCTCCCTCTTCGTCTTCCTCGTCTTCACACACGAGGAGAACCTGAAGAGTTCTATCCTTGCACCGGTGTCCGGGCATGTACTTCTCATCACATCGAAAACATAACCCCTTTGCCCTCTTTTCCTGCATCTCCTTCTCGGTCAGCCGTTTGAACTGTCCCCCGTTTCCTCCTCCTGCCATTCTCTCCTTTGGTGCCTCCTTCAGACTCCCTGAGGATCCCACCTTTGAAGGCAAGATAGTAGTCGTCATCCTGTGCGATCCCCCTGAGTAGTTGCCTCGAGCTCCTCTTTCTGACTTCTTTTGATCTTCCACCAGTTGTGCAAGCTCCATCGCCTTGCCTAAATTCCTTGGCTCCAGCACTCTTACCGCTGTTCTTATCTCAGGTTTGAGCCCCTTCATGAAATTTCCCTCCAGGGCTGATTCGGAGATATGATCCAAACGGCTCGTTAAGTACTTGAATCTGTCTCGGTAGTCGGCCACGGTCCCCTCCTGAGTCAGGGCAAAGAACTGTTCATAGAAGTCTCCTCCCCCGTCGGCTCGGAAACGCTCTAATAAACAATCCTTGAACTCTCGCCAAGTCCTGATAGGCTCTCTTCTGTCTCTCCACTGATACCATGCCAGCGCCTTCCCTTCCAGACACAAACCTGCTGCCGTCAGTTTTTCGTCATCTGTCAACCCGTTGACAGCAAAATAACGCTCCACCTTGTATATCCAGCCGTGGCCATCTTCACCCTCAAAGATGGGCATCTTCAACTTCCTCACCTTCGGATCCCTTCCGTTACCCCGGAACTCTCCATAACCTCCCATTCCTCGAAGAGGAGGTGCTCCCCAAGTGTCCCGATCCTCCCTCCGACGTTGGTAACCGAAATCTTCGTCATAATCTCCTCTTCCCCTTTCAAAATCAGCACCTCGACGCTGAAATTCAGCACCTCGACGCTGATATTCTTCTCTCCTTTCTCCAAAATCTGCACTACCTTCATATTCCCCCCTCCTGCTTCCAAAATCCACACCTCGACGCTGAAATTCAGCACCTCGACGCTGAAAATCAGCACCTCGACGCTGAAAATCAGCACCTCGACGATCATTCCCCGTGCTTATCTCCTCTCTGGAGAATGGCTCTAGAGGTGGCATGTCGTCGTCACCTTCAAGAATCTCCACCTCCGGATTCCTCCTCCCTCGGATTGGGTTCGGATTTCCTCCTACGCCATGGCCGTCAGTGGTCTCTCTCACTTCCGATGTGTCCGGATGGGTCTTCATCTCCAATAATTTCTTCATCATTTCTTCCATCGCCGCGAACCTCCCTTCCAACCTCTCATTGTTGGTGGAGATCTCCATGAATTTCCCCTCCAGATCTGTCTTCAGTTGACCAAACTCGCCTTCTAAAGCTTCCACCTTCTTCCCGGCCATCTTTCTTTTAACGGATCCACAAAAATCTTTTTCCGGAGACGACGATCTTGCTGAAATTTTAGAATTTCAGCCGCCGGTTGTCCCGAATCGGTGCTCTGATACCAATTTGATAGGAAATACTTGATTTCAAGTAGTTCCTAACCAAAACTGAAGCCGAACAAGGAGAAAACTGCTGTCTCCAACAGTGGACAGCAACTATGCGCAGGAAAAACAGTGAATATTGCGAGAATATTGAGAGACAACGCAAGCAAAGACTTGTATTTTTACTAGTAGACGAAACAAATAGCAAGATACAATTTGTTCTTCAATTCGAGAGGAAGAACGTACTCTCGTAAGTCTCCGGCGAAGCCAAGAGCCCAAAACAAAAACCTAGATCTCAAAGAGAAAACTCAAATTCAAGATCCGCAGCCAATCCCCCCAAAACTCCTAATTATACAAAATAATCATAAAGGACAATAATGGACTTCCTAAAACAGCCTCCCATTCAAAAATTTTCCCTCCCCCATGCGTTTTAGCCGCTGTTTGGGCCCCCCGACACGCGCTCCGCGCGTTCCGTCTGGTTCCGCCCGACGTTGGTTCGTCGGGTGTAGAACCGGACCGGTCCAGCTGGGACCGGTCCAGGCGTAACACAAGCTTGGATGGGGGAGGAGGAGAGTGGATCGGCGGCTAGGTGGATGGAGGCCGGCGGCATGGGTTTGGGTATGGGGGGGATTTGGGGTGGAGGTGACTCCAGTGGCCAAACGAAGATGGGGAGGAGGAAGACGACGGAAAAACAATTAAAGAAGAGATAAAACAAAAACAAAGATCGAAACAAACGATAGAGAGAAATTAAAAACCGCGAACCTCGGACTCTTCCGAAGGCTGACGGGTGATGCGTTACCCTTCTCCAAGGGACTTCAACTCACTAGCCCGGACCCATCCTGCGGCTAGTGACAACTTTGATTCATTCCCATAGGAATCTCACTCTCATTCTCTCCCAAGAACAAAGTGTGGAACACAAAATTTCATATCAATCAACCATCATCTTACAATAACTTAAGGCCCTTATTTATAGGCCATAATATGAGAAAAATAGAAAATTACAAAAATGCCCCTTGGGCCATAACACTCAAATAAACTAACCTAGGGGTAAAACAGGAAATAACATAAAATAATAGCTAAAATTCATAAAATCTAATTTAAATTAGAGCCGTCGATTTACGACGCCTCCTGTGATAGATGAGCCAAATCTTCGTGCCGATGTCCGCATCAGCTCCCCTACAACCCCTCAGTGAGCTCGACTGACGGAATTGAGATTCGAGTCCATAGTACAATCCGATTGATCGACGCAATCAGATTCCACACAAAACTAACAATTTAAACATCCATTCTACTTGCTATGCAGGGAATAAAAAGTTTGCAGATAATTCAAGCCTAACAGGACATACTTCTTTGGTATGAAATCTCTCCAGGCGATCAGTGGATTGAACACAATTAAGCCCCTTCAAAATTCCTTTAAGAGATTAGAAATCAGTGGATGAAGGAGGGAAGACGGGTTGACTAAAAAAGGAAAGCTTTATGAGACATTCCATTGCACAAGTATGTTAGCCTTGCCGAACATAACATTTTTAAGAACAAGATTCATATAGGCTAGTTATGACATTACTGCTCTGATCTTCGCATTGATACAGAAATAATATAGAAGTTGAGACACAATATCTATCTATCCCACTCCCAGCAAAAATTTAACTCACACTTTTAAAGCTCCAATAGTTAAGCCTTCTCAAAACAAAGTGTCTGTTACGGAACAAAAACATTAGTTAATCAAGTCATACATAACTCAAATAATGAAAATAATAAGTATGAAGAAATAGCTATTAAGGCTACCTTTCATGGTTAAATTTGCCTATGTTTTTTAGAGCAAGGCAAAATGATTCAAGTGCAACCAATTACCATACTGCTCTTCCTTAACCAGGAATGAACCGACCATGCTCTTTAGAGAGGGGTCAAAGGGGAAGCAACAACGCATCAAAATGTGAAATGACTTTATTTATACAGCCTGATTAGAAAAGCATTAGGACTAGTATACTTGGGATTATAACGGATGTCCAGTCGAATTGAATTTGCAAATAAAAAAGAGAAATCAATCAGAAAAACAATGAGGCATTCATCAACCCCATTACAATAACATAAATATGAAGCTGAGGTCCCTCATAAGGAAACAATAGGAATTGACAAAAAGGAAGGATTAAATTGAAAAATATTTTTCCGAGTGCATGGTATAGTCTTTTATGGATCTCTAAAGTTAAATATGGCGTATATGTGAGATGCACAAAATTATTACAACTGCATTACTCGTGGCAACAAATACTCCACAAAAGTGCTTAAAAACCTACAAGTCAGTTGCATGTTTATTTATACAAGAATGCAAGTCATTTGCTGCCTAATTAAGGCTTCGTTTGAGACGGTTTTTTATTGCTTCTTAAAACAGCTCTTTAGCATAAAAATTAAAATTTTTAAACTAAAAAATTCTTTTAAGAAACAATAAGAAATCTGTCCCAAACAAAGCCTAAGTTGGCGAATGATAATTTACATCCACCCAAACACATCATTAAGATGTAGATTGAAATATGTACTACGGACAATAACTTAACAATCTTCAGTAAGCCAAATAGATTTATAAATTAAATAGCAATGCTATGGTTTTAATGTATTTGTCAAACCACAAAAGAAATGAACACATATTCAAAGGGGTTTTACACCATCCAACTTTCTAATAAGCTATCAAGACACGAAGCCCCATTTCAGTGCAAAAGAAAACCATCCAGCTAAATTATGTTAAGGCGGTATGAGGCCACAACAATATAGAATCGATAGGGCTATCAAAACCACCAATATCACATACTCCTATTCTTTCAAGTGGCAACAAGAGAAAAAAAAGGGTTCAAATCAAAGAATAACGTTACTGGTTCACTAAATAAATTTCATCCAATATAAACCAAGTTGATGTCCCTCAAGAGAAAAAAATTTGATTTCCCATAACAAGAACAAGAAGAAATGTAGAACCAGCATAAAGCATTGTATTCATAATCATTCTGTTTCACCGAGTTTCCATACAATTTCCTAAAGGAATGTCAAAGATATCATCAAAACTAAAACGCCATCAGTTATAAAAATGTCATAACAACACCACCAATCGACCACATTCACAAAAAGCCCATCCGATCCAATCTAAACCTGTCAGATTCGAAAAGAAAACCACAAACTAAAACAAATCTTAAGGAGATCCAACTCTTTGCTGGAGCGCCTCATCCACCAATCGCCAAGACTCCTCCATGAGCTCCGGGCTAAGCCGCACCATGAGCGCACAAAACTCCATCTCGCTGAGCGCACCGTCGCCGTCAAGGTCTCCTTCCATCAGCATCCCCCTCAGCTCATCATCACGCATTCCGTTAAGCCCTAGAAAAGCGGCATTCCTCTTAAGGCTGTCGAAGGTGATAAGCCCCCTCGCAGGATCCATCAGAAGACGAAAACCGTTGCAAAGCTCCGCAATCAAACCATCCTCACCTAACTTCTCCGCGATGATGGGGAGGAAATCCTCGAACTCGAAACCTTGTCCGGCCATTTGAAAGGAGTTAAAAGATTGAAACTTTCGTAGATGGAATTGAAGAGCAGAGAAGGGGGGTGATGGATGGTTATATAGAAGGCGCGCAGGAAATTCGAGGAAGGAGTGGCCATCGGTGCCAAGTGAGAGGGTCTAGGATTCTTCCAAAGGAAACAACGAAGGTTTGAGGGTTGATAGATTGAAAAAAGAAGGCGACTTTCTTTGAAGCTGCAGGGTAGGGAGATAATTTAGGGAAGACCGGGTCAGATCCAACTTTACATTGTATTCTCCCCGCGTTTCTTCCATAAATGACCTCAAAATTCTACCTTGCCATTGTGGATGATGAGGGCTTCAACTGTAAAGTACAAATCCAATGAACAAGAAATCGACTGTGGTCCCAGCTGGCGATTTACATCGGAAACTTCACTGGAACAGCTCGGGCCGGCAAAGGCTGCACCTTGCCAGCAGTATTTCGCCGGTTCCATTCAATGTAACTTCAGCAATTGGCACCATTTAAGAAAAAAGAAACCTAAATTAATTATAATGAATTCGAATTTCATTATTTTAATTTAAAATGATGATAATATATAAATAAATAATCAAGATTTATTTTGTTATCATTTTAAAATAAAGTTAATAATTTTAAGGCATATTTTAATAAAATTTGAGTAAAAATATTCTGATTATTTTTTTTTTAGTTAAAGGATATTTGAGGTAAATTTGACAGTTAGTTTCAAATTTTTAATATTTCATAACCACCACTCATATATAAATTTAATATCAAATATATCACTCGTGCATTTCATTCCTATCATCTATACCATTCTATAAACTTTAATATTCATTCAATGCACCTATATTTATTCTATATGTGGTAGATATATAATATTAAAATTTTAGCTATTAAATATGTAAATAGCATGAAATAAAATGATATATATGTAACCTTTATTTTATGTAGGAGTTGACAACCAACTTTAAGCATAAATGTTAGTGGGTATGGATCAATCATAAGAGTAAAGTTTTATTCCCCTAATAAGTCTTTTGAATGTGCATTTAATATTGATTTGAATGTATAATCTTCTTTTTCTTGAATCATATGAATTATGTGCACGTGATGGAAACATTAAAAATATGAATCTATTGTGAAATTACAGATATTGGATTCAAATTTGTTTGTGAATGACATCTAACTTTACTAGCTAGAGAACTCTAAAAAAGGTGACTTATGAACCTGGTGAGAATTAAGGGAATAATTCACTGGAGAAAATCAGCAGTATAAATATATGCTCAAGTGCCTTTGAATCTCAATGTTAGTTATGTGTGAAATATGATTGTATCGATCAATCGGGTTATACTATTGACTCAGACTTCAATTTTATTATTTAAGCTCATAGGGGTTGCATGGGGTTTCCCCTGCATTGGGTTTGAGGGCCTTGAGCCTAAAAATATTTTTTTCGTACAACATTACAGAGTTGTGACACTGTACATTAGAGCATTGAAGTGTTTGTACACTTGTGCATTGTAATACTGTCAGGATGTACTGTTATGACATTGTAGTCTAGACTTGGAGACAAATAGCATGACACTGCAGTATTCCAAAGAGACATGAGAGTATGCGAGAGTATTTCTTTGTTAGTTATGAGTTCAACAGTGTACATAAGTGAAATGAGACATGGAGAGTGTGTGAGAGAAAAAGATTTAAAAAAATTCTCCCAATTTTCATAATGAATTTTTTAGTGTAATGTGGCTTATTGTTTTTATCCCGATTTTGAGTTTTTCCATGTAAATCATGGTGTTTATTTTCTTTTCTTTTTTTTCTTATTTGTTTGATTGCATGTTTTAGTTCACAACACTAAATGAGTCGAAAGACCCAAAATATTTTTTTTTTCGTCAATTATTTATAAGGATTTGATAGCTATATCTTACCAAAAAAAACATTGATTTAATGACTCTCGTTGCATATTGTTCTAGACATATGTCACCTTCTGGTTGCCTAAAAGGACAATGACACTATACAACCTTAATGATCTATCTCTAGGCAAATCCAATAGTGCTTTGTAGGTTTAGGCGAGTAGCATGAGCCTGGAAAAAGTAAGCATCTTGGGTTCACCAACAACCTATGTTAGAGCCTTAGGTCGCCTCAATAAAGGAAGGCGAGTGAGTTGTTGTTGTGGAATGAAGAGCATTTATGATCGAGTGGTGGCAATCTGGTGGGGTGATAACGTCATGAGTTGGCAAACATAAATTAAGGCATCAGCCCTAGGTGAAAGAGAGTAATTTTGATGATCGACCTCTTCATATGTGACAAGTGACGAGTTACTTGCTCCATGATGACCGTTGATTGCCCCTATGAGGGGTGATTCTCCTTTTGTAGGCCCAAACAAGTAGGGCTTGATGGTTATTGATGAGTTCATTTGAGGGACCCATTAGGCAGTGGGGCAGCCATAATTTTTTATCTGTGGATACACAAATTTATTATTTTTAAAATATCATCAAGCTTTTCATTAGAACTTGAAATTGACATTGGAGTTTTACTTTTTTATAATAGTTATTATAAGAAGATAAATTTTACAATAATGAAAAAATCTATTGTCATGCTCATCTAAATTAAATTTCAACACAAATTTATTTACATTATATATTGTCATACTCATTTATTTCAACTATTCTTTTATAGTACATTTTCATATCTAATTTAAATGTCATGTTCATCTATTTCAACTATTCTTTTATAGTACATTTTCACATCTAATTTAAATAAAAATATAATTAAAAAATATTTTATAACGTGTAATAAATATATTAAAAAGTTGAATCTTATTAATATAAAAATATATTAAAAATATGTGAAATTAATAATAAGCATATTTAAACTACTTGATTTAAATGTAAATATTATAATCCTTATCTAGTGTAATTTAATGACTTTAATTACATAAATTTTCTATAAAAGGGATATGGAGTTTTCAAAATACTAAAAAAATTTTGATAGAATTTTTTATTTCCCAAAAAAATATACTAGTAATGTAAAGAAAAATGATTAAAATGGAGAAAAAAATATATAAATAAGGTGAGAGAGATAAGGTGAAATATATTACAAAAAAAAAAAGACTTAAAATGATCTTCCCCTCACCGGCAGTAAAAATTATTTTGTACAAACGTCCAGAGACCAACTAGAGCACGACACGTCACTTTTTGATGTACATGTACTGTGTACTGAATGATATGACATGTTCTGATTGGCCTCTGGACCGTCCCTCATATAATAATTTCTCCATAAATAAAGAGAGAAATGATGTATCATAGTAAAAAAAAGTTTAAGAGAGAGATAAGGTGGGACCGTGGGAGCCAAAAACAGCTGCCAAACAGGGCATTTATGAGAGAAAAAAACAAACAAAAAATGGGGGAAATAAGTGAGAAAAAAGGGGGGTTGCAAATTGAATAAAAACAATACATTGGAGCACCAATTTAAATAAAACAAATCAAATTAGTTCAAAACAATGCAACCCTCATCTTCCTTTTCCTTCTACCTTCACATTTGGGTGTGGATGTCGACAATAAAATACGCCGCCTTTCTTTTCCTACAAGGTGGCGACTAATTTGGTCCACCTTCTCTCTCCTCCCTGCAAGCAACGTAAGTGCTGATCACATGAGCGTAGGTGACTCATTTGTAATTAGTTAATGATTTAATGATAATATACAAAATATCACTTAATAATTTACTAAGTATTTCCATATTTTAATACCAAAGATGATGAACAATAGTGAGGCCAATTTAGATTTTAGCTAAAATTATTTTAAATGTACTATTAACGTACAAAAAAATATGAAATATTTTTGTATGATTGTTTTTTTTTTATTTGTAATTATTTATCGTCAAATAATTATCTTGATCGGACATGAATCTGAAGGCAAATTCTAATTGGAATTTTTTAAAATTAGATATGGAGCCAGCCGAACTCATATTTCAGCAAATTACAGTCGAATTAATCAACTCAAAGAAACGAACCCAACGACATCAAAATCAATTCAATTCGAACCCAAATGAGTCCAAATTGAGCGCTTGAAGCATGTTTGGAAGCTTAAATCATAAATTGGATGATCAAATGATATTTAAATATTACATAGTTTTAGTCGAATCGAGCGGCTCAATGAGACAAATTCAACGAGCTCATGATCATCGAATTTTGACATCATTAAGGCAATCAAATGCTCGATAAACAGTTTATGATCAAGGGAATCCATAAAGGCCCTTCATCAAAAACACTCCCAATATGTCCTTGATTTTCTCTCTATTTACTATAAATAGACCTCTCATTTATCACAATTTTTTTTGAGGAATTTTACCTTGCCACGCCACTGACGGTTGATCGACCTCTGCCCGGCCACAGACCATCCTCAGACTTCTATCTGGCCACCAATCGTCGTTGGACTTTTACCCGTCCACCAACCTTCATCGAACTTCTACTCGACCACGAGTCGTCACTAGACTTTTGCCCAACCACCAACCGTCGTCGGATTTCTGCCCCGCCACCAACCATCGCTGAACTTATGCTTGGACACTAGCCATCATCGGACTTCTACCCGACCACCAGTTGCCACCAGACTTCTGCTCGGCCACCAACTATCATTGGACCTCTACCCAGTCATCAGCCATCGCTATACTTATGTCCGACAATCGACCGTTGTCGGACTTTCACCCAACCACTTACCGTTGTCAGACTTCTATATGATCATTCATTGTCTTTGGACTTCTACCCAAATCCCTAAACTATTGTAAAGGGCGGGTCAAGTTTTGCAACACACTCAAATTTACTGGAATCATTTTGATTGAGAGTGGCCTAGGTCCCACCCCCCCCCCCCCCCCCCCCCCCCTTTTCAGAGTTTTTCACGTAAAAATCATGGTGTTTTATCTTCTCTATTTGTGTGTTGAATACCCGTGTAACACTATGACGAGAAATTCCCTCACTCTATTGCAGCTTGTATTCTAACCCGCAACAAGTTTATTATCAATTAAAATAATTATATCTAAACTATATTATTAATTATAAAATTAGTGAAGAAGCACATAAGTTATTCCTATTAATGATCTTGACCACTTTGTGTTTTAGCAATTCATATGACTTTTTTATTCCTTACTTAATTCATTAATAGTTTACTTTTGTAGGATAATTATGATACTTATATCATTATTTACTTAAGTAAGATAAGAAAAGTTAAAGAAAATTTGATTAAAATTCTTTATTTGTGTCTTACATATAATAACATGCTTAATTGATTTCATATTTTTTAATTATTTGATTCAATTTGTTTAATTATATTTTTTTATTTTTTACTAGATGATTATATTGCACTTAATTAATCTGAGCTTAATTCTTATTTGATTAGATTTATTGATTTAAATTGATTAAGTTATCAATTATATAAAATTTTAATTTTTTTAACAAGTCTACCGATTTATTTTACAATTTTGAGGAGATTTTTGAAGAATTTTTAATTATTTTCTTATGAAATATTTTTCTTCATTATTTTCCTTATAAAAGAGAATAAATAAAAGGAGAATCATGCAATATTCTTGATCTCATATAGTCATATTGTTATATTATTTTGAGAATTTTTTGAAGAAAATCGAAGTGTTTATCAAAACAAAAATCCATTATTTCCTCCATTTGCTTATATCTTCCTCTCTCAATCTCTTAGAATATTTTATATGTTATTTTACATTATATTTTCTAAATTTTAAAATAAAGATTAAATGTTTAATGTTGTATTAGTTGGTGATATCATTAGGCCATAAAGAAAATTTTAAAAGATTTTGATAGTTTTATTTATAATGTTTATTTGTATCAAATCTTTTACCACAACAATATCATCAAACTTTTATCCCATTATGCGGGATTGATAATAAGAATATTTTTTCTTCATTTAGGCTTCCTTTGAGTAAGTTTTCTTATTGTTTATAAAGCAACTTTTTTTATAAAATTATTTCATAAAGTAATAAGAAAGCAATAAGAAAGCTGTCATAAATGAAGCCTTAGTCATATTAACAGCAAAATTATCATTTAAATATAATAAAAAAATACATTTTTAATACTTTTTAATCAAGTCTCTTTGGGTCTACTTCTTAATTACTTTCTTTGTATCAAATCTTTGAATACTTGAAGAGACTTTGGGTGTAAATATTGATTTAGGTTTTGTATGGGACAGTTTTCTTACTGCTTTCAAATGTTATTTTTCTAGTACAAAAAATTTTAGAACTATAATTTTTTATACTAGAAAGCAGCTTTAGAATGCAATAAGAAAGTTGTCGCAATGGGACAGCTTTTTTGCTACTTCATAAACTGCTTTTTAGTACAATAATTTATAATTCAAAAAAAAAATTCTATTAATAAGCCGTTTTAGAAAGCAACAAAGAAGGTGTCCCAAACCAAGCTTAAGTTTGATGCTCTTGTCGTATCAAGAAGTAGGTTCTCATCTCCTCTTCAAGCCAATGATGTGATAGTTTCTTTAAAAATTAAAATCATGAAGAACAGTTTAAAATTACAGATTTGGGCTTGCTACATCACTTTTATTTATATTCAAGTCAAACAATCTAAAAAAGTTTCTTAATTAGTTGCGGTCAAAAGATGATTTTTATGGATTGTAGATAAATTTGAATAATTAACTTTGACTGTAAAATTCATTAATTTAATTTGACTTATTCATCACAGAAGCAACTCACTGCAACTCCTTTAAGCACTTATCTAAATATATATCTGCAACAACTACATCTTTTCAAGCACTCAGAATGCAAAAGATTTCATGGGACTGAAAGAGAAGGAACAACAAATCTACTAAGAAATTTTCTAAGAATTTGCTTTATGAAAGCAGAAGCAAATATGTTAAAGTTCGCTGTAGATAATGAAGCATTACGACAGTAAAGACCAAGTAATTATATTCTTACAAAAATCTTCAACTTAAGCCAAGGAAGTTCAGCCATATGTTTGAATTTGAAAGAGGTGTTTGAATAATTCAAAGCTTTAAATTCTCCATTATACCTTGGATAAGTTCTTAGAGAATTAGGGTTTATTTGGGACAACATTTTTATTACTTTATTTTTTAGATGGCAATTACAATTTTATTTGACTACTGCTTAATTGTTGATTTTTCATTGTTCTTCAAAAAATTTTGCGATGAAAAGCTGTTTTTTTATAACTAGAACAGCTAAGTTATTTTTGATAAGACACTCCACCTATCACAATATGCAAGCAGCCTGCTCACTATTTTCTCACATAATTCCTTAATCTTATATAGGGCTATGCCCTACCATTCCCCTAAAACAAATTATTACAAGCTCAGCTCTCACACTGTAGAGCAAAATTGTTTACTTCTTCTTCTCTCTACTTATACCAGGCCGGTATTGTAACTAATACACATGAGAAATCAATGCAAAGGCTACATTCCATGGTCGTTTCTATCTTCTCTATACTTCACTAGTTAACTTAGGCTTCGTTTGGGACGGCTTTTTCGTTGCTTCTTAAAACGGAGTTTTAGTATAAAATTTTTAATTTTTGTGCTAAAACTTCGTTTTAAGAAGCAATGAAAAAGCCGTCGCAAACGAAGCCTTAGTCTATCATGGTATCGTAGCAGTAAGAGCCCAACAATTATCCTGCTATACCAATTAACTTCAACCTAACCCGCTTTATCATTCAAAACAACTATCTCAACCTCCATCCTCCCACACATACTCAATCTTATAACCAACAACGGCATTTGGACAACATTAGAGAAGAGACTACAACCAACCAATAGATATCGTGTGATTCAGCTCAAGAATGAGCTACACAACATCACTATGAAGGACCTCACTATGACTCAATACCTATCCAACATCAAAAACCTCATCAACAACATCACTGGTGGAGGTTCTCACATCAACCCAGAAGACGTTATACTATACATCCTCAATGTTCTTCCCAACACCTATAATTAGGCCTTCAGAACCGCTATATGAATCAAGCTCATGCCCACCAGCTTCGACGAACTATGCTCATTACTCTGCAGTGAAAAATTTAATCACATGACCTAACAAATAAAACTCGCTCCCGCGGCAACAAATACTAACCCCAAAAATCTACTGCCAAATTTATGCCAAACCTAGTTACATTGCTTTGCAATGTTGGCATAGGTGCAATCAGTAGTATGAAGTTCCTTCATCCAACACACAATCATCTCCGGACCGGTACCTAGACTCCGGACCCTCTGCTCACCTCACAGCCGATATCTCCAACCTTCAACAACCATCACCGTATCACAGACCAAAATTTGCCTCTATCGGTAAAGGTTCCGCCCTTTCTATTTCAAATTTTGGCAATTGTTACTTCTCATACCCTCCCCCAGCAACAAGCTTCTCTTACAAAATATCTTACACATTCCATCAATCTCACATAACTTTCTATCACTTCACAAACTTACAACTGACAGCAATTGCTTTGTCTCCTTCGATCCCCATGGCTTTTTCATCAAGTATCTACTGAATCAGCAGGTTCTTCTTCGCGGTCGCGGTTCTAATGGCTTCAATCCAATCAACTGCTCCAACTACTCTAACATCCCAGTGCAGCACCCTCAAGCTCTAGCATTCACGCCTCGATTATCCATACAATTTTGTTACCTCAAATATAGCCAAACACCTCAATCTATCATGTAGTTCTTCTTCCATCTTTTGCACTTCATGTAATATGGCCAAAAGTCACAAACGACCCTTAAAAAACATCACACCAAATGTAAATGCCCCACTACATTTAATACATAATAATGTTTGGGGACCATCCCCCGTTTTATCTACACATGGCTTCAAATACTAAGTTATATTCATTGATAATTATTCAAAAATTTTTTGGTTACATCTCATGTGCTCAAAGGCTGAAACATTCCACAAATTTGTCACTTTCTAACCATGGTCAAAAACATTCTCTAGAAAATAACAAATAATTTGACATTTTCTTTAGAAAAAGCAAAAAAGTTTGACTCTTTATTTAAAAAATTATATGCAAATATTAGTTACATATATAATTTATAGAATTTTGAATACAAGCATGTATGCATTGGAGTGGTGATCACTTGATAGCACAAATGGGTACCCGGGTTCACATCCCTGCAAAGCAAATTCTGAAGCATTTTTATGACATAATGATTAGACATAATAAGATTATAAAAATATATAATTAACTTACTTCAAATTTTACTTTGTAGTGACTGGAAATTGAGTCCCATTTGGGCTGTTGGATTCTCACCACTCCCCTACATACATGCTTTCATTAAAGTTTCTCGTGAATGTGTGATGTCATGAACCATTAAGATCATGCATCTTTACTGTAATCTTAAATTTTCTTTTGTGTATTATTCTATTTATTCATTTATTTTAAAATATTTTTAATTACTTTCAATTTGAACTTAAACTCTTGAATCTTACTATATTTTAAGTATACATTACATTAGCATATGTTAGCTTTTTTCGGAAATTGATTGTGTTAATCAATAGAGTTGTATTGTTGACTACTCAAACCTCAATTATGTTAGTCGAGCTCGAAGAGGAGCTCATTTGGGGTTGCGTGAGAGCAACATATCTTCGGTTGAGGGGTTCGCTCCCCGAAAAAAAAATCCTATCAATACAGACTTTTGTTCAAGCTCATGTCAGAGAAAAGAGAGTTGAGCTTTATGATGCTCGAACCCAACGCCACAATGCTACTAGTCAGACTGAGCGATTTTTCCGTCTTATTATTATTTCACTTAAACGGTTGTTTTCTTTGGTGTATTGTAAAATGTATCTTTGTATGTTTTAGGAGTAAAAAAAAAGAGAAATGGATAGAGATAAGGAACGAGTGAGAGAAGAGACATGGCTAATTTCTCCCATTTTCATAGTGAATTTGTTGATGTGGTGTGACTCTATGAATTTTTTTTTCTAATTTTTGATAAATCCTAACTCTCTTT
This sequence comes from Dendrobium nobile, assembly GCA_022539455.1. Taxonomy (NCBI): domain Eukaryota; kingdom Viridiplantae; phylum Streptophyta; class Magnoliopsida; order Asparagales; family Orchidaceae; genus Dendrobium; species Dendrobium nobile. Next base: position 72,671,520 of record CM039734.1, read on the forward strand.
CGTTTTCTTGTTTGTTTCATTGTATGGTTTACTTCCCAACAAAATATTTTAAAGGAACCGAAACGGACGAGTCAAATTAAGATTGGCTCAAACTTAGTTCATTAACTCATCAACTTCTGGTTACTCCCCGAATTTTAGCTGCTGTCAACTTGGATTACGACCTTTGTTAAACTTTCTAACTGAACAGGGCCCCTAAACTAAATGAACAGGTCTAACAAAGCAAGACATTGAATCAGGCTTAACCAAATCAAGCCTTATATGCAAGAACCCGTGGGCTTCAAACATTCAATTCATTAGCATTTTGATATTTCTTTCGAGGAAAGATTTATTATGAACATCTGGATCAATGAAATCTTTAGGAGAAATATTTTTCAAATAATATGTAACAGCCTGATATATTTTCATTTATTTTCCACCAAACAACATAATAGTATTGATATTTGATTTACTTATAGACAAATACTTTGTTAGCATATAACTTCACACTGTTATTCGTTATTTAAGACATGATCAAACATCATCGAAACTCAGGCAACACAATTAGTTCTTCGAAATTGCTACTACTGGGAACCATTTACATTTAATATGACAGATTGGACTGTATTAAAAAAGAAGTTTTGAAGTGATAATGTTGAATTCTGGTCCAGATTTTAGTTAGTTTCTCTTTTGTACTTACTTTAGTTTTCTTATATGGCTTGTATTGTCATTGGTATAGTCATTGTTGTCTATAAATAAGAACAATAGGTTGTAATAGAAGCATGATTAAGCAAAAGAATTCTGATTTCTGCTCTCTCAAAAAAAGAGCTTCTTCAACATTCAAGATCCTAAAATATAATGTAAGTACTGCTTTGAAATCTATAAAGTTGTGCTTCTAATGCTTCTGATGGCTGTAAGAATGAAGGCTTCGTTTATGACAGTATTTTTAATGTTTTATAAAGCAACTTTATAGTACAATTTTTTTTTTCAAAACATTTTGTATTAAAAAGCTGCTTTATAAAGCAATATGAAAGCTATCCCAAACAAAACTTAATAAATGTCTAATATTGAACAATTAAAGGGAAAAACACATGGTCTTTGAATCTTGAGAGAGTGAATATTGTTCCTATTCATGAGATCGAGGATTCCTTCAATTACATATCTAATTATTACTATCATCTTAAGATGAGAATGATCCAGCCTAAGTTTATTATCAGTGTTGAGTTTCCATCTCCTATGGTGAAATAATTTTACTTCAATTTACACTCAAAAGTCAAAGGCATTGAATCCAAAATCACAGAAAATCTTCAAAGCGCACAATGAAGAAGAGAAAAATGTCAAAATAGACTCCGGATTATTATTAAGAGGCTATTTTAATCGGTTTCTTTCAGAAAGATATATCTCCCTTTCAAAATATGATGCAAGTGTTAATTACAAACTATTTTTGTCGATCTATTTTCCCATAACTAAATGCCCAATGGCCAATACACATCCAGTGTTGATTTATATTGTTGAGTTCACCAATTCCACTTCACAAGCACGCCATGTTGATTTCGATTTATGGCCTGCTCTGATCCAATTGCTGTTTTTCATTCTATTTTGCCTGAATTTTATGACTTTTATGAGCTCCAGTGGTTCTACACAGTCTCTTAATCAAAGCCCCAAATATACTTTAGAGACACCACCTGCACAGTTGCTATATGATAGGAGATAGACTTAAAAAAAAAATGTAAATGCAGTGGAAAGTAAAGGACACCAGGATTTAATGTAGAATAATTTGAAATTGGAAAAAAACCACGAAGCCACACAACATCAAAAATCCATTATGAAAATTTATAGAAATATGTACATATCTCTCTTATCTCTTGCTCTCTCCTTGCTTCTCTACACTATTGTATCATTCTACACATAGAACAAACAAAGAGGTACAATATATATCACCAAAGGACGCCGCCATTGAGAAAAACGAGAAAGAAAAACTGTCTAGTATGCCTCGCAGCGATACGACGATAGTTTGGAGAGCTGCGGTGCTCAACCTCTATCATTTGATCTGTCTGACAGTGCTGCGGCGCTGAGAATACTGCGTTGCGGCGCTCTTCTCTCTATTGATCTCATAGAAAATGTCTAGTGGTGCTTGGGCGCACAGCTTTGGGCATGAAGGCACACATCGTCGGAGCATTGTACGCAAAAAAAAAAAAAAAGAGTGCAAAGCATCTGAGCCCAAGCAGGAGGAGGACCCCTCCAAAGCGAACACAAAAAATTAAGTTGAAGTCCATAACATTATTGCAACCCGATTGGTCAATACAATCAGATTTCACACAGAACTAACATTGTAAGATGTCTGATCATAACTTTAGTATAGCTAAAACCACAATGTCCTCTAAATTGGCTTTTAATGCTGGCAGAAGAGTTCAAGATAATTACAAGAGTGTCCGGGATAAAAAACAGTGAATGCACCTGTATGTGTTTCGATTTGGATTCTATAGCTCAGCTTAAGAATTTCAAGATTCTAACTGTTTCAATTATCGTTCCTTTTTAATTCTATTAGCTAAGCCTGTAAATTTCCTCACATTTGTTGTAAATATGCTGACAATAACTTTGTTATTTTCTACAGAACTTCTAAAAAAGTTAACTAAAAAAAGGATAAAACTCAAAGTTCAGTTTATTTTGATGCAGAAAGAAGTTCTTTTAGAAGAACTTACTGTTCCATTCTGAAGAGAGAATTTAATCAAAATGTAGTTTGCAAGATCTTTATGCAAGCAGGCTATTGTTGCGTGTAAGCAAAGTAGTTGTGTCTGAAATTTGGAGTTGGCAATCAGAAACTGCTTCATCTTTTGCTAATTATTAGTCTTTACTTCTGATGGCTTATGCTTCATAGTAGTTAGTATATTTTATATGAGCTATGAGTTGAGCAAATCATTTTGTTTAACTTAGACTTCGTTTGGAACAGTTTTTTTACTACTTTCTAAATTATGTGATAAAAAATAATAAAAAAATTGTCTCAAACGAAGCCTTAATAAAATACTTACAATGGATTATATCCAGGGGCGGAAGCAGCTTCAATTTTGAGGGGGGCAAGTACAATACATAAGTTATTTAAAAAAATTAAGCAAGAAAAAAAAAGAAAAAAAAAGTGTAATTAAATTGTCTTGAAAAACACAAAATAAAATATTAGAACTAAATTTGAAGAAATATATAGACATTTTAGGACAAGTTAGGATAAAAGAGTTTTTTAGGGGGGGCAAAAGTCATTTTTTAGGAGGGGCAAAAAAAAATTGCCCCCCCCCCCCCCCTCAGCCTAAAGTGGTTCCGCCAATGACTGTATCAGACTATGAGATATGGATTATTGCACCGCATCTGTAGTGCTCTGAGATATAGTTGTAGAATGCTGAAATATGTATGCTTGTTGGTTGAATTTTATAAATCAGGCTTCGTTTGGGACGAAAACAGAGTAATTTTTGTACTAAAACTCTCTTTTAAGAAGCAATAAAAAGTCGTCGTTCCAAACGAAGCCTCAGTTGTCTTGATATCCTTATTAATTTTTCAGGTTTTGTTTAAATGTTCAGTGGTGAGATAAGATCATGATAATACAACTGAATGCATGATCTTTGCATGGTGGAATTGCTATAATTTTTCAGGTTTTATGTGTAATTGCCTATCACTAATCTTATTGGTAACTGTATTACAAATACTAAACTACATACTTATTTTGTGATTTGCATCATATAACATTTAAATTTTCTCTATTTACATTAAAAAGTGATATTTGAATACTGCTGATGAAGTCTTCTTAATAAATACATTTTCTCTGAGGAAAATGTGGAAATGATACCGTGTAATTCACGCTGCATGCATCTGTTTGGATTTTATTCACATAATTGTTTTTGGAGTTAAAGGTTTAATACATAAATTTTTTAATTTTTTTTTTGTTTTTTTTTTGTAATTTAATGTAAAGTTGTATTGCGCTTTAATTTAAAATTAAATTATGAATTTGCAATAGTATTCTTAGAATTATATTATGTTGGAATTTGCCCTCACATTGACTCAGTTTTGAGTTTGTTGGGAATAAAACCACACAACGAAAAACAAATGAGAAAAGAGGAAAACAGTGGAAATAAACACTTGATTTAACGTGAAAAAATTTGAAATAAAGAAAAAAATCATGAAGCCACCCTACATCAAAAAATTCACTATAAAAATGAGAGAAATTGTGCAGATCTATCTTTCCATATTTTTCTCCTTGTCTCTCTTTGCTTCTCATACCATTCTACCCTCTGAACAAATAAATAGATGCATTACAATACACCAAATGACACATCCCTCCAATTGAAATGAGAAAAAATGCTCAACTTGACTCACAGTGTTGTACCTACTGTGCCTTGATGCTAACTCCTTTGTCTCATAGCATCGTGCGCTGTGAACTACTGTGATGCGATGCTATGTTCACAGGAATGTAGTGCTAAAGTTATGACATTGCAATGTTGTGCTCTCTGTCATGAGCAAGTGGCGCATTGCCCACCAGCAAGCTCTTCATCAAGCTTAGCTCATAGAATTGAGGTCTAAGTTAATACAACACGATTGATCGATACAATCAAATTCCACACAGAACTGACAGGTTCGCTTGAATTAAAAGATCTAATTGATTCATAATCAAATCATTTTCATGTGATTTTAACTCACGAGTTTTAATAGAGCATAGATTGATTCAAATTTAATAAGAATGAATTTATAACTTTTGAATTTATTTTGAAATTAATGCAAAGAATAAATAAATAATTATTTACATAACATTTATTTTAAAATATTTTAATATATATTGTTGTGTGCTACAACATTTGCTGCAATAGAATCAGAGAATTTGTTGTCTTAGCATTTGTACAAAAATCGAACACACACACACCGATAAAAGATGAATGCAAGAATTGTAAGATATACCAAAATTTTTACTTGAAAAATCCTAGAAAGAGAAAAACCATAGAGAATAACCTGATTAAAATGATTCTACTAGTGTCTGTTTTCGATTACAAATGATGACATTCAACGGAGCAAAACATTATATCCATGTAGTAGACATATAATGTCTATAACATACTTCGTGTTTGAAGTTGAAAGAGTTCTATGACATGGGACCTATCTTTAAGAGATCTTATAAATGATGGCATGCACATTATTTGTAATGGTAGATGATGAGGTCAACGGGTGTTGGTATGATAAGACTATAATAATCAAAATAGTATAAGTTACAAGGCCATAGTCTTTTGATGTTAGTTGGAGGACTGTAGTCAAGCAATGGTAGGTGTAGAATCATAGTTTGGCGTTGGATATTAGAGGTTCATGGTCGGGTGATGATAGTTGAAAGTCTATAGTCGGGCGATAGTAGTTGGAGGACCATAGTCGAGCAATGGTGGTTGAAAAAGATTATAGCCAGACAACATCGTAGTCATGAAATGATAGTTGGACGATCGTAGTTAGACGATATTAGGTAGAGGGCAATATATGAGAATTGTGGTTGGATGACTATAATTAAGCGACGGTGAATCAAAGAATTATAATTTGAAGACATCGTTTGGAGGATCATAGTCAAGCAACGATGGTTAAGGGACCATAATCAGGTGATTATGATCAGATAACAATAGTTTGGTAGAAGGTGGGTGGAGGATTGTAGTATTATGATGTTAGTGGTAGGAGTATCGTAGTTGGATTACTATGCTCAGAGGATTGTAGTTGGGGGATAGTGTTTGGAGGATCGTAGTCAAGGATGGTGGCTAGAGGATATTAGTCGAGCGACTGTGGTAAGAGGATCTTAGTTAGATGATGGGGGAGGCGGGAGGCGGCAGTAGAATGATGACATTTGACTGATGATGACCGGACAATGATGATCAAGAAACAATATTATTTAGCAATGGTTGTTGGTGCCTATTGTTAAGTAGAGTTATATAGTTTTTCAAATCTCCAAGCTATCTAAAGACTCAAGTCTCCATCCCATTGTTAAGAGGGAGATTTTATCAAGCATTTATGTACCCAAATGATGTTAATATTAGACAATCTTGCGCTCGTTGGATTTGTTTCGTCGAGCCGCTCGATTCGACTATAAACATTATATATTTGGATATCATTTGGTCATCCAATTTATGTTATGGACTTTTTAAATGTGCTTTGGATTCTTGATTTGGACCCATTTGGGTTCATATTGGACTGACATTGGTGTCGTTGGGTCCGTCTCTTTGAGACGTTCAGTTTGACTATAAGTTTCCTGAAAATGGAGTTTAGAGGGCCCCAAATTTAATTTTGAAAGTTTTTGGGTCATTTGCATCTAGATTCCTGCCTGAGCAAAATAAATTTTTTGATGACCATCAAATAAATTCAAAAAATTTATTATACCATGCCATATTATACTATTAATATATATCAGTATAGAATATAATCATTTTCACCTAAGATCTATTTGAGATAGCTAAAATTTTTTGTAAAGATAGTTGTAAAAATATTATGTTCAAAAATAAAATAAAATTATTATCTAAAAAATAATTATCAAATAAAAAATATAATTAATATCTGAAAAATAAATAATAATAAAAACTATCATAAGGAAGAGAGATTATCTTTTGCGGAATTCGAACCTACCTTTTTTTAAGGAATCACGTGTTAAAAAAAATTTATTTTTTTTCTCTTATACATATTCTGTATATAAAAGAGAAGAAAATTCACCCATTTTCACATCATTAGAGTCCCGATTACGTTCGGATTCGCCAATCTTCCACGTCGGCGAGTCGCTGTCGCCGCGGTAAGCCGAATGGTGCAAAGCCGCGTCCGTTTACGACTTTTGGATAAAGAAACCAACAAAAGTCTCGTATGGGAACAAACGCGTCCGTTTTAAGGAATGACAATCTTGACCTTCTGTTCTTCTTTTCAGACAGATGTACCAATCGAAGGATCCGTGTCGCGCCCTCAGCCGCATATATATTATATATTATGTTTCTTCGGCGGTGAGCGTAAGCGTGTGATGCTCCCAACCACACAATAACGCTTTCTATCCAGAGAGGGAAAATGCTCCGTGAAAATATTTTTTAAATGTTAATTTATTTCCGAATAAAATGAGAATTTATTTAATAATTATAAATTAAAGTTGAATCGATTTCTATATATTTCAATTTTAAAAAATGGTTTTGAAATATTTAGAATCGTTTACATAATGCTTTCTACTTTGGCAATCACATTTTTTTTAAGGGAAATTTACATACATACCACTTTATACCATCCTATTTACATATTTAACATCCAAAATTTTAATATTACATACATACCACCCTATAGTATTTTAATATCAAATATACCACTCATATTTCCTTCCTACCACTCATATATTTCATTTCTACCACTTATATTTGATATGAAAATAAACTATGGGTGGTATGTATGTAATATTAAAGTTTTAGGTGTTAAATATGTAAATAGAGTAGTATATGATGGTATGTATGTAAATCTCCCATTTTTTTAATGTTTGGTTAGAAATAAAGTGAGCATAAAATAAAGTGAATGTAGATGTTTTGAAAAGTTTGATATTTATTGGGGTGAAAAATAAATACAGTTTATTTCATTATAATTCAATTTTGAGGTAAATCTTTTTCGTCTAGTTTTGAGTGAAAATTGTTTACACCAATTCAAGGCTTACTTGATCAGCATCGACGACCACGATCTCTACCGCCACCCTGCTGTCAACCACCCGCTAAAACCTAAAGAGGGGCACTTATATTAATCATATGTCAAGTAGGGGTGTCTATATTTGACACGGCATGAAAAGTCGACACGGACCTGACCTGGAAATTCCGGGTTGGACTCGACCCGATTTCAAAACTGGTCGGGTTTGGGTTCCCGGATTCGACCCGTTTGAAAAACGGGTCGGGTTCGAGTTGGCCCAGCGACCCGCTGGGTCAACCCGCGAACTCGTTTAACTTGAACTGCCTGCGCTGCCGCGCCTGCCCGTGCATCGCCCGCGATTGCCCAGACCCTGCCCGCTCAGCTACCCGCACGATAAAGCCTGCCCGCTCAGCAACCCGTCGGGATGGGTCCAGGTTCGGATTTCCGACCCCTTTATCTACCCGGATCAGGTTATGGTCGACCTGTTTGAACCCGGGTCAGTTCCGGATTCGACCTGAACCCGACCCATGACTCGAAATTGACACCCCTAATGTCAAGGATCTAATAATATTGGCTAATTACGGAGCTTCAGTTTCGATCAGAATTTTGAGGATCTTCAATAATCTTCAAGTTTTTCGAAGCTTAAAGATAAAATACCCTTTGACAAAGATAACAGACTGTCCAATTAAATAACTTTTAAAATGAATATGAAGCTAGGAATGCTCTTATGTAGCAAAATGAGAGGAGAATTGTTAGAGATTTGTGAGGCAAATTTCCATAGAAAGGGTTAGGGAAGAGGTCCATCCACTTGTCATTGGACAAGGCTTCATCTAATTATCATCTAGATAAGTGCTATCAGATGATTGTATCATAAGTAAGATAACCTAACCAATGCACACATTAAAATCCACATTCATACTTTACTAAGAAATTTTTCCACTAAATATGTTATTACAAATCTAGTACAATTAAAATATGCTATCACTAATCAAGGTAGATCAACAAACTAAAAATATATATATTTACACAAGAATTTCAATATATTATTTTATATTAGATAAATAATTTTAGTATTCTTAATAACCAAATGAATTCATAGAAAAATATAAATACATTTTTAATTGATAAATGTCTTTCTAAACTTGTTTAAAAAAGAGAAGAATTTATTTTATTTTATTGCAATTATAACTTCATTTTGCATACCATTTATTCATAATAAAATAATAATAAGTCAAACTCCCATAAAAAAAAATCACTCAATTTAAAAAAAAAAAAAATACTTTTCAAATTTTGCAACCAAAATCAAGCCTATGCTTTCCTCATTTGCCTTGTTTGATTTTTACAATATCTCTTGTTGGTCCAATTTGAAGACCAAACAAGGTTTCAATAGTCAAACCTAACATTATGGTGACATGTGAACTACCTTAATAAGTCCCCATCTCATTTGACTAAGTGTCTTAATATATTCATTAGTTAGTCTAGGAAATATATCTTCATTTTTAAATATAACTTCTCAAGAATATATGCGTCGTTTGGGACTACTTTCATGATGCTTCTTAAAATAACTTTTTAGTATAAAATTTTAAAATTTTTAACTAAAAAACTGCTTTAAGAAGCAAGAAAAAGCTGTCCCAAACGAAGTCATAATTAAGAGAATTTTTAATTAACACCAAATAATTGTATTAGATTTCCTAACCAATCTTGATGGTTTACTAAAGTTATTTAAGGCGGATATAATGATCCAAAAATTATAATAAATTTTGCATTCAATAAGATAATCTTTTGAAGATATTAACAATAATGTTGTGACTAGCTAATTGTGTGTTTCCTTTACTATTCATTTGGGGTGTCAATTTCGGGTCATGGGTCGGGTTCAGGTCGAACTCGGAACTGACCCGACACTATTCAAGTCAACCCGAACCCGACTCGTTTTTGCAAACAGGTCGATTTTTCGGACCCGAACCCGACCCGCTTCGGGTTCGGGTCAATCCAATACGACCCGCTAAATCGATTTTAATGGGACGAATCGGAGGGGGACAGCTCATGATGATGGCAACTGCGGACGAAACAGACTTGATATACGTTGGAATGGACGACGGAGCGTTGGAATGGGACGAAAAGAGCAAGCGACAGACATGACGTTGAGGTCGAGCTAGCGGTAGAGTACACATGGACTCTCCCGAATAGCAGACGGCGAAGAGAAAATGGCCACTGCCGGCGGGACCACGGGATGACGCGGTAACGCGGACGCCTAGCTTTCTAGTTGATGTGACGTAACGAGACGTAGACGACGATCCGCTGAGCTGATGCGATGCCTGACTCGGCGCGAGATGACGCGGAGTCTCGTACCGCGGACGACTGAGCTGACTCGGTTTCCCGTTTCTGGGTCAGTACGGGTCAATATCGGGTTTCCGGGTCAACCCGAACCAGAAATTTTTGTGTCGGGTTTTAGGATCGTGTCTAATATTGACACCCCTACCATTCATCTTGTAACTACAAAAAAAGTGTGTCAATATTGACAAATAGTGCAAACATGTTCCCATATTCATATATGGAAAATTTATGAATAAATTGACTAAGTAACTAATCCTTTGGATTGATAGAGCTATAGATATATTTTAAGGATATTTTAGTTGTTTAGTTTTTTTTGGCAACAATAATTTTTTTCGGTATTTCTATTTTTTAGCAGCTTATAGTGTTAGAGAAATTTTGAATTAGAATATCTTACTAAAATTTAATTATAATGTATGAATAATAAATTATATGTATTATATTCATATCAAAATAAATTTAGGGCTTGTTTTATTTGCCAAAAAGAAATGTAGAGTAACATAGAAGGAAGTGTAAAAAAATATAATGTATTTGAAATATTTGTAATTGCTTGAATGAGTATAAAATAAATACATGTGGTTACTTTTTTTGTTTGAAGTGAAATGAATGCAATATTGTAAAATCCTTAATTCTAATATATTTTAAGTATATTTCATATTAATATTTTATGAATGAGCTGGCTCGTGTGCTGACTAATCGTGCCGATGTTGGCTCAAGCTTGGCTTATTAGCTCATCTAGCTCGGCTTACGAGTAATTTATCTATTCAAGAGCGAGCTAACTGACGAGTTGGCTTGACTCACTTATAAATGATTATGAGTCAAGCAATTATTATAATAAAATTATAAAAGAAAAAAATTTAAGAGATAAATAATCAAGAATCACTTGATATAAAAAACGAGATATACTTTTTAAATGTTTTTAATAGTACTTTATACTTGAACTTTTGAAATTTAATATATTTTAAGTATATTTTATGTTAATATTTTTAAATGAGCTGGCTTGCAAGCTAATGCGTCGAGTCATTGCTAGTTCAAGCCTGGCTTATTAGCTTATACAGCCCTGCTCATGAGTAATTTATCTAGTCAAGCTCAAGTTGGCTGATGAGCTAGCTTGACTCACTTAGATCCCTAGCTGCCAATAAAGGTAGTGTTGGCTGCCTGTAAATATACGATATATTTGAAAATCAATCAATTTGAATTAGATCGTGCATTATTAATACTTCAAAAATTTACTCTGAATTTCTTTTATTTAAGACCAAATGCTAATATTTTCAAAATCCCTATTTTTAAAATATTTTACACTCTTTTTATTTAAAACCAAATAGCCTCTTAACGAATGTAAAATTCATTTTTTTTTTGCAGTTAGGGGATTCGAGCGCGGATCCACACGGAGGAACATATTCCGTCGACCAATGAGCCGTAGCTCGATCCGCAAATTCATCTTCACTCAAATGTATTCTGATATTAATGTTTAGATAGGCATATGAAAGGTCGGGCAAAATGATTAGAAGCTTATTGTTTACTGTTAAAGTGCAAAGTTGGCTGATGAGCTAGCTCGACGAGAAGAATCCAACGAACCCAAGATCACCAAAATCTGGCATCACCAAGACATTCAAATGTCCATCAAACAGTCCATGATCAAGGGATTCAACATCAGCCGTCCATCCGACCACTCCCCCTTTACCCTTGATCTCTAACTTATTTACGAACAATGCCACTCCAGAATTCTATAAATAGATCTCTCATTTCTCTCGAGAAAGGATCCAAGCAAGAAGAGAAGAACAGAAGAAGAGAAGAGAAGGAAGAAGCTCCTCCTCGACCATTGTCTGAAGTTTCGCCGAACAACCACCGGAGTTTCGCCGAACCACCACTTGAGACCTTCGCCTTCGCCGGGCCAACACTTGAGGCCCTGAATTCTACCAGACCATCAACTTACGCCAAAATTCTGCCAAATCACTGTCAGACTACTAACTAACGCCCCAACTTCCAAGTGACGCCAGATTTAACACTAGACTTCAACCATACAGTTGACATTTGTAATCTGATCGCTCTCTGGGACGAGTCATCCCATTGTACTCAACTCAAATTCTAGTGAAATATTTTCAGCTAGGCTAGTCCCCGTGGTTTTTCCCTTTTCCAGGGTTTTCCACGTAAAAAATTTTGTGTTCTCTGTGTGTGAGCTGGATATTCGTTCAACGCTAAGTCTTAAAATTACAACTCTATCGCCGCGTATGTTCTAGCCTACAACAATGGTCAATTAGTCTAATCACCTTAATTCTTAAGATGACACATGTCCATTCTATTGGTGATTATAATACACTTCATTATGTAGCTTTTTTTTTATTTGTTTATTATAAAATTGTAGTCAAAATTCTTACAACTAGAATCAAGGAGATCTTATCACTAGTCATGCATTTGATGCAAACAATATTCAGAAAAAAAAAAAAAAGACATTGCTAACAAGATAGAAATGGTAGATTTGGTCTATAAGTTAACTTAGAACTTCAAATCTCTGAATTCTGGTTTGTTTTTTTGTTGAATGCTTGATCTAATTAGGGCATTTGGTTAAGTTAAATTACTTTTTTATTTCTATTTTTCATTAGAAGTAAGAAGTTGTGAGAAAGGATTGCGGTGGCACAAGGGTAAGAAGTTGTGAGAGAGCCGCAAGCTGCACTGAAAGGTCAAATGTAACAAAGTTGGGCATTGGGGGTTAGGGACTCATCAAAGATTGGGGTTAGAGGTGTGAACGAGTAGAGTAATGACATTATTGAGCTTGACTTGTCAGTCAGAAAGTCAGCTCAAATTCGAGCTCGAGCTCAAAAGGCGAGCTCGAACTCGGGCTTGTCCCACCGTTAACAAGCTCGACCCGGCTCCACTCACGCCCAACGCAGTCCGCACATGAGTCCGAGCGCCTCTAGCCTAGTGTGGTTCACTTTGCATAGGTCGTCTGCCTCGAGCCATGTGTTATGCGAATTCGAGTGGGATTTGATTCAAATTTGGGCTTGTGTATTATTAAAAAAATGTTTATTATTAATTTTAATTAATATTCACATATAATAAAAAAAATTATTTAAAAATATTAATTGTGATTCGAGCTGGCTCACGAGTTGAGCCTCATCAAGCTTGATCGACTCGTGAGCCCAAAAATGAGTGGAGCTCGAGTTGGCTTGCGAGCCAGCATGGCTCACTTACACCCCTAGTTGGGAACCTCTGGAGTTTGTGGATGGCCAAGATGTGCAAACTATGAGAGGTAGCATAAACGGGCCAAGAATGTGATCACAATAGAGATTTATTTCGTTATTATGAGGCTAGCTAGAGTTCGCGCCTATGAGATGGCTTTAGATGCCATGACATTGTCACCATAAAGGTTTATGTTGTGGGTGAGAGATGAATTTTGAATTCAATCATTCGGGGCGCGATTTCAAATTCATGGAGGGCCTTTAGTTTCAAGTATTAGTAGTATAGTTCAAATGTTGGTGATTTAAAAATTTAAGTGTTATGCAGCGCACCTTGGTCTGTTAGTTGAGAGTTTTGATTACCAACCGAGAGATCTTGAGTTTGAGTCTTGCATATGTAATGTTGGAATAAAAGCAAATTTAATGTGATTTTTTGAGGTAATTTGAATTTTCTGCCTAATTTATTTTTAGGAAATATTTGATAGAATGAAAAAATTGCAAAAATTCAAAGTAAAATAAATTGTAATATAGAAATAATGTAATGCATTTAAAGTGTTTAGAGTTTATTTAGATGAGTGTTGATGCGTCGTCAAAAATTTATCTTAATCGGGCGCGAATCTCGATGCAAAATCAAATTGAAAACTTCAAAAATTAATTCGGAGACCATCCAAACTCCAATTTCAGCAAACTTACAGTCGAACTGAGCATCTCGGAAATACGAACCCAACGACACCAAATTCGACTCAATCCGAGCCCAAATGCATCCAAATCAAGGACCCGAAGCGCTATTGGAAGGTTCAAATCACAATTTAGATTACCAAACGGTTTCCAAACATAGCAAACTTATACTCGAATCCAGCGGCTCGACGAGACGAATCCAACGAGCCCAAGATTGCCAAATTCCGACATCATTAAGGTTTTCAAATGTCTAAAGAACGGTGCATGATCAAGGGATTCAACATCGGCCATTCATCCGACCACTCCCCATTTACCCTTGATCTCTCACCTATTTATGGGCCATGCCACTCCATAAATATATAAATAGAGCTTCCTCTCCTCTTGAAAAGGGACCCCTAAGCCTAAGGAAACAAGAGAGAGATCGGAGATCGCTCTTGCTTCCTTGCCTCCTCGACCTCCGCCGGAGTTTCGCCGGACCACCACCGTTGCTCCGCCGGACCACTTGAGGCCCTCACCTCCGTCGGACCACCGCCTGACGCCGTTGTTCCGCCGGACTACCACTTGAGGCCCTCACCTCCGCCGGACCACCGCCTGACGTCGTTGCTCCGCCGGACCACCACTTAAGGCCCTCACCTCCATCGGACCACCGCCTGACGCTGTTATTCCACCGTACCACCACTTGAGGCCCTCACCTCCGCTGGACCACTGCCTGATGCTGTTGCTCCGCCGGAACACCACTTAAGGCCCTCTCCTCTACCGGACCACCACCTGATGTCGTTGCTCTGCCGGATCACCACTTGAGGCCCTCACCTCCGCCGGACCACCGCCTGACGTCGTTGCTCCGTCGGACCACCACTTAAGGCCCTCACCTCCGCCAGACCACTGCTTGGTGCATTTGCCCCGCCGGACTACCACTTAAAGCCCTGTGCTCCACCAGGCCACTACGTAAGGCCCGGACTTCCACCGTACCACCACCTGATGCCCAGACTTCTTCCGGGCCACCACTTGACGCCGAGAGTTCTCCTGAAGTACCGCTCTCCTACTACAGTCTTTCAGACCCCCATCTCCTGCCAACTACGGTCTTCCATACTCCGGTCTCCTGCCAACTACGGTCCTCCCGACCTACGTCGCCTACTACGGTCCTTCCGATCTCCATCACCAGACAACGGTCTTTCAGACCCCCGTCTCCTGCCAACTACGATCTTCCAGACTCCTATCTCCTGCCGACTACGATCCTCCCGACCTCCGTCATCTACTACGGTCCTTCCGACCTCCATCATCAGACAACGGTCTTTCAGACCCCGATCTTCTGCTGACTGCAGTCCTCACGACCTCCGTCGCCTACTACGGTCCTTCCGACCTACATCACCAGATAATGGTCTTTCAGACCCCCGTCTCCTGCCAACTACGGTCTTCCAGACTCCTATCTCCTGCCGACTATGGTCCTCCCGACCTCTGTCATCTACTACGGTCCTTCCGACCTCCATCACCAGACAATGGTCTTTCAGACCCCGATCTTCTGCCGACTACGGTCCTCACGACCTCTGTCGCCTACTATGGTCCTTTCGACCTACATCGCCAGATAATGGTCTTCCTGACCCCAATCTCCTACCAACTACAGTCTTTCGGACCCTCGTCTCGTGCCAACTATGGTCTTTCCAACCAAACAAATATGTATATTATTGTAACTCCCACTATGTAATGCGCTCTATATGGTGTACATTTGTACCATCAAGCCAAGGCCTTCTCCCAAGGAAGGGCCTCATTTGTAATCGACTGCAAGTACTAGTGGATTCATTCAAACTGGGCCAGGCCCGTGGTTTTCTCCCCTTTTTCAGGGGTTTCCACGTAAAAACTCTGGTGTCTCTTATAAATGTTACACCCTCTCTCACTTATCTGCTTGTGTGCTGGATCTTCATATAATGTTAAGACGTTAAACTATATATTTTCTCTACCGTCGTGAATACTCCAGGACGCAACAAATGTAAAATAAATGAATGTGATTATTTTTTTATTTGGCTTGAAAAAGAAAATGAATGCAGTGCAAATCTCATTGATGATGAGGTTTAGTGGCTGGAAGTAGGGGTGTCAATGTTTGGCACGACCCAAAAACCCGAACCGAAAATTTTGGGTTAGGGTCAACCCGAACCCAAAAAAGGTCGGGTTCAGGTTCAACAACGCTTCAAAAATAGGGTCAGGTTTGGGTTGACCCTTGACCCGAAACTAACCCGTTTTTGACCCGAAAACCATTTTTGACCCGACAACCTGAGATTGACCCATTTTGGACCCGAAAAGCGGAGTTTGACCCTTTTTTGGACCCGAAAACTAACATTTTTTTGTTGACACCGGGTCATTCGGGTCTTGTAGGGTTGACCTGGACCCAAAGCAGGTTGAGTTCGGGTTCGAAAAACCGACCCGTTTTCAAAAACGGGTCAGGTTCTGAATAGTGCCCAGTCAGTTTCAGATTCGACCCGAACTCGACCCGTGATCCGAAATTGACACCCCTTGTTGGAGGTGACATGCAATTATAAAATTGATTTGAAGTATTTGTTTTATCTAAATAGACTAAATTTCAAATACATTAAATGTCTATTTGATTTGAAGTAAAATTGATTTAAAATATTTCAAATAAAGAAGTTTTGAAAAGTATTAAAAAAAATTAAAATTCATGCATTTCATATAAAAACAAACCTTTAAATCAACATTTCATATATATACATATATAATAAAAATAATTTGTATATTAAATATTAAATATAATATTTATTTCATGTTAAATATAAATGGGAAATAAAAAAACATAAAAGACGCAAAAAATTTATCCTCAACTTATCCGTATTTATGTCATCTAGAATACGAGTGACCGCCCTCTCCTCTCCATCGAAAAAATCACCGCTCTCTGCAAATTCTTCGCAGGAATTAAAACAAATATCCTGCTTTCTTTTTTTCTTTTTCCCTTCGAAAATAAAGTTCGGTGAACATTAGTTAAGTTCACCTGGGGTGATGCCAGCCTGCTGTCGCAGATAAATTACCGGTCCGTAGCTCGCCAGTTATAGGAACACGGCAAAATTCCTAAGGTCATATCGGGAGCAAGTTCTCTCTCCACTGAAAAAAACAAAATATAGTACCATTTGCCCCCACCGTCGCCGCCGCTTTCCTTCTCACTACCTTACCTTTTCCGGCGACGGCGGCTGTACTCGGCGAAGAGGCAGAGAGCCACTTATGAGTGAAGCTATAGATAAGGTGGGAACCATGGAGTTGAAATACCCCGATGACTTCCGTTGCCCTATCTCCCTCGAAGTGATGTCGGACCCCGTAATTGTAGCCTCCGGGCACACCTTCGATCGCTCATCAATCCAGCGCTGGATCGACTCCGGTCACCATACTTGCCCCATCTCTAAGCTTCCTCTTCCTCGCCAATCCGTTCTAATCCCGAATCACACCCTTCGTTCTCTCATACACAACTACACTCCTGTCGCCGGCAGGAAGTGCAATAAACCTCAAATCGCACCGTCGACTGACCCAAGGTTCCTTCTTTCATCCCTCTCCTACCCCGCCTCCAACGCCGCACTTTCTTCATTGCTCCGCCTCGCCAAAGACGAACCCGCCTTTCGCCGCCTTCTTTTGGACTCGTCAGCTCCCTCCATACTCCTTCGCCACGCCGCCTCTCAGGACTCCCCTGACCTGCAGGACCTCGCTCTCCGTACCCTCATCTACCTCTCCCTCG
Organism: Dendrobium nobile; assembly: GCA_022539455.1. Lineage (NCBI taxonomy): Eukaryota > Viridiplantae > Streptophyta > Magnoliopsida > Asparagales > Orchidaceae > Dendrobium > Dendrobium nobile. Next base: position 72,689,046 of record CM039734.1, read on the forward strand.
ACGGCGATGACGCACGCGTCGGACTCGTCGCGGACGGTGCCATCGACTCACTTGTTCAAGCCCTAGCCGGCGGTGGACCCAACGCTTCCCTCGCAGCCACTACTCTAACCAGCCTCGCCGTAGTTGAGGTCAATAAGTGCACCATCGGCGCTCATCCTTTCGCAATACCAGCCCTTTCGGTCCTCCTTCGTAACGGCAAGGCTCGAGATCGCCGGGAAGCTGCTACTACGCTGTACGAGCTCTGCAAGTTTCCGGAGAATCGCCGCCGTGCGGTGCGTGCTGGGGCGGTGCCTGCCTTGGTTTACTTTGCGGGAGATGGCTCAGAAAGGGCTGTTCTGGTTCTAAGTTTGATAGCGAAGTGTAGAGAAGGAAGGGATGCCATGGCTAATGTCGATGGGTTCGTTAGGGTTTTGGCTGGAGTTTTGGTGAAAGGCACCGGGAGAGGGATCGAGCATGCACTTTTGGTGCTGAACTTTGTATGCTCTGATATTGAGAAGGTAAGATGGGAAGCAAAAGAAGAAGGGGTCCTGGAGATTTGTTTGGTGCTTGTTGAAAAGGATGATGGGAAGATTGGGAGGAATGCTTTGGCTTTGGCTAGAACTATTGAGAAGGGAGAATTTGTTGGTTTAATATGAATCGCTGGTTTCCATGTTATGGAGATCTTGCGTAGGTGTTATTGATGGGGGAAGCAGAGCAGCTGGGCTTGTATTCAACCTGTAATTGTTAAATGAGTTCTTCCTGAGGTCCTGCTTTGAAAACTACTGTATAAAAGGTGATGTTTTCCTTTTGTTTTGGGCTCTACTTCCTCAAGGTCTGTAAAATTGGGATAAATAGTTCTGTTAATATTGAAAAAGTCAAAACTTGTTTTCGTAACAATTTAAACTCTTTTCATGGAAGCAACCAAAATTACTGTTCATATTCCTTAAATGCTGCAATTGAGTGGCTACTACACCTTCCGATTTACATCTTGATATGATTGAGGGACTTGTTTTTTGGTTGGAGTTTCTAGGTTATTCTGGTCCAATTAGCGATTGATCAACGAGATAATCATGGAGTCTAAATTTTATTGCTAAATATTATTGCTTTGGTTACGTGCCCTCGATGTTATGGGCACTCATCCCCACCAAATTATTGGTTTTTTGTGGAGTGGATGCACTATTGACTATAATCAACTTAGGCCGTCATATGTTTTTCTTTGTAACGTTATTGGCATGCCAAAAGAGTAAAAAAGGTTAGTGGTTTTATCTCATTTTAGTGTATAACTTAATTACTATCTCATATTTTAGTGTAAAAGTTGGTATAGCTTAATTACTATCTCATATTTTAGTGTATAAGTTGTCTATTGGATAATGCAATTTTGATGGAAGTAAGTGCGTCTGTCAATAGGAAAAGTTGTTTGTAGTTTTGCAGAAAAGCATAACATATGCGAACAATTATGGTTATAGATGTCCTTGTGCTAGAGGTTTATTTAAAATAGATTATTCTTTACAAAAAAAAAAAAAAGTGAGTTCGGCTCTGCAACAAGGTGCAACTCGATTTAACAAGTGTTAGGTGGCCGTCAGAAGGCTTTTTTTTATTCAAAAAATCCTTCTCAAATGAGTTGGCAACCAAAGATGAAATTTTCTTGTGTGGTGGGTGTGTGTGCAAAGGATTTTTCCGTTTCTGATCTTATAATATACCCCTTTAAAGGTCAACGTTATGCTTTCTGTTGTGATGGTAAAATACTAAATGGCAAGCAAAGTATTTGATATGGTGCTTCAGACTCAAATTTGGGTTGTCTAAATTGTACAATCTAGTATTCATGTCCGGAGGTGTCCTTACCCATCAAAACTTTATAAACTTTTCTTTTAAATTTGAGTTGTCCACAACTTCTACTGTTTCTCATTCTCGAGTATTTGGTTTGATACTCTAAGTTTCAAACTTGTGCTTTTGAAATGATTTTTTTTTTTGGGTTTTTTGAACCTAATTGATTAAAAAATGCAATGCACTTTGGATGCTGCACGCTAGCTAGCTTGTGTGTGATAACTGTGATTTGCAGGTCTACTGATGATTTTGATTGGCTTTCTTTCTTATACAATCTTGATACAAATAAAACATCAACAGGTGCTACTTACGAAGTATATTTGACAAATGCATTTATGACAGGACTTGGCTATTTAATTGTGGTCTAATAAAAATTTTTGGCTTGTATTAATTTTTTAGTTGATACGACATGCATGAGGATACTTTTCAATTGGGGTCACATACTGCATCAGTTGCTCTGCATGCCCTTCCATGAGGAAAATTATTACGTGCGGAGTCCGGATTCATTCGGAGACGAATCCGGTCGTGCCATGTCACCCGTGGCTTGATGCATCCGGGTGACATGGGCCACATGGCGCGTCCGGATTCGCCTCCGGATGGTCCGGACACCACACGTAATAATCTCTCCCTTCATGAAGACTATGTTGATAGAGCTTGATGTTGTTATTAGTAAGTAGCATAATAAAGTGTTCTTTATTTTTCCTTATGGAGGGTAGTTTATAACTGCTTCTTGTGCTAAGTTGACAGATCATTTCTCCTATCTTTTGTTCGTTTTTTTTCTCCTAGGTTTTGCGTAAAGGACCTCTTCTAATTTGTTTGCTTCCTTAAAATACTTTTTCCTATATGGCCCCATCTCTTTATGTTCTTATGCTAATTAGCCACAACAAACATCATTAAATTGATATTGAATATACTATCAATTGTTTGATTGAAATGCATGCTTCAAATTTAACGCAAATACCGCATCAAAATTGTTCCCAGTATATTTCATCTAAAGCCAATCACAATTAATTACCATTCTTGCTGTGTGCTTCAATGTGATGAATTTTTAAATGAAATGCATGATTCAGCTTTAACTTAAATAGTCCTTCATGTTATATCCACGTTTGTAATACAAATACTGACAATGATATCAAACAGATTCCAAAAGTTTAAACAATTTGGATAAAAAGGCGATATGAATATGAAGACCAATTTTTTATCATGAGCTTTTTCATGCATACTCTTCTTCTTTTTTTTCTTTTTGTGAAAGTTGGCATGCATACTCTTCTTAGGGATACTAATAATGCTTACAATATATGATTGTTTAAAGAAATCTTTAAACACACTTATATCTATGGGTTTTGAACAGTCACATGGAAAGTATGTTTCTAATTGTCTAGGTGGATGCGATGGCTACTTTGTAACTCTTTTTACTTGTTATTTTGTGATACTTTGGCCATTTTCAATTGTTTTTTCTTAGGAAAAAAATATAAGAGCATAGACTGGAAAGAGGTTTTTTGTTGCTTTACATTTCATAAACAGGGATTTCTGCGTCTCATGGGAGCTTGCCACCTCAATCATGACTTGGACATTTGATTTGCTTGTTGTTGGAGTTAATTTGCCCTTTTTCTACAGGAGCGCATTTGACTTGTTGGGTAGAGTCCATTTGATTTTTTTGAGTTGCATTAGATTTTGCTTCTATCGATTGACCACCATCATCATTGAAATCTCTACATGCCAATATTTGCTTATGGTGACCATCAAAATTTGCTTTGAAAAAATTATTATTATTTTGGCATCCTTGTTGCTAGCTCCTAACTTGGAGAAGAAAGATTGATGGATATTATTATGTCATGGCTAGTCGCAAGACACATCAAAACTAATTTAATTAATCTAAATTTGAATTTTATTGGTGCCAGAGCATTTTTTGGAAGTGCCATGTCATGAGCTAACCCATTTTTTATGAGAAATATGCAAGGGTGGGCTAAGACATCACCCTTTAGTGGCATACGAAATTTGCCACAATTTAACTTGAGTGTGGTGAAAAATAAGTAAAAGTGGGATAGGACGACACACTTAAATGTAGGATTTATCTCAATCATGCTCGCCAATAATTGGTAAGAAATGTTTAGCATTCATTATAATGTTTTTTGTAGTATTCATATAATCCTAGGAGAGTTTTTTTTTCAATTTGAAAACGTATAAAATCAAGGAATACTAGTCACAGAATAATTATAATAATCTATGGATTGATGAGGTGACAGAATAATAATCATAGAATTATTTTATTAGTCTATGGATTAATGAGACGATATGAATAATAACTTGGATCATTAATGTGGCATGAATTGAGTAAGGAATGTGGAGGATTGCTAGGCTCGGTGGAACATTGATGGAGGAAGAATTCATGTTAGTGGAATTGGAGTTGATATTTCTACATATACCAATGAGCATATTGGTACTTCTAGGATTTGATGTAGGATTCATGATGGCTATGGAGTTTGATATTGAAATAGAATGAGAGAAGTTATACTTGATTTTGTAGCAGCCTATGATTTTGCAATAGCTAACTTGTGCTTTAAAAAAATGAGAATACTTGGTTAGTTACAAAAGTGAAATCACCAAATCACAAATATATTTCTTCTGACTTATAAATCAATGCATAATCTACTTGCAAAAATTATAGTATGACTCTAAGAGATAGTTGACCACATAATATACGATATTAGCTTTGTATATATTTTTTAAATATAACTAGAAAGCAATAAAAAAATTTGGCTCTGGGGATGGTGGAATTAGTAAGGCGAGAATTTAGTAATCTTTTAAAATAGATTGTTGAGAGATGGAGTTTGAGATAGAAATAGAATGAGAGAAATTATACTTGATTTTGTAGCAAACTATGATTTTTCAATAGTTAACTTATACTTAAAAAAAATGAGAAGAATACTTGGTGGCATAATCTACTTGCAGAAGTGGAATCACTAAATCATAAATATATTTATTCTTACTTAAAAGCAATGCATAATCTACTTGCAAAAATTATAGTATGGCTCTAGGAGATAGTTTGACCACATTATATAGGATAGTAGTTATGGATATATTTCTTAAATATGGCAAGAAAGCAATAAAAATTTTCGGCTCTAGAATAAGTTGGCGGAATTTGCAAGGTGAGAATTTATTAATCTTTTAAAATAGATTGTTGAGAGATTTTGGAATTCTTTAGTTAAGCAAACCTAACATGGGATAAGATGGCTACTTTCATTAAGAGGATTGTTGTAATAGATTTACAAATTTAAAAATCGATTATGCACTGATGAGAAGAATTCATGGTGGAGTGAAGGGATGTTGAAGGTTATTAAGGAAAAGAAATTCACTTTTTGATGGTGGAAAAATTGAATTAGATTGTGGCTTATTAGGATTATACCAAAAATAGAAGTCCTACAAATAGGAGTTTAAGCAGCTACAACTTTTGAGAAATTAAGGTAAATAAATTCACTTTTGATGGTGAAAAAAATGAATTACATTGAGGCTTATCAGGATTATACTTAAAATAGAAGTCCTGCAAATAAGAGTTTAAGTAGCTACAGCTTTTAAAATAGTGTTGGAAATTGAGAGCCCCTACATGTGGTTGGTTTGAAACTTGTTTCTAGCATTATTACATCAGAGTGAACCAGCCCAAATCTACAGGAAGGATTTATCTGCTCTACATGCATGGTTATTTTATTTTTCATCTTTGCATTGCTTTTATGCTATGAATTTTGTTCCGATTCTGAAAGAGCAAAGCAGATAGTTTTCTAGATTTTGTTCCAGTGCCACGCGTGGGTCTGCAATTTGGTGGATAATCTGTGAAACTGAGAGCCATTACTCACATATGCCACAGCCTTGGTATGTTAACTTCCATTTAATTGAACCTATTTGTTTTATAGCTGTAAACTTTTTATTTTGGATTTTGAGTGAATTTAATTATAAACTCACATATATCTTTATACACTATCTTGAACCGGTAACCTCTTTGGTGGAAGCTGAGGCGAAACTCTCAAAGACAAGGCTTAGGTGGGCATCGTTGACTACTCTATTTTGCAACTTGTTTTTGCAGAAACATTTAAATTGGCCATTAATGATGGCGCAGTGAATGTTATTATTTTGTTTTTACTGAAATTGTTGGAGTATTTTTTGTTTGAGACTTTGCATTTTGCATTTTGCATTTTGGAAAATTTTTATAGAAAGTTAATGTTGGCCTTATCTACTAGCAACCACATTTGTACCAATTTAATTGAAACCTATTTCCTGTTTTTGGTGGGAACAATACTATGATCAGAAGCAATGTATTCGTTATACTTCAGGTTTCTTTGATACTGTCTTTCTTTTATTTAAATTTTTTTAAAAATAACATTGTTTAGCTTTGGTTTTTATTTTAGCTATGATTATAATGCGAGTGGAATTTTTATTTGGTGGCAGCGATTGGGAACATTTTTAGACCTATGGTTCTCACTGTGCCATTGTCGTGCTTTTGGTTGGCTTGGCTATGCTTGCTGTTGCACCAGGTATGTTCTATGCGCTTCATATTGGTTGGTTGAAGTTGGAAAATATGTTTTTGAAAAATGACATGTATTAGATTTCATCATTTGGTTGGGATGTAATTTGAAATTAATGCGAGCTTTTAATACTGCAAAAACCTTCAAAATATCTAGAAACTACAAATTCAAAGCTTGCGAGGAATTCACTAAGATTTGGTTAGTGATGTATGACCATTTGATTTGATCATCTATCATATGGCTCATCAATATGTATGAAATATTCTTCTTACAAGCATTATAAATACTCCCCCAGGGGGTTAGATGATGGGATATATCCTCAACTTATTTTCTTTCATAAGAGTTTTGTTAGGTAACATTCAAGCTAACATTGACTTGTTGGACATCAAATGTCCTCTAGGGGGATAAACTTTTTGCATAGGCTCACCGTTTATTAGCTATGCGTGTGTTGCAACTTGCAAATGTACCCTTGCTAATGACAGCTTCTCTTGAGAAACATGCTCAACTCAGCAATGTCTCCAAAACAATAATTTGTCGCTATCTTGGAAAAGATTGTGATAGGAAATAAAAGCAATTTCTACCAGATCAGCGAACCAGAAGAAGAATTTGGGAAGAAGAACATACCACGAAATTTTGTATTGTAAGAAATACGAAAGAAAATGACAAGATACAATGGATCATCAATTGGAGAGGAGGACCCAACTCTCCCAACCTCTAGACGATGGCTAGATCCCAAACAAAATCCAAAAACTCTCGAAAATTTAGCAAATATATGATACCCTTATCACAAGAAAATTTCTTCCTTAAAGCATACCATCCAAAAGGAAATCTCTAAACATAACTAATATTGAAACCATTGGAATAAAGGGGCCTGTTGGTTCTTAGTTCTATTGTGAAATAGACATTTTGTAGCATCAATTCTATGAATCCTTATTTGGTCCTATTACATGAAAAATATAAATATATAACCATTTAATCATATCCAGATTTTGAACCTTAATTAGCTCCTGCAAGTTTGTGCCTTTACTAGAGGCAAGAGGTAGAAGACTACCTAGTATCAGTCCCTTTGGTGTCAACAAAGTGGTAGTTATCCTATACGAACCTCCTGAGTTGCTACCTCTGGTGCCCCTCTCCAGGTGCTTATGGTCCTCCATTAATTGTGCTAGCTTCATAGTCTCCCCAAGTCATGAGGCCTCATCACTCTAATTGCTGCCCGAATCTCTGTTTTGAGTCCTTTCATGAAGTTCATCTCTAGCACAGTCTCAACAAACTACAACAAAATTTTTGGAAGAAGAACACACCATGAAACTTTGTATTGCAAGAAATATGAAAGAAAATAGCAAGATATAATGGATCCTCAATGAAGAGGATTTGACTCTTCCAGTCTCTAGCCGGTGGCTAAAGCCCAAACAAAATCCAATAACTCTTCAAAATTCAGAAAATACATGATACCCTTACCCTAGGAAATTTCCCCCCTTCCCCTTTGAAGTTTTCCTCCCAAACCGTATTAAAACCTTCATTCTAAATGGCTTTGTGTGTGGGGGGGTTATTCTAGTCCAGGTTGGACCAGTCCAGTGATGGATCCAACAGATTCCAATACTTTTCGATTGAGGTGTTCCTTAAGGGTACAATCATCTCTCAAGAAAGATGGCAAGCATGCACAATAGTAGGAAAACCCCTTGTAGAGGCTACCTAAGTAGGCCTCATCACACTTGATAGCCCTAATGTTAAAAATCTATCCTTAGATCCCTCTCACCTTAAAATTGAGGAAAGAAGCCACCCTCGAGCAATACCTTTGATGATTCTCTCAAAGATTGAGCTCAACATATAGCGAAAAACATAATGTAATGATTGGTTTTCTTTATGAGCTCCATTGATGAGTGGCATTACCCCCATCGGTGCATCACCTGCAAATTGAGGTTTCAGGTCGTTTGCTCCAAGAGACAATCGATGGAGGCTAACTTCCAGCTAAGTTGATTAGCTCCACAAATTTTCATAGGCTATAGGAACCCCCTAATTTTATTACCTCTGGTCCACATTAAGAGTGTCATTGATACTGTAAGTTCATCTCATTCTCATCATTATAAACCCAATAATTTCAAACAGCCAGTTTAAGGAGGGAAATCATATCCTTCCTCTTGCCCTTACTATTCCAACTCATTTACCCCCACACAAATATATTCGTTATGAACTTCGTCATTTTTTATGAATGAAGGATGTGACATCAATCTCCTTCAGTAACATAATCGAGATGAAAGCATTGCCATTGTTGATCAAATTCTATACCTATTTCAGTTGCATTTAAAATGCGTATTATTGATCTGTAGGAATGGGCCATTGATCCCTACGAACACATTGACCATATGCAAATTCACTGAGCCATTTCTTATCCTTAAATTTTTCCTCTAAGTATCAGAGGAAATCTTAGTTGTACACAGGGTATTATCGAATACTTATTTAAATCTTAAGGGTCATAAATCCTCTTCGTGTAACCTCAAACTTCACCTTTAGATGTAAATTTATGTTATATTATTTGGTTTTGTAATTTTTATAATTTTTATTTTTAATAATATAATACTATGTTATTATGTCTAATATTTGTTTGTGATTTATATTTCCAATAATAGTTATCTCTCATATCATTATTCCACTATTTGTATAAGTACATTATTAGACTCTTTTTAGTGATTATTTTGCACTTATGTTAGGATTATGCATCTCTGCCTTAGCTAGGGTTTTGTGACAGCATTCCCCTCTCCCTTGCCATTCTCCACAGTTTCTATGCTTCTTAAGTTCATTGACTCCGGCTACGTTGGAGTTGAGCATTCTACCCCGTGGATAGTTAAAAGTTTCCCCCTCTCCTCATCTTCTTCTATCATGGGCTTGTGACCAATGCTTCGACCTACTACTCTCAGCATGTGATCCCAGCTTACCTACCGTCTCCTTAAACTACATGCTCGTCCCTGATGACTAGGTTTATTTCTCAAATGAAGAGGCGGATGAAGGGACAAAATGATGGATGTTGGCTTCAGTGGGATTGATTATTATGTGTGGATGCCGAATGCCGTCTAGAGATCAATCAGAATGCGCCACGTCACTTCTGCGCTTTGTACTGGGGCTTGATACTGCTGATGTGACGCATTCTGGTTGGTCTCCGAATGACATTCTGCTGGTCTCTGCACATAATAATTTCTCTTTAAGTGGGCTATGGAATTGGCAAGAGGCCATTTAATGACAATGGATGTTCAAAGTTACCGTTGATCTTTTGTCTCTAGCTGATGGGGTTTCTTAAGTAGCTTTTTTTGTTATGAGGACATGGAAATGTTCATATTCGGCACTCCATGGTTCATTAACAGCAAGCTATTCATATTCAAACCCTCGATGCTGAATTTTGCTCAATGAAGGAGGATTTTAAGAAGCCCCATTTGGATCAAGCTTTCATATCTTCCTCTATGTTGATCTTTGCAAGAGTAAGTTCTCAAAATTCTAGATCTTCCTTGCTTTTATCATGATCGTTATTAAGACAAAGAATATACAACAAACGATTATTTATGAGCGGAAGCCATATTCTTGTTCTAACTGTGACATCTTCCCCCAAGATGCTAAAAGCTTTCCCCTCCATAGACCCAACAATTTTTTAAATTGAGGCACGACAGAAGTAAAAGTTGTACTAGCTCCTAGAGGTATTCATTCTGGGGGAATTCCTAATCCTAATTGTAGGGTTGGTTTCTTCTCTTCTTCTCTAATACATGCTCATCCCATTGCTCATTACTTCAATATGCCTACATCCAACACCACTTATAGTGTTGAATCCACTAAATAGGGCTATCAAAATCGGGTCACGTGTCGGGTTCGAGTCAAACATGAAATTTACCCGACACTAGTTGATCCAATCAGAACCCGATATGTTTTTGCATACGGGTCAGCTTTTTTAACCTGGACCCGACCCGACCCGACCCACTGCATGGTGAGGCGTCAGCTGCTTGACGAGTCGACAGTGCCGACAGGACTCGACGCGACGGTGGGCACTCAGGACAGGACGGGCACTCAACGCCACGACGACGCAGGCAGACGCATTGGCGGGAGACACGATGCGGGCACTCGACGCGACGGCGAGCAGATTCAGCCAACGTGGACGCGACGGCTGACAGACCGGGCAGACGCAAGTGTCGGGTGCGGGCGGGAATCAGAATTTTTGATTGCGGCATTTTGTGTACATTAGGTCGAAATTCTGGTCATTCACGAGTTTCCAAGTCATCCTGAAACCGACCTGATTTTTGAAATGGACTAGTTTGTTGAACTCGAATTTGACCTGTTTCACAAACGGGTTACCCTAACCCAAAATTTTCAAGTTAGATTCGAGTTGGATTTTTGAGTCATATCAAATATTGACAGCCCAATCACTAAATCTCCGAACTCCCATGGCTTTGGAAAAACCTCCAAGATCCCTCTATCTATTTGCAAAAGACCTCGCCCTTGAAGGCGCTTACATCACCTTCAACTACTTATGATCGTTCTCTTACATCCCATCATCTTCATCTAAAGCCACTATTCCCTCCATGACTGCTTTCATCTCTATTTTCGTTAGCTAATGGCCAGCTTCTTGATACATCAAAAGTCCATACTTTCTTCTACTGCATAGGCAAATCCTTCTTATGGAATTGACTACCAAAAACTTTTGCTCTTTTTAAAAAATAAACACAAAACACATTTTAGTTTCTCGTGCAGCCAATCGTGGATGTTACATGTAGCAGTATTATGTTAAGAATATGTTATTATATGAGGATGATGAAGAATAAGTTTATATGAATCGAAAATAGCTTAGAGATGTCATATGAGGTGGGTTTGCTTTTCATCTTCTCTTTTTTGTCGTTGTTGTTCATCCTTCCTTCGCAGTGTAGAGATTGCACAGATCACTTCTTTGGCTCCTTCGTTGCTGTTCGACTTTGCTCCTTGGACGACGTTCCCTTCATATTTGATCTGAAACCACACCTTGTTCGTTCTCTGTTGGATCGGAAGTAACCATGACTACAAGAGTTTGCTCATGCTCGTTGACAAGGTAGGCATCTTTCTTACTTTCACGCACTTCTTGGACCAAATCATGTTAAATCCGTCGAATGACAGGATTTAGATTTAGGCGGATTTACACAGTAAATCTATAAATCCGGACTTACACAGGCCTCAAAATTACGCAATCTCAAAAAACCGTTAGGCTGTATTTAGCATAAATCCCGCTTTAAATCCGATACCAAACAGCCCCTTACTCTTCCGCTCGTTAAATTTGTTTTGCAACTTTTAGTCTACAATCATTGTTGAACTAGCACGGGTCCATGACCCGCCCATACCCGAATAATCATATGGGTTCCGAGTACAAAGTTTAAGGACAAATATTGGTGTTTGGGAACGGACAAATGAAAAAAATTAACAAATAATCGACGACTTAAAAACTATTATAAATAATTTCATTAAGAGATTTTAAACTCAAAAAATTAGGTCATTCCAAATAAATAACATTTTATGACGGTGATCGATTGAATCTTTTATATGAACTACTTTACAAGACTATATAAATTTGGGGTCACTATTTATTTATAAAATTAATTATAAATTTGTGATGAAACAAAAGTAAAATTTTAAAAATTAATATGATATATATATATATATATATTTCAAAATGAGATATTGATATTTTAATAATTATCAAGGTACAATTAAGTTAATTGAGAAGATTATTTCTCCTCATAGAAAATTTAACAATATATATATATATATATATATATATATATATATATATATATATATATATATATATATATATATATATATATATATATATATATATATATTTTTTTCTAGGGAAATTTACATGCATACAACTTTATAACATTCTATTTACATATTTAACACTCAAAAATTTAATATTACATACAAACCACCCTATATTATTTTAATATCAAATATACAACTTATATTTCTTTCCTACCACTCATATATTTCATTTCTACCACTCATATTTGATATCAAAATGAACTATGGGTGGTATGTATGTAATATTAAAGTTTTGGGTGTTAAATATGTAAATAGAATAGTATTAGGTGGTATGTATGTAAATCTCCCTTTTTTCTATTAGCATTTGTAACAATTTTATAATTCTAAAATGTTATATGTTATGTAATAAAGGCCAATTGGTACAAAATAGAAAGCCAGATTTTAAAGAAATGGCCTTTTCCTTAAAATATTATCCATTGATAAGATGCACTATATAAAATTCAAGGTTTTTCTATTCGCAATTTGATCAACAATTAAGTCCTTGGAAAACTAGATGAAGAAGCCAATATGCAAATACCTCAAGGATCTGAACAATCAAGGATAATAAAAATTATGTATGTCGGCTCAACAAATCTTTTTATGGGCTCAAACAAGCTAGTTAAAACTAGTTTGTGATATTTATCCTTTTCTTTCTTATGCATGGTTACAATCAATCAAATGTTGAATTCAATATCTTCTCTAAAAAGAACGACAAAGGGTTCATCTTAGTTTTAATATATTTTGATGACATTCTATTAGTAGGGGAATGTATAAGAGAAATAATATCTTTAATTTAAAATAAATCTTTCGACATAAAGGATTTGGGCTGACCCATTCATTTTTTTGGGATCGAGGTTGCACGTTCATCTCAAGAAGTCTTTTTATGCTTGTGAAAGTATTGCTAGACATTTTTTACGACATGGAGATGTTAGGTTGTCAACTAACAAAAAATATTAATGGAACAAAACACAAAATTTGGAAATGAAAGTCAGAGTTTTGTAAAGATTACATTGTCTACTAATGTCTTGTAGGGGAGTTATTGTATAACTAGTTGTTACTTGTTATGAATTTCTTGGATTAAGAGCTCTTCTTGAGCTTCTTGGAAGAGAGAGAGAGAGAGAGAGAGAGAGAGAGGGAGAGAGAGGGAGAGAGCTTCATTCAGTCATCTTCGGGCACCCTTAATTACAACACATATAAACATATTTATAGGCATTTACACTTGTAATATCTTGCAAATCAACCTAATCTAAAATTAGACCAATATCTAATATTATTAACTGGATATTATGTTTGCCTCTAAAAAAGCTTCACACAAAACTCATCTTGATGGTGCTCTATGCATATTAAGATATTTAAAAGGCCACCCCAACAAAGGAATTCTGCTTGAAGCTTCAAGGCATTTACATTTAATTTCATACATTAATTCTGATTTGATCAAATGCCCCATCACTTGACATCTAACAATTGGCTATTTCAGTTTTATCATGGAAAATGAAGAAACAATATGATATCATATCTTGTTTGTCTGTCAAAGTAGAGTGTTGAGTCATAGCCCAAATGGCAAGTGAGATATGATGGCTAAATTACTTGTTAACCAACTTTGGCATTTTCCCTTAGAATCTAGCCATCATGCGTTGCAATAACCTAGTGATTATTCACATTGACGTTAATCATGTTTTTCATTAGCGCCCCAAAAATATTGAAATGGACTGTCACTCCATTCGTGAGAAAACTCAATAAGTTTCAACTCAAACATCTCATATCTTGACCACCAACAACGAAATTGTTGATGCTTTGACCAAACGATTGGGGAGCGAAACACAAGACCGCTATGACAGTAATAAGTTGGTTTTGATCAACAAGATGCTTTCACCAAACATCTTTTTATTGTGTTGTTTTTCATATTGTAATTATTATTTTTATTTCATTACTATTTTAATAAGTTGGTTTTGATCAACAAGATGCTTTCACCAAACATCTTTTTATTGTGTTGTTTTTCATATTGTAATTATTATTTTTATTTCATTACTATTTTTTTTAGTGCTTTCATAAAAAAAAATACAAAAAAGTTATTTTTTATTGCAATTTTAAAAAATTACATTATCTACAACAATTCTATCAAGCAACAAAAAAAATAATCTCAAACAAAACATTACACCCATGATGCACCACTTTGCCTTTCGGAGCCTCTCGATAAAATATAGAAATCATAAAAAAATTAATATAATGTCATATAATAATAATCAAATAAAAAATAAATCATTATTAAATGAGTATTATTAATAAATTATTTATTAAATTATAAATAAATATATTTATGAACTTAAATAAATAAAGGAATTAGTGTTCAAATTTATTTGTTGATATTATAAGTTTTTAGCAGTTTATTGAAATATGTTCAACTTTATAAATAATAAATGAAGTATTATATAAATAAATATTAAATTGTTGGTAGGGTGCATTTGTTCTTATGTCCGTTCGGCTCTATTATCCGGGTATTCGTTCGGGCCAGCCCTGACCGGCCCATTAGCACCTTCACCTTCTTTGCTGTTGCGGGAGGCGACCTCAACTCCATGGCCGAAGCCAGAAATCTCGCGATCGCCTTCAATTATTTGAGATTAAAAAATTGGGCATCGCGTCAACGCTAACTAATTGAAAAAGTCGCGATAATGCTGGCAACCTCGAGCTCTTTCTTTCCGGATCTTTGTATTAATTGTAGAACTCTGATCCATTTAATACCAGCTGCAACAAGAAGCTCCCTCTTCTTCTCTCTCTAAAAATCTGAGTTTGGCTGCAGAGCTCTCTTGACCTCCATAAATGGCGACGAAGATTTACATTGTGTAAGCGTTGACTATTCTTGATCTCTTTTCTTTCCAATATTCTCATTCCTTTTATCTCCGCGTGCTTTTGTTTATTGGAGAGAGATGCATCTGTAAGATTGGATGAAAAATTAGTTGGGAAGAAAAGTTTATCAATTGTTATTTTATTATTTTTTAGATCACTTTTATTATCAGGTTAAACTGCGGTTTGTACGAATCACTAGTTCTTGCGCATCAGCTGTTTGTGAGATTGCCTGAACGGATTGACCATGCTCTATTACCTTGTTACTGACCCTCCTTCCATCTGCCTTCATTTTGCAATCAATTCTTTTGCACCGACGAATGCTTTCAGTTACCCTCAATTGTCATCGCAGAATAAACTCTAAGCAACATGTGCTTTCTTTGCAAATTGCAATACAATCTGCTATAATTTTGACAAAAGATTTAACTCTTTCTATAGTCCGAAAATTCAATCCAGTGCAAAAAAGCTTTTTTAATCATATTGGGATATCGCCCCTCAATTTCAGAGATCTTATGAAATTTTTGTGATAGCATATGAAGAGTCACTTTAAGCCATAAAATGTTTCCTAAATCTTTTCATGCTCTAAATTATTATTTATCATTTGAATTAAATGTCTAAAGTTTTAATTAGGTATTACTCGACTTATGGACATGTTGAGAAACTTGCTCACGAGATATTGAAGGGTGCCTCTTCAGTTGAAGGTGTGGAAGCTAAGCTGTGGCAGGTCAGTACTTTATTGTATGCCATGGTATTGTTTTACTAATAACTCAAACAGAGGAAATATTTGTGGTTTGTGCTTTTTGGGTTGATTGGACTAAGATTTACTTGTAAGTTTGCCTGCCAGACTTGGGGATATTCTGTTTTGAGGATCTGTTAGTGTTTTTATCGAAATATTTGGTGGGTTTTTGGTTGATTTTAAGGAATTGGTTTGGTTTTATTTTATGATGTGAATTTCTACCCCTTTTCCGTTGATACAATCCAGACTCCAGCAGCCTAATTTGTCTGATTTTGATTTTGGAGAATTTTACCACTTAATATCGGTTTTTTTATCATGAAAAAAATAATTGAATTTCAAGTTATATGATTTACTTTTATTGAGTCGATTCGTGGTTAAGTTGGTCATCCATCTTGATTGGTAAGACCTACAAAACACTTTGTGCTAAATTAAAAGAGGAGTGCTCCTCCAACTTCAATTAAATTCAACTTAACTAAGGATGATAATGAGTTGAATTCAAGTGAGTTGCACTTGAATCAAATTCAAATTAACTTAGCTTAGCTCAATTTGAACTCAACTCGAAATGCTCAATTTAAACGGGCTTAAAAACAATTTAAAGTTATTCAAAATTGTAAAAATAGAATGTTGGAGGGAGGCATTGAACCTTGGATGAGTTGTATAAAACACCAAACAAATGGAACAGTTTATTAGTATTATATTAAATAAATATATAAAAATAAAATAATTTTTGGCATAGTAAATCAAAATGGAGCAAAATTTTATCATAATCATATTTTAATTATTATATTTTGTAGAAATTAAAGTTCGAGCAATTAAAAAAGATGATGAAAAGAACTGGCTTAGATGACGGACTAAGCAAGAATGGGCTTTGTGAATTTTATTTTTTTTGGAATGCTCAGTTGAATTGTATCTGTCTTTTTGTATATTTACCGATTCCTCTGTCCTGATATTTCTTTACTGTTCACTAAAAAAAAAAAAAGAATTTTATGCTTAGCTGTAACTTCCAAATATATAATGAATTGGAAGCCTTGAATATCTCATTGAAGAAAGGAGTCTATTTTTTTTAAATCTTTTATTTTGAGAAAGAAATTGATTTTGTTTCTAGCTTTTAAGTACTACGTATTCATTATGGGTGTCTATGAACTACAAATAAACAAATGAAGTTCAGTTCATAAAATATTTCAGTGTAAATTTTTGTTTTTTATTTCTTAATGTTTTATTATTTTCTTTATATGTTTAATTTGTTGTTATTTGCGGTTATGAATATGAAACCTTTATATGTTTTCAATTAATTAACGAATTGAGTAAAAATATTGTATTCATATTGTCTCCTTAGTTAAGAAGCTAGCCAAATGCGAGCTGTTTAACAAGTGAAACACATATTATTCACAAAACTTGAACGAGATGGACGCCCTTAATATTGACGGAATTAGTAAACAAACATTCTAAATTGTGAACTGTATTTGATATATATTACCGATATTTCTTTGTCCATTTGATCAAATGTAGCCCAGATTTACAATTACTTCTTTGATAGGTTCCAGAAACGCTCCCAGAAGAAGTGCTTGGCAAGTTAGGTGCACCTCCCAAGAGTGATGTGCCAGTCATCACAGCCAGCGAACTTCCTGAAGCTGATGGGTTTATCTTTGGTTTCCCCACTAGATTCGGAATGATGGCTGCACAATTCAAAGCGTTCTTTGATTCCACTGGTGGCCTGTGGAGAACTCAACAGCTTGCAGGCAAGCCTGCTGCAGCACTGGTTCTCAGGGGGGTGGCCAAGAGACTACCGCGTAAGCATTTTTTATTGAGCAAAACTGTTAACGATATCATGACATATTGCCAACTTTATAATTGTTGAAATATGCATCTCAAATTTATGATCTTGGAGAAACAATTTTCCACTTCAACCATCGGACCAGGGATCAGTTCACCCCTCGTCTTTCCAATTTCTGGAGAAATTGTTCCGTGCGGAGTTCGGACAGTAAAGAACCATCCGGATATGAGTGTACACAGTATGCACACTGTGTACACTCACATCCAAACGGTCTTTTACCGTCCGGACTCCGCACGGAATAATTTCTCCAATTTCTGAGACCTTTTTTACAATCACTATGAAAGTTCACGTGTCATTGACTGCTGCTTTTTTGTTTGTTTGCAGCTTGACCGCTATAACTCAGCTGGTTCACCATGGAATGATCTTTGTGCCAGTTGGCTATACTGGAGGAGCTGGAATGTTTGAGTTGGAGAAGGTGAGAGGTGGCTCTCCTTATGGTGCTGGAACTTTAGCTGGGGATGGATCGAGGCAGCCTTCTGAGCTTAAACTGCAGCTTGCGTTTCATCAGGGTCAGTATTTTGCCGGCATTGCAAAGAAGTTTAAGGTCTCTGTTTGAACTCTTTATATGAACTAAATTTGCGGTTCTGTATGCTCTATTTCTGTTGTTCTTCCCTTTTATTTTCTCCTGAAAGTTCTCATAAAGAATAACTTGCTAGCATTGTACTTGTGATTTCTTGGTAGAGCTGCTTTTCAAATGGTACCAGCTGAGGAAATGAATGAAATTTGGGATTTGGATTTGGTTCATTTGGGACTACTCTGTTGCTAACCATTAAACCACGTGAAAGCTATGAATTATTCTATTTGGATGGAGACAATCTAAAACAATGCTTTAATAAACTATATAGTACAAAAAGATCTAAGAAAAATCTATAAAGCTAAAATCTTGAATATCATACCAAACTCCAAAAGGTAGGGGTGTCAATTTTTGACACGACACGACAACCCGACCCGGAAAATCTGGGTTGGACCCGACCCGTTTGATAAACGGGTCAGGTTCGGGTTCACAAATTTGACCCATTTGGTAAAACGGGTCGGGTTGACCCGGCGGGTTACCGGTCGACCTGAAAACCCGTTTAATTTAAAAAAATAAAAAAATATTTCTGTACAAATGAGTTCCCCGATGCTCATTTGATGGATTCCTCAGCCACTCCATGACAAGCTCCATATCCTTGCTCCGCCCAATGAGATCATTTTTAGGCAAGGATCTGTTTCACGTGCTCCGGCCTCCGTACAGCTCAAGCTGCTGCTTTTGACGCTCCTGCCTCCTGCAGTCCTGCTTTAGTGCTTTGCGTGTTTTACAAGATGAAGGAAAGTATCAACACCAGTTTTTTTTTTTTTTTGGGAAAATCAACACCAGTTGTTGCAACTTTATCAAGTTTCTGCACAGCCGTCTCCAGTCCCTTCAAGGTGGGATCAATTTTGAGAGCACGTTTGTCAAATTTGAAAAAAAAAAGAGATTGGAAGAACGCTGCCGGGTCGCGGGTCGGGTCGGGTCAGCCCGGCAACCCGGCCGGGTCGGGTCCGGGTTGAAATGTCCGACCCGTTTGTAAAAACGGGTCGGGTTCGGGTTGACCCGTTTAGATACGGGTCGGGTCGGGTTTGACCCGAACCCGGCGGGTTGACCTGAATTGACACCCCTACCAAAAGGGTCTATTAAGGCCTCACCCTTCCATCTTTTCAAAATCAAAGGCATAAGAATGTGTTTGTTTTAAGGCTCTATTTCATTTAAAAAGTCATAAGTAATGGAACAATTTTAACCTATATTTTATTCCTAAGTGAGTTTATATGTGGAGAGACTTTAGCTCATTACTATCTAAATTTTTTTATGGACGTAGAACCACCATAGCAACTCTAACTCAAAAGATTACTTTTAGTTATAACAACCCTATCTTATGTTGGTTTTGAATCTAAGACCTTTGATTGGAGATGTTTGATCCCAATTTATTCCTACATGCTAGAATCGGATGATAATATGAATTTTGCATATGCAAACTTAGGTTTCATTTGAGGCAGCTATTTTATTGTTTTCTAAAGTTATTTTTTTAGTGCAAAAAATTTTTGAATTTGAAATTTGTGCTAAGAACTATTTTAGAAGGCAGTAAGAAAACTGTCCTAAATGAAGCCAAGGAGTTCTTATTAAAAGTAGCAACGACCTATTTTTATCTCTTGTTAAAAGGAAAATCAGTGGATGGTGGCTCAGCTCAGATCTACAGCCTCTTGAAAAGTAAGGGCAATGGAATAGATTTAGCCTATCTCAATCATGACATATTATTCTGTGCGGATGCCGAACACAGCTCTACATCCGGAGGTGAATCAGGTGCAACCACGTCAGCGGTATCGAGTCGCGGTACCGAATGAAGGGTGACATGATACATTTAAGTTGGTCTCTAGATGACGTTCGGCATCTGCACAGAATAATTTCTCCTCAATCATTTTCTTAAGGGAGATGGGAAAGAGGCACTACCAAAAAAAAATCTATTATTGTCGGATTTTCTGTATGTAAAAACGTAAAATTCATTGAAAATTAGAATTTTGGTTGATTTATCGATATAAAACATTAGTTAGTAATATAATTGATTGCTATTCTGTCAGTATTTCTATGAATAAATGACAGAATATTCATCACTATTTGGATGGAAAAAAAATCGTCGAAATAAGAAGGTATGGACTAACAATTTGTTAGTACATCCTTTGAAATTTTTGTTGGTATAAAGCTATACAGATGGAATTTTAAGAAATTTTTATTAAAAATTATATTGATTTTCTATTAAAATTTTGTCAACAACTCATTTTCCTATGAATTTTCTTATCATATATTTATTTTTCCTGATAAATTGGTCGTTAGCATGCATATTATTTTTATTTATATACATTGAATAAATGTAGGGGTTTCAAATAACATAGTAGATTTTTTGATCACCCTTATTATATTTAAATGTTTTCAAGAAAGGATAAGTCCCCAGTGAAGTAAAATAGTTATTTTATTATTACAGGTATTTTTTACTATTATGTACGGGCTCTTTCGTAATTGCTGCGAACTTAGAATTCACAGCGATATATTAGAGAGATTATTTGTCTTAGCAATGGACGAAAATTTAACACACAACTGCCGATAGAGTAACACAGAAAATTTTATGTGAAAAATCCTAAAAAGAAAAAACCATGAGGCTAGCCCAGCTAAAATGGTGTTGGGGATGAGTAAACACCACAATAATGAAACAACAAGAACGCAGAAGCAACGGAAAGTAAATGACATCATGATTTAACGTGGAAAAACCTAAAATAGGGAAAAAAATCATGGAGCCATAGCACACCAAGAAATCCGCTATGAAAATTGGAAGAAATAAATATAGATCTCTCCTTTTTCGCTCTCTCCTTGCTTCTCTTCTCACATGCACATTCTCTATATCTAACAACATAGAAATACAAGAGAAAGTCAAGTAAATAATCCTAGGGGACGCAACCCTTAAGAAAAAATGAGGAAGAAAATTGTCCAGTTCGGGGCAATAAAATAACCCAATTGATCACCACAATTAGATTTCACACATAACAAATGATTCAATTAGTATTTGAATGAGTGACAAAGATCTTCCCATCCATTAACTCAAGGATAGAAAGAATACAATATGTTGAAGATTTCTCTAAACTTTATGCAAGTAAAATTAGATAATTTTTGGATATTTGGAAGAGATTTGCCAACGTTCAAGGAGTGGGAAAAATCCATCAATGGTTCGTTGTTGGAAAGAAATCTGGTGGTGATCAATGATCAAATGAAACTTTTGTGATGGTCGACAGCCAGGAAGAAATTTGACGACGTTCAGTGGTTGGAAAAAGAAATCTGGCGATGGTCAGTGGTTGGAAAAAGAAATGCGACGATAATTGGTGGTTGGGAAGAAATCCAACAACAGTTGGTGGTGCTAGCTTTTATCGAGCTTCTTATCGAGTTTAATGTCGAGCTTGTTCACGAGCTTCAAATGTTGTTCGCGAACATAAATGAGCTTAACGCATTAGTGTTCAAGTTTGTTTATTTAAGAATCGAGTATTTAAAATATTGTTCAAGTTTGTTTGTTTAGTTAATTAAACGATCACAAACAAGCTTTAATCGAACCAAACAACGACTAGCTCGTCGAACGCTTGGTTCGCTTGCAGCCCTACATATTATGCTTTGAAGTTGTGTATAAGTTAAATAGGATGTGCTTTTAGAATTTAATATATGAATTTATATGTTAGGTTACTAAAAGAGACGAGATATGGTGATTTGAGAGTGAGATAGCTTATCTTGGTCTATTGTTTGCGAGTTTTGGTTATCTGAAAGAGGAGAAGGATCGAGACGGAGGAAGAAGACGGAGCAGGATAAAAGAAATATTAAAGAGGGAAAAATTATATTCAAATCTTGTAACATATACAATGGTTAAATAGAAAAGTAAGAAGATAATGTACTGCAGATACAAGTTAAGTAAAGCTAATCCTAACTAATCCTTTATATCGTCCCTCAAATTAAGTGTTCGGTGAATGAACAGTTAATTTGAAATGTAGTAGCTTGAAGCGTGTTTGTCCAAATGGCTTTGTGAGGATGTCGGCGATCTGAGCCTGAGAAGAAATGTGTTGAATTTGAATGCTGCGATCCGCGATGTGCTGTCGTATGAATTGGTAATCTATCTCGATGTGTTTCGTTCGAGCATGGAATACCGGATTCTTGGCGATGGCGATTGCAGAAATGTTGTCACAGTGAAGGACGGTGGGAGAGGGCTGAAAGAGCTGGAGTTCTGATGCAAGACGTCTGAGCCAAATGACCTCCGAAGTGGCAGCCGACAATGCTCTATACTCTGCTTCAGTTGAAGATTTTGTGACGGTCACCTGTTCTTAACCGACCAGGAGATAAGATTCGAACCCATGAAAGTACAGTGGCCGGAGATGGATTTGCGGTCGGAGATGTCAGCCGCCCAGTCTGCATCCGCATAGGTCTGGAGAGTGGTGTCTCCGGCGACAATTGGAAGGCCGTGCGACTGAGTTCCTTTGATGTAACGCAGAATGCGTTTGAGTTGTGAGAAGTCGGCGTTGGTAGGATTCTGCATGTGTTGGCATACTTGATTGGTTGCGTATGCTATGTCAGGTCGGGTGATTGTTAGGTACTGAAGAGAGCCGGCAATTCGTCTATACTGCGTCGGATCGTGGAAGGGCTCGTCAAGCTGCTGCGGATGTCGTCCTGCCGGAGTAGCTAGAGTGGAACATGGTTTGCAATCCATGAAACCGGTTTCTTGTAGTAGTTTAGAAGCATAATGTGCCTGAGTAAGAAAAAATCCAGAGTTAGTTCGATTAATTTGAATTCCTAAAAATAGATTGATTTCACCGAGCTGTTTGAGAGCGAAGTGAGTGTGTAGGCCGCCGAGTAGTTTGTTGATGTGCTCCGGTTGATTTCCTGTAATAAGAATGTCATCGACGTAAAGAAGCACACAAATGAAAATTTGATTGTTATTGTAAATGAGCAAAGATGGATCAGAGCGGCTAAACCCGAAACCGCGCGTGCGAAGAAAGTCCGTGATTTTCTGGAACCATTGCCTGGGTGCCTGTTTGAGGCCATATAAGGATTTTGCGTAATTTGCATATAGCATTCGGTTGAGTGGAGTCTTCGAATCCCCGCGGCTGAGTCATATAGATGTCGTCAGGTAGATCACCGTGAAGGAACGCGTTGGATACATCCAGCTGATGAATTGGCCAGGCGCGGTTGATGGCCAGAATGAGAAGCATTCGAATAGTTGTCATCCGAGCTACAGGACTGAATGTCTCAGTGTAGTTGTCTCCGAGTATTTGTTCGTAGCCAATAGCCACGAGTCTTGCCTTATAGCGATCGACCGTGCCAGAGGGATTGAGCTTCGTTTTGAAGGTCCATTTACACCCGAGCACGCATTTGTTCGGTGGCCTGGGAACAAGAGTCCAGGTTTGCTGTTTTGTTAAAGCTTTAAATTCTTCGGCCATGGCATCCTGCCATTGCTGTATTTTGCTGGCTTGAGTATAGGTGGTCGGAGTAGAGGTGTTGACACTCTTGCTGTGTAAAGAGAAGATCTGTCGAGGTTTAGTGATGCCAGATTTCGAGCGTGTCTGCATCGGATGAGAGGGAGGAATGGTAATAGTTTCGGCAGCAGAATTCTGTTCTGGCAAATTGGGGATTGGAGGATTAGGTGGTGTTGACAGAGTGGAGAGCATTTGAGGAGGAGAGGTTATCTGGGATGTGGCAGTTGTAACGGATGCAGGAACAAGAAGATGGGGATTTATGATGTGGGAGACGGAATGATGATTGGTAGTGTGATCAGTCTGCTGAGTGAACGGAAAACGTTTTCTTGAAATTCCACATGCCGAGAGATGTGTATTTTGTTAGTGTTCAAGTCGAAGCATTTGTACCCCTTATGATTAGGTGAATATCCTATAAATATGCAAGGATGCGAGCGAGGTGATAGTTTGTTGGTGGTGTAGGGACGAAGCCATGGTTAACATAAGCACCCGAAGGTTCGTAGGTGGGTATAATCCGGGGAAGTGTTGTACAGCATCTGGTGTGGAGACTTTAGAGAGATTGCTGTTGAAGGAAGTCGATTGATGAGGTAGTTGGCCGTTGACACAGCGTCTGCCCAGAATTGATCAGGAAGATGAGACGCGATTAGCAACGTGCGGGTGAGCTCCAAGAGATGTCTGTGTTTCCTTTCTGAGAGTCCGTTCTGTTCTGGAGTATGCGGACAGCTGAGCTGATGCTGGATGCCGTGCTTGTTGAGATAGGCGGTGAATTCGTTGCTTAGATATTCCCCGCCGCCGTCCGTCCGGAGAGTTTTAGGTGTAGCCGAGAATTGATTTTGAAGAAAGCTGCATAGCGTTAGAAATTTGGAAAACGTTTCGTGCTTGTAATGCATAAAATAGATCCAGGTGAACCGAGTATAATCGTCGATAAAGGCTACATAGTAGCGAAAACCGTTTATCGACGATTGATTAGTCGGTCCCTAGATATCGGAATGAATTAGCTCAAACGGACGAGATGATGAAGTAACACTTTTAATGAAAGAATGTTTATGGCTTTTCGCCATTTTACATGATTCACAGAAATAGTCAGAAGGAACACGAGAAGAATTGGGAAGAGAAGAAGCTAAAAAATTGAAAATTCTGTTGTTGGGATGGCCAAGACGGGCGTGCCAAGTGGACGACGTTGTAGTAGCCGTTTGAAGAGTAGTAACCGTCTTAGCTGGAGCGAGTTGAAGTGTGTAGATCCCGTTATGCAGACGATGATGGTCCTGAATATCCTTAATTTCGAAACCATTAGAGTCAAATGTTATAGAAACAGAGTTATCCTTGGTTAATTTAGAAACGGATAAAAGATTGTGGGTGAGTGCAGGAACGTGTAGAAGATTACAAAGATGAAGCTTACGAGAGGATTCCGGTAAAGGAAGCAGGCCTTGGCTGTAGTTCTGTATTGGAACAGTGTTACCGTTTGCAACAGAGACGGACTCAGAGCCGTTGTAAGCGGTGGGAAATTGAACATTCGATGCATCTGACGTCATATGAGACGACGCTCCAGATTCGAGTACCCAAGATTGAGTTGTCGAAGGAGTAGATTGAGCAAGAAGAGCTCTGGGAGTGGTTGGAGCTGAGGGGGTATAGGAAAGATTGCAGCGATGCCAACAGTTAGAGGCAATATGACCGATCTTGTTGCAGATTTGGCAGATCGGTCGAGTGCTGGTGTTGCTGCTGGGTGGGAGAGCTGGATCCACTGTAGTCGTTGGACGGGAGCCGTTGTTCCGAGATTTGTTGAAACGCCTATTGTTCTTGTTTCTGGACTGGTTGGAGGAGGTAACATGATACGTAGCAGTAGTAGAAAGCTGATCTTTCTTGATGTCCTGATTGATATGGATTTCCTCTGTAATGAGGAGAGAGTAAAGAGCGTCCAAATCGGCCGGAAGGGAAGAAGACCGTATGTAAGTTTTGAACGAATTGTATGAGGGCGGGAGTCCATTTAGTATGTACAGAACAATGTCTTCTGGATCAACCTTGGTGCCAGATGCCGTGATATTATCTACGATGGTCTTGACTTGAGCCAAGCACTGCTGCATCGTAAGATTGTTCATCTGGATATGATGCAACTCGTTCTTGAGTTGAATGATGCGGGAGCGACTAGAGGACTGCAGCCGGCGTTCAAGAACGGTCCAGACTTCATGAGCCGTGGCAGAGGTAATGACGTAGGGAAGGATGGCCGGTGAGATCGACGAGAAGAGAGCGGAGATAAGGTTGTTGTCGATGAGCCGCCAGTTGGCATGATCGACAGAGGTCGTGTCTGTAGGCGGAAGCATTTTGCCTGTAAGGTGGTTGACGTAACCGTTAGCGGACAGGTGCTGAAAGATCTGAATACGCCAGATGGCGTAGTTGTCGGCGGTGAGAGGATTCGGGATCAGATTCTTGATGTTTGAGATAATGAATTTTAATGTCGCCGGAAGAACAAGCTCTTGGCGTTGTGCAGCGATGAGTGTGGAGGAAGCGGGTGGGAGGGTAGAAGACGATTCTTGATGCCCCCATGATTGGCTCACTGATACCATGAAAGAGGAGAAGGATCGAGACGGAGGAAGAAGACAGAGCAGGATAAAAGAAATATTAAAGAGGGAAAATTATATTCAAATCTTGTAACAGATACAATGGTTAAATAGAAAAGTAAGAAGATAATGTACTGCAGATACAAGTTAAGTAAAGCTAATCCTAACTAATCCTTTATATTATCAACCAATAGATTTTGGGTTTAAGTCTTGTGTATGTGATGTGTGCGTGAGTTTTCTTTAATTGGCTATGTATGAAAAAGTGATATTTTAATTAAAGGGTGATTATGAATATGAATTTTTTCTTCACAATGAAATTTGAATAGGGTCATGTATGAAAAAAATATAGAATTTAAATATTAAATTATCACACAAATACATAATATATATACAATTTGTTAAAATAGTAAGACAATATTGCTAAAAATTTTCTAAAGTATTTAGGAAAATTGATGACAGTAAAATTGAGAAGTTTTAGAAAGGATATAAATTATCGATATTAATTTAGGAAAATTGATGGCTATAGCTATAATTGAGATATTTTACAAAGGATATAACTGCGAAAGATGAATCTAAATATAAAAAAATTGATGGATTTCTATAAAATTTAGATGTTTTTAGGAAGGTTATAACTTTGAAAGATTGATCTATATATTTTCTATTAATTTAGAAAATATTGATAGATTTCTATAAAATTGAGATGTTTAAGGAAGGATATAACTGTGATTTCAATGTATTTATTGATTGAAGGAGGCATAATTATCTCTATATATTGCTCATAGATGAAAAATAATATTAAAGAACAATGAAAAATCCTTCCTCATCATTGCCTTTGCATTCTGCCTTTTGATAAGATCGGATTATGGTTCCTTGGCTTCATGAAACAGGACATGCTTTAGCTTTTAAGAGAATATATATACTATGTTTATGATTTCCATTTTTTTTTTCATCTATAAACTTGTTTAGAATCTAATATGTATGAAGATCTATTTTCTTACATAAATTTACTTAATAGAATATATTGTAATTATTGAATGACATGATCTAGCTTGCTCATAATTTATTCTCTATATTTACAAAATTATTTTATGATTATTATGTTTTATTTCTTACAATATGCTCTCTTTAATATGATTCATGTGATACATTTCTTAAAATAAAATTAGAGAAATTATCGACTACATTATATTGTGTCATAGTTGTTGTGATTGAACTCTTTGTTGTAACAATTTGGGATATAATTTATAATTTAATCACGATTAAACAATATTCAAATGATGATTGAATATATTAATCGAACACTTAATGACTAATGATCGATTAATCTTCTCACTAAGATTGAACCTTCTTAGAATTATCTTCAATCAAGTAATAATAATAATTTTACAATCTTAGTGCTATGATCTAATTATCTTTGAATAATTCGAACTGCGACCTATTCATCTTCAAATATGATCGATCAATTATTTATTCGCATGGTGTATTGTTAACTTTGCTCATGATTAATATATATTTTTTAGAGCATCATATGAAATTTCTCAACCCTTAGTAAACCTATGCTCACTCTTATCATGTATCTCATGATTTATTCTCTATATTTACAAAATTATTTTAAGATTATTATGTTTTATTTCTTACAATCTGCTCTCTTTAGTATGATTTATGTGATACATTTCTTAAAATAAATTTTGTATTTCTTCATTTTCAATATTTTTTTGTATATACTGCTTATTATAGAGTTGACGAAGAGAAAAAAGTCCACCGCTTGTAGTTTTATTTATTTATTTGTGTTTTAGTTAAAAAGATTTTGACATAAACTAAATATGATATTCCATCATTTTCAATATCATTTTTTGTATAGATGATTGCATTTAAAAAATATGTTAATGAATGTAATGTTCATTTTTTCCAAACTCTTGGAACTCTGTTGGCAACTTAAAGATAAATCATGTCATGAGCGCTGCAAATGATGAAAATAGAGCCCGTTATTTGCCTCAATTTGTTCTGGTCAAGGGAGCAGTGTCATAACTCTTGTAGTTCAAGAATTGATAGCAATCCACCCCCCATGATTTTCTATGTCACACTGGTGATAAAGATTAATTGTAAATGGACATTAACTTCAGATAATTTTAAAATTTTTAAAAATATCATACTCAAAAGGAAACCTATACGAAAATTCACACAAATAAACATTGATAAGGTGAAACACTAAAAAATCTCCTAAGTAAGAAAAAAAATGAATTAATTCTAAGTATTACATAAGTATAACTACAACCATTAGCCTTTTCATAGAGGATCACTTGGCAAAATTAATTATAATAATAGTATTAATAAGAGGGATAAAAGTCAATAACATTATATATTTTTTTGTCAATTTTATATACTTTATGTAATTCTTCACCGGTATCTAGTGAGGATTTTCTAAAAATCAGAGTCAATAGTATTCCACATAGGATCATCTTCACCTATGTGACATAGAAAAACACAAGGAGTTCTACCTTCGTTTGTATGGAGTGGGGAGCCATTTACCCCAAAAAATTTTAAATCATGTGACATAAAGCAAATGTAAGCTCACATGCTAATTATCTGAGAGAATTAGAGAGAGGGAGAGAAGAAGAAGCCAACGAATGTAAATTGTAAAAGTAGATTGATTACAGTAGGTGTTACAGAGTCTGTTTATATAGACTTAAGAGGGTACAGAGGTAAATACAGGAGATAATTACTAATGCTAATATGTAAATGTCGCCGGACTGAATATGCTGACGGATGAAGTGGTTGTCAATTTCAATGTGCTTCGTTCGGGCATGAAAAACTGGATTCTTGGCAAGTGAGATTGCAGAAATGTTGTCACAGTAAATGGTGGTCGGCCCGGTTTGCGGAAGATGCATTTTCGCAGCAAGGAGACATAGCTAGATAGCCTCGGAGGTGGCTGCTGAGAGAGCACGATATTCAGCTTCAGTCGAGGACTTGGCAACTGTGACTTGCTTCTTGACAGTCCAAGTGATCAAGTTGGGACCAAGAAAGGTGCAGTAGCCCGAAATAGACTTCCGATCCTGCGCGTCAGAAGCCCAATCTGCATCGGTATAATTCTGTAGCTGGAGAGAACCGGTGTGGATGGGGAGACCGAAGGAGAGAGTCCCTTTTATGTAGCAGAGGAGGCGCTTAAGGGATTGAAAGTCTTGAACAGTGGGGTGTTGCATCTGTTGACATACCCGGTTTGTAGCATAGGCAATGTCTGGCTGTGTAATAGAAAGATATTGTAGCGATCCCGCGAGGCGACGATAGAGATAGGGATCAGAGAAAGGAGTGAGATCCGGCGTCAGCTTGTGGGAAGGTGCCAGAGGAGTCGGAGCCGCTTTGCAATGTTCAAACCCGGAGTCCCGAAGCAGTTTAGAAGCGTAGTGAGATTGGTTGAGGAAGAAGTTAGCTCCATTCCGGAGCACTTGAATTCCGAGAAACAGAGACACTTGGCCTAATTGTTTTAGTGCAAACTGAGAGTGTAAGGCTTTGAGAATAGAGTTTATTTCATCCGTGTTGTTACCTGTGACAAGAATGTCATCAACATAAATAAGAATGTAGAGATGCGTATGTTTGTGGTTAAAAATAAGAAGGGAGGGATCGAAGCGGCTAAACCCGAAGCCACGTGTTTGGAGAAACCCCGTGAGCTTATGAAACCATTGTCGCGGTGCATGTTTGAGTGCGTAGAGTGATTTCTGAAGTTTGCAAACGGCGTATTTTTACAAGCAGCTACATCTATTTATACAATTTATATTAGCTGTCATCAGTACGGTACAACTGTCAAGTAACTAAATGTGGTATGAGACATTCTTGAGTTGTATTATCATCTAACACCCTCCCTCAAGCTGATGTTTCGGTAGAAGATATCAGCTTGGATGATATCAGACGAAATCGAGCAATAGGTAATGATTTTGTGAACAAGTCAGCAAGTTGATCTTTGCTTGAAATATGATGAACATGAATTGTTTGATCTTTGATGCAGTTTCAAATAAAATGACAACCAACCTCTATATGCTTTGTACGAGAATGATATACCAGATTATTTGCTAGTGCTAAAGCTGATGTATTGCCACAATATAGAGGTGTGGAAGATCTTTGCTTACAATCAAGTTCTTGCAATAATTGTCTCAACCATATTATCTCGATGGCGGCAGAGGCTAAGGCTCTGTACTCTGCTTCTGTCGAAGATCTAGCTACAGTTGGTTGTTTCTTTACACTCCAGGAGATAAGAGAATTTCCTAGAAAATTACATAAGCCAATAGTTGACTTCCGATCCAACTAATTACCTGCCCAATCTGAATCTACTTAGGAATGTAGTTTAAGTGATTCACCAGAGAGATAGGTAATCCATAGTGAATTGTACCTTTAAATAACTGAAGTATTCTTTTTAAAGCTTCAAAACGACTTTCTAATGGATGATGCATATATTGACTTACTTTGCTCACTGCATATGAAATATCCAGTCTAGTTAAAGTCAAGTATTGAAGAGCACCAACCAATTGACGGTACAACAGCTGATTTGTACATGGCTTTTCTTCAGTCTTGATGGCTGGTGGTTTTAGTTGAGTCGGAATAGCCACCGGTTTACAATTCAACATACCAGCTCTATCTAGGATCGTTTGGGCATAACGATATTGATTTAGAATAGCACCTGATGAAGTATATTCGATGGTAATACCAAGAAACTTAGATAAGTAGCCTAGATTTCTCATTTTGAATTTGCTGTGTAGGTAATCGAGCGTTGTCTGTATAACTTCCTTGTTATTTCCCATTAGCAGTAATTTTGATTTACCTCGAGATTTCTGCCCGATTAAGATAATTTTCAGTGACGAATCAATAATAAATAAATAAATAAGGTTAAACTAAATAATTAAATCTCTATTATTTAAAATTTTTACCATAACATCATGAATAATTAATAAATAATAATAAAAAAACATCTAGATTTAAACAAAATATATTTGTTATTACATTGGGCTTTTCAGCACAAGATACTTCATTTTGTTCAACACTTTATTCTTATCTGAAGCTTTTCATTGAATGAGGAGAAAAGCTCCATAAAATACTTACGATGTATCTGAGATAGCTACAATTTTTTTATAAAGATGATTATAAAGTTGTTACTAGAAAATTAATCTTTTTAATGCTATATATATATATATATTTACTTGTCTCCTCAACTATTACGATAAAAATGATCAAGTACTATTAGGTTACTTTTCTCCTCAGCTACTACGACAAAAATGATCAAGTATATCACCAACGATTACTTGATGATATTTCCAACCACTATAAAAAAATATTGCTATTGCCAACAAAAAATTTCATTGATAACATATAAAATTTGTTGGTAAATATATCATTGACAATTTTTAAGGAAAAAAAAAAATGTCAATGACATCCAATGTAATTCCATCATAAATTGCGATAGAATTTCAGCTAATAAATTATAGATATATATTTTTGTTCATAAAATTCTATCAGTAAATTTCTGGAAGAATTATGAATGAATTTTATGAGAATAAATTCTATTGATTAATTTTATGTCAATAATTACTGATGGAAAAATTTTCACAATTATTCGATATATAGACATTATAATGAAAAATCTGTTGATTATCTGCGGTAACCTATGGCAAAAATTAAGAAAAATAATAGGTAAGATCTGAGAGGAATTGTAACAGAAAATACAGAGAGAAAACATAGAGGAAGTTCTGCTTTAGATCAAAGTAGAAGTATCTTGTATTTCATACATTTTTACAACCAGCTACATCTATTTATACAATTTATATTAGCAGTCATCCGTACGGTACAACTGTCAAGTAACTGAATGTGGTATGAGGCATTCTTGAGTTGTATTATCATCTAACACCCTCCCTCAAGCTGATGTTTCGGTAGAAGATATCAGCTTGGATGATATCAAACGAAATAGAGCAATAGGTAATGATTTTGTGAACAAGTCAGCAAGTTGATCTTTGCTTGAAATATGATGAACATGAATTGTTTGATCTTTGATGCAGTTTCGAATAAAATGACAATCAACATCTATATGCTTTGTACGAGAATGATATACCAGATTATTTGCTAGTGCTAAAGCTGATGTATTGTCACAATATAGAGGTGTGGAAGATCTTTGCTTACAATCAAGTTCTTGCAATAATTGTCTCAACCATATTATCTCGATGGCGGCAGAGGCTAAGGCTTTGTACTCTGCTTCTGTCGAAGATCTAGCTACAGTTGGTTGTTTCTTTACACTCCAAGAGATAAGAGAATTTCCTAGAAAATTACAAAAGCCAATAGTTGACTTCCGATCCAACTAATTACCTGCCCAATCTGAATCTACTTAGGAATGTAGTTTAAGTGATTCACCAGAGAGATAGGTAATCCATAGTGAATTGTACCTTTAAATAACCGAAGTATTCTTTTTAAAGCCTCAAAATGACTTTCTAATGGATGATGCATATATTGACTTACTTTGCTCACTGCATATGAAATATCCAGTCTAGTTAAAGTCAAGTATTGAAGAGCACCAACCAATTGACGGTACAACAGCTGATTTGTACATGGCTTTTCTTCAGTCTTGATGGCTAGTGGTTCAGTCCCACTCCTTGAAAATTAAATAAAAAATAAAAAAATAATAATAATAAAATTCTTCTCGTATTAATGAACCTAGTACCTGAACTCAGAAAGCCGAGACATTCTTCTGCTGAGCAGCTTGAAGTTGAATGACCAACATACAACAACCATTAGGGTGCAAGCTCAATGATAAAGAACAAAGCATGAAGAACTATTAGCACATAAAACCCCCACTACAGAGCAGGTAAAATGATGTTCACCGGAAAGCTCAAACAAACGTGTAAGCCTAATCGTTAGTTTAAGAACCTCGCCTCAATGCAGTTCTCCATTCAATTCGATTCTAAGTGCTCATAAAATGCCTTGAAGTTGGGTGTTTTACATTATGAAGTATGTGACAATCGATAGTAGCTGAGTGATGTTTAGTTGGTCTCCAGCTTTAAGTATGATTAAAATTCTTAATGAAGAATATCTATATTTTAATATTTTTAATAGTTATTTGATATCTCGATTGCTAGTGAGTTGCATAATTATTTTAACATAATGGCTTTACTATCACTTGTTTATATATTGATACAATTGTATCGTTGGTTTCATAGAAGATATCATTTTTGATCTTGTTAGATGATAATACAACTCAAGAATGTCTCATACCACATTCAGTTACTTGATAGCTGTACCGTACGTATGACTAATATAAGTTGTATAAAAAGATGTAGCTGGTTGTAAAAATGTATGAAATACAAGATACTTCTGCTTTGGTCTAAAGCAGAACTTCCTCTCTTATTTCTCTCTGTATTTCTCTTACAGTTTCTTACATGGTATCAGAGCATCGCTGATCCCTTATTTTTCACCTCTGTCTCCTTACTTCATCTTCGTATCGCTAAATGGCCGGCTCTACCTCCTCCCCACCTTCTATTGATAGCGTCTCATCCATCAACACTATCCAGATCCCTCCACAGTTAAAATTCTTGATCAAAAATATTAAGAATCTGGTATCACCAACCCTAACCTCCGACAACTTTCCACTATGGCGATCGCAAGTGGAAAAAGTATTCGCTGCAAATGGATTTGAGGGATTTTTTGATGGATCTTGTTCATGTCCGTTACAACAAATCTCTTCATCCATCGGTGCTTAATCTGCGTATGATACGTGGACTTTACTTGATCAAAATCTTGCTGCTGCACTAATGTCAGTGATTTCACCTTCCATCCTACCATATGTGCTATCCCTGGCTCACTGTGTCGAGATTTGGTCTACGCTCAATCATCATCTTCAAGCATCAGCAAGATCATGCATAATGTAGTTGAAAAATGAGATTCAATTCCTATTAAAAGGTGATCACACAATGACTCAATACTTACTTCTTGTAAAATCCAAAGTAGATAAAATTGAAGCTGAAGGATGCCAGATAGATTCGGAAGACATCATACTCCATACTTTAAATGGATTACCTGCAACGTATCAGTCATTTAAAATGGCTATACGTACTAGCCATCAGCCTCTGGATCTTGATGAGCTATATACGCTACTCTGTACAGAGGAGCAAACTCTTGCTCAAGAAGCTGCTCGTAATCTGCAACTACTTCAAATCTCAGATAAAACAATGGCACTAACACATCCTTTCGATGCGGTCGTGGTCGGTACAATAACTATCATGGATGATTTGCTAACAACAGCAATTCCCAAAACTCAACAGGTCCGGGGGAGAAACAGTCAAACCAATTAATTATCTATCAAATCTGCACAAAACAAGGTCACTCAGCTCTCAAATTCTGGCACAAACACAATCCTTCATATCAAGAAACATCAAAAACTATTTTATTCACCCCATCAGATGAAACTCGATCCAATGAATGGTTCTTGGATAGTGGGGCATCTACTCATCTCACTGCATATTCTACTCAATTCAGTTCGGTGGAACCTTATACAGGTAACTCAAAAGTTACACTTGGAAATGGGCATCAGTTATCTATTTCAAATACCGGCAAAGGTCTCCTCCTAACCCCCACAGGTAATCTTAAACTGAATCATATTCACCATGTTCCAAATCTCTCATTCAACTTACTATGTGTATACCAACTAACTCGGGACAATGCGTGCACGGTATCTTTTTCCTCATATGGTTATCAAATCAAGGACTCGCGGACTAATCGTCTCTTACTTCAGGGACCTAGTCACAATGGTCTCTACTCCATAAATCCATCCAAAGCTACGTCATATCTGGCTCTATTTTCGGCTCAACTGGCTCCAGATTTATGGCATAGTTGCCTTGGTCATCCCCATCATCGCAAGCTTCAGTTAATGGCCAATCTAGATCCTTCAATATGTACTACTCTAGCCAATAAGAATTGTAATACATGTAATCTTGCCAAGAGCAGACGATTGCCATTCACTTCTTCTATTTCTAATATAGCATCTACATTTGAACTCATACATTCGGATGTATGGGGACCCTCTTCTTCCATTTCAATACATGGTCATCGTTACTATGTCTCATTCATAGATGACTATACCCGTTTTTGTTGGGTGTTTCCTCTAAATCAAAAATCTAATGTAGTTCATAAATTCATTGAATTTTATCATTAGGTCATTTATCAATTTGGCAAATCCATAAAAATCATTCGTACTAACGGTGGTGGTGAGTACACTAATCATCATTTTCAACAAGTATGCAAATCATGGGGAATTACACATCAATACACATGCCCTTACACACCAGCTCAAAATGGTGTTGCTTAACGCAAACACCGGCATATCATTGAAACAACTAGAAGTCTTCTTGTTCAAGCCCAAGCTCCACATGAATTATGGGTTCAAGCTCTTATTACTGTTGTTTATCTCATTAATATCATTCTAAGTTCCAAACTCCACAACAAAACGCCGTATGAAAGCCTATACAATAAAATCCCAGTCTATGGTCACCTCAAAACTTTTGGATGTTTGTGTTATCCATGGCTTCGACCTTACACCAAATCAAAACTATCATCCCTATCTACACCTTCATTGGATATGCCGGTTCCCATAAAGGCTGTCACTGTTTTGACCCTACTACTCACAAAATCTACACATCAAGACATGTTGTATTCAATGAAAGTGAGTTCCCTTATCGTACATATACATCTTCACCACAATCGTCAAATCCTTCCACCAACATATCACCACTGCTTCTAGTACTGTCAACTGTGATGTCCAAAATTCCTCATACAAGATCACCTCAACGTTCTGTGATTTTATGAAATTCCTCTTAGCCGCAACCATCTCCACGTTCTCTAGCTTCGCATGATAATTCCCAACCATCTGTACCAAATTCTACATCAAACTTACTAATTCTCAACTCACACAGCACAATTCCTGTTACTCTACAAATCAAATCAACCACAAACAAACCCCAACATCATTCAACACATCCCATGAAAACCAATTACCAAATTGGTCATCTTAAACCAAAACAAATTTTCAATCTAACTCATCAAACCACCCATCAAGATCCCACCTCGTATAACCAAGCTTGCAAGCAAAAACAATGGCGGGAAGCCATGTCAGAAGAGTTCCAAGTTCTTCAATTGCAAGGTACATGGGATCTAGTTCTACCTTGTTCAAACCAAAATCTACTATGATGTAAGTGGACATTCCGCACAAAATACAATTCAGATGGGACAATAGCAAGACTTTAAGCTCAACTGGTAGCTTTGGGTTACAAGCAAGAATACAGACTAGATTATCATGAGACATTTAGTCCTGTAGCAAAAACACCAATAGTGAGAGTTATGATTGTCTTAGCTCTTCATTACAAATGGTATATACATCAATTAGATGTATCAAATGCATTCCTGCACGGTAAGTTTATGGATACGGTGTACATGAAACAGCCGCCAGGATTTTAAGATGCTATTCATCCAAATTATGTATACAAACTTAAAAAGGCACTCAATGGATTGAAATAATCCCCTCGTCAATGGTTTGAAACACTATCATGAGCTTTACATACACTTGGTTTTAAAACAAGCAATTCTGATTCGTCGCTTATGATCTACAATCAAAATAATGCTCAAATATACTCATGTTGGCTCGTCACTCAATATGCTTTATTCTTTAGCAAACGAAGACTTGTTTGGGTAGCTTTTACATAACTTTGATTTTTAGACTCCCACCACAATACCATTTGGCTCCAAATTTTTGTATGTTTTTTTTTGGAAGTTTTTATGGTTTTTGGTTTGGGAAGAATTAAGGGATAGCACTCGGACTCATGCACACAGTATATATGCATGACTCAAACCCAAAACCTCTTAGTTGGTAGCCAAAGCATCCAACCAACAGACTAATTAAGGAGAGCTACGTGGAAGTTTTATGTTAGAAAGTTATTTTTTACAATCGAGGCAACTTATATATATATATATATATATATATATATATATATATATATATATATATATATATATATATATATATATATATATATATATATATATATATATATATATATATATATGTTGCGTCCAGGAGTATTCGCGGCGGTAGAGAAATATCATATTTAACGTCTTAGCGTTGTACGAAAATCCTGCACACAATCAGATAAGGAGAGAGGGTCTAGCATTTATGAGACACCAAGATTTTTACGTGGAAAACCCTTGTAAAAGGGGAAAAAACCACGGGGCCTAGCCCAGTTTGAACGAATCCACTAGTATTTGCAATCGATTACAAATGAGGTCCTTCCTTGGGAGAAGGCCTTAGCTTGATGTACATCTTATAGAGTACATTACATGATGTAAATACAAAGAGCTACTATCGACGTATTCGCTTTGTTAGAAGGACTGCAGTCGGCAGGCGACGTAGGTCAGGAGGACCGTAGTCAGCTGGCGACGGTGGACTGTAGTCGGCGGGCGACGTAAGTCAGGAGGATCGTAGTCGGCGGGCGACGTAAGTCAGGAGGACCGTAGTCGGCGAGCGACGGAGGTCGGAAAGACTGTAGTCGGCGGGAGACATAAGTCAGGAGGACCGTATTCAACGGGTGACGAATGTCGGAAAGACTGTAGTCGACGGGCGACGTAAGTCAGTAGGACCGTAGTCGGCTGGCGACGGAGGTCGGAAGGACTGTAGTCTGACGACGAAGATCAGTAGGATAGCGTCAGGTAGAAGTCCAACAATGGAAAGAAATGCATCTTCGCATAGACGTTTAGCGAAGTCTGATAACCGGTAGAAGTCCGGCGTCGGGTAGAAACTTAGCGAAGAGTGAAGGTTCGACGTCGGGTAGAAGTCTGACGTCCGTTGGTAGCAGAGGAGAAATCCGGCCTCCCTTGGGCAGAGTTTCGACGTCAGGAGGGAACTCTGTCGTTAAATGAGAAGAATTTCATCATCACGTGGAAGTTGTGCAAATTCCTGGCGTTTCCTGAAAATTTGGCAGAGTTCCGGCGTCTTCAGGCGACAGGAAGAGCTCCGGCGGTGGTCGAGGAGGTGAGGAATCTCCTTTTCCCCTTTCTCCTCTTCTTCTTCTCTCTCTTCACTTCAGTCTCCCTTTGTGTAGAATGAGGGCTCTATTTATAGTTTTTCTGGAGTGGCATAGCCCGTAAATAGGCGTGAGATCATGGGCGAATTAGGAGTGGTTTGAATGGACGGCCGATATCGAATCCTTTGATCATGCACCATTTGTTGGGCATTTGAAGGCCTTAATGATGTCGGAATTCGGCGATCTTGGGCTCGTTGGATTCGTCTCGTCGAGCAGTTCAATTCGAGTATAAGCTCGTCAAAATCGAAGACCGTTTGGTAACTCAAATTGCAGTTTGAACCTTTCAACAACGCTTTGAGCCCTTGATTCGGACTCATTTGGGCTCGGATTGGGTTGATCTTGGTGTCGTTGGGTTCGTATTTCCGAGACGCTCAGTTTGACTATAAGCTCGCTGAAATCGGAGTTTATATATATATATATATATATATATCATTAAAAAGATTAAGTTTCTAGTAACAGCTTTATAATCATCTTTATAAAAAAATTGTCGCTAACTCAGATACATCATAAGTATTTTATGGAGCTTTTCTCCTCATTCAAGGAAAAGCTTCAGATAAGAATAAAGTGTTGAACAAAATGAAGTGTCTTGTGCTGAAAAGCCCAATTTAATAACAAATATATTTTGTTTAAACCTAGATGTTTTTTTTTTTTTGTTAGTTATTCATGATGTTATGGTAATAATTTTAAATAATAGAGATTTAATTATTTAGTTTAACCTTATTTACTTATTTAGTATTATTGATTCGTCACTGAAAATTATCTTAATCGGACAGAAATCAAGAGGTAAATCAAAATTACTGCTAACGGGAAATAACAAGGAAGTTATACAAACAACGCTCGATTACCTACACAGCAAATTCAAAATGAGAAATCTAGGCTACTTATCTCAGTTTCTTGGTATTACCATCGAATATACTTCATCAGGTGCTATTCTAAATCAATATCGTTATGCCCAAACGATCCTAGATAGAGCTGGTATGTTGAATTGTAAACCGGTGGCTATTCCGACTCAACTAAAACCACCAGCCATCAAGACTGAAGAAAAGCCATGTACAAATCAGCTGTTGTACCGTCAATTGGTTGGTGCTCTTCAATACTTGACTTTAACTAGACTGGATATTTCATATGCAGTGAGCAAAGTAAGTCAATATATGCATCATCCATTAGAAAGTCGTTTTGAAGCTTTAAAAAGAATACTTCAGTTATTTAAAGGTACAATTCACTATGGATTACCTATCTCTCTGGTGAATCACTTAAACTACATTCCTAAGTAGATTCAGATTGGGCAGGTAATTAGTTGGATCGGAAGTCAACTATTGGCTTATGTAATTTTCTAGGAAATTCTCTTATCTTCTGGAGTGTAAAGAAACAACCAACTGTAGCTAGATCTTCGACAGAAGCAGAGTACAGAGCCTTAGCCTCTGCCGCCATCGAGATAATATGGTTGAGACAATTATTGCAAGAACTTGATTGTAAGCAAAGATCTTCCACACCTCTATATTGTGGCAATACATCAGCTTTAGCACTAGCAAATAATCTGGTATATCATTCTCGTACAAAGCATATAGAGGTTGGTTGTCATTTTATTTGAAACTGCATCAAAGATCAAACAATTCATGTTCATCATATTTCAAGCAAAGATCAACTTGCTGACTTGTTCACAAAATCATTACCTATTGCTCAATTTCGTCTGATATCATCCAAGCTGATATCTTCTACTGAAACATCAGCTTGAGGGAGGGTGTTAGATGATAATACAACTCAAGAATGCCTCATACCACATTCAGTTACTTGACAATTGTACCGTACGGATGACTGCTAATATAAATTGTATAAATAGATGTAGCTGGTTGTAAAAATGTATGAAATACAAGATACTTCTACTTTGATCTAAAGCAGAACTTCCTCTATGTTTTCTCTCTGTATTTTCTGTTACAATTCCTCTCAGATCTTACCTATTATTTTTCTTAATTTTTGCCATAGGTTACCGCAGATAATCAACAGATTTTTCATTATAATGTCTATATATCGAATAATTGTGAAAATTTTTCCATCAGTAATTATTGACATAAAATTAATCAATAGAATTTATTCTCATAAAATTCATTCATAATTCTTCCAGAAATTTACTGATAGAATTTTATGAACAAAAATATATATCTATAATTTATTAGCTGAAATTCTATCGCAATTTATGATGGAATTACATTGGATGTCATTGACATTTTTTTTTTTTCCTTAAAAATTGTCAATGATATATTTACCAACAAATTTTATATGTTATCAATGAAATTTTTTGTTGGCAATAGCAATATTTTTTTATAGTGGTTGGAAATATCATCAAGTAATCGTTGGTGATATACTTGATCATTTTTGTCGTAGTAGCTGAGGAGAAAAGTAACCTAATAGTACTTGAT
Source organism: Dendrobium nobile (assembly GCA_022539455.1). Taxonomy (NCBI): domain Eukaryota; kingdom Viridiplantae; phylum Streptophyta; class Magnoliopsida; order Asparagales; family Orchidaceae; genus Dendrobium; species Dendrobium nobile. The sequence continues at coordinate 72,729,664 of CM039734.1, forward strand.
CATTTTTATCGTAATAGTTGAGGAGACAAGTAAATATATATATATATATAGCATTAAAAAGATTAATTTTCTAGTAACAACTTTATAATCATCTTTATAAAAAAATTGTAGCTATCTCAGATACATCGTAAGTATTTTATGGAGCTTTTCTCCTCATTCAATGAAAAGCTTCAGATAAGAATAAAGTGTTGAACAAAATGAAGTATCTTGTGCTGAAAAGCCCAATGTAATAACAAATATATTTTGTTTAAATCTAGATGTTTTTTTATTATTATTTATTAATTATTCATGATGTTATGGTAAAAATTTTAAATAATAGAGATTTAATTATTTAGTTTAACCTTATTTATTTATTTATTATTGATTCGTCACTGAAAATTATCTTAATCGGGCAGAAATCTCGAGGTAAATCAAAATTACTGCTAATGGGAAATAACAAGGAAGTTATACAGACAACGCTCGATTACCTACACAGCAAATTCAAAATGAGAAATCTAGGCTACTTATCTAAGTTTCTTGGTATTACCATCGAATATACTTCATCAGGTGCTATTCTAAATCAATATCGTTATGCCCAAACGATCCTAGATAGAGCTGGTATATTGAATTGTAAACCGGTGGCTACTCCGACTCAACTAAATGAATTAATTGCACGAAAATCTTCGAGCTTGTGGTCTTCAAATTGGAAAAACATTAAAACCTGTTATCAACCAGTGAAATTTGATTTAACTGGAGAAAATAGAAGAATACAACAGAAATTCGATTTGTGAAATTCAAGTCTTATGTATTGTGGTGAGTGAACTTTTGAAGAAATTTGTTTTTGCTTGCCCATGTAAAAATTGAGAAGGTAGAAAGATGTTTGATTTATGTAAGAGGTTATGCAGGTGATAAGTTTTGTCTTCTATAAAGTAAAATTCTGTATGTCATTCTGAAGTTTACATTATCACACTTCTTTAGTCTGACCATCCAAAGCACATTTTGACTGTATTCTGATTTTGAGAGCATAGCAAATGTAAGGTATTAAATTAATTCATAGGATAAATTTTGAATAGAAAAACAACAGAAATAAAATTTCTTTGGCGCCACAAAAGTAAAAATTATAGAAAGAAAAAGAAAATTGACATTCATTCTTCACTGTTCAAATCAATTCAGAAAAACTTCATATAAAACTGAAGTATATTTTATATTTACAACCATAAAAAACATTCATTCACTATCCAAATCTGTTCACAACACTCCATATAAGACGGTAAGTATGTTTGCAAACATCACGAATAGACTACCAGTCCTTTCACAAATGAACTATAATGATCGTGACAATGATGGGGATAATGGTCAGTAACATAATAAGTTTTCCTAATTTTTTTACTTTTCTTAATTCCTCACCGGTAGCACGTGAGGATTTGCTGAAAATTATTGAAAGTAGTATACCCAAGAAAATCATCGTCACCTGTGTGACATAGAAAACTATAAGTTCTACCTTCCTCGTCTTGGGGGCGGTCATTAAATCTTGAACACCCAGTGTTATGGCGCCTGCTCCCACCGCCAGAAATAGTTGTGCAAGATAGCCTTTTCTACATTCTTCGTTTGCATCCCTCTCGATGCAAACCTGTAAGCTGTTTATGCTGTCGCCGGCATTTCCTTCTTCAGCATCCAATTCACCGGCATCACCGGCCGCTGCTTCTAGCTGGAGATCGCTAACCTCTCCAAGTTCTTCAGTCGCATCGTCCGAGATGCGATACTTTTTAATCGCGGCATCTACGATGGCTGCGAATGAAATGGTAGATGGCATTGTTTTGCTGCTTGCTCTGTTTCGAAACGAAACAGAGCAATATATACAGCATTATACTTGCGGTGACTTGTGTTTGGCTTGGTGAAAAATTTAAACTCTAGTGGGGCTGTTTGAAAGAAGTAGAATTTATTAACTGAAAATTTAAATTAAATATAGAAAAAGTATTATAAGTTCAAATTAAAGATTAAACTTTATATACTATTTTAATAAATTTTGATATAAATATAAAAAATGTTATTACAATGTTACACTTAATTAAAATATATAAAGTATTATAAATTTAAATTAAATATAAAATTGTAGCAATATTTTAATAATAATGATATAAACATTGTAATAAAATATTATAAATAATATCACATTTATTTAATATACATTATTTATATTATCAAAACTTTATGCTTAGTTTAATAATATTTATATTGATATTTTTGTAATATAACCTTTATTTTATATAAAAAAAGTATAACTTAAAACTTTAATGTTAAATTATTAATTATTACATATTTGAAACGTCTTTGTCCATAAGTTTGTCCTCTCTTACCTTATTTTCAATAAAAATAAAAATAAAAAAACTGGGCTCACACGCAATGTTTCAAAAGGTTCATTGATACAGACTCACTCTAGTTTCTTTATAAACCCACATAAGGTATGAAAAATCACTCGTAGGAAACCTCGCCTCTATTTCAATTAGAACAGCCAAATTGTAGTGGGGTCGACTCTAAATCTCTAATTTAAGTTCAAAACTCTAATTTAAGTTCAAAATTATTTGTGACTCCAATGGGAGGTCGCTTGTTCTCATATCCCACTTACGCCTGCATGAAAAAGAAATGTAGTAAACAAGAATATAGCGTAAAAAAGTGCATTTTAAATGATATATCATCAATAAAATTATCTTAATAGTGAAGGAATCTAGAGGCAAAATAAAGTTGGAAACTTCCAAAGTTAATTTTGGGATCATCAAAACTATAATTTCTACAGTCGAATTGAACGTCTCAAAAGTATGAACCCAACAACACCAAATTTGATTCAATTTGAGCCCAAATGGGTCCAAATCGAAGATCTAAAGTGCATTTGAAAAGTACAAACCAAAAATTGGATAACTAAACAATTTTCAAATGTAACATGCTTATAGTCGAATCGAGTGACTTGAAGTGTCAAATCCAACGAGCTTAAGATCATTAAATTCTGATATCATTAAGACATTCAAATGCCCAATAAACGGTTTATGATTAAGGGAATCCACATCAACCGTCCATTCAAACTACTCTTAACTTACCCTTGATCTCATTCCTATTTACTGGACATACCACTCTTTAAAAAGTTATAAATAAATCCCTCATTGCTCATGGAAAAAGAACCAATTAAGGAAGAGAAGGAAGAGAGAGAAAATAGAGTTCGCTTGCCACTAGACTCCTCGACCAATTTCGGACTTCCGCCCGACCACCGACCGACACCGGACTTCTTCCCCACTAGCGACAACTACCAGAATTACGCCTGACCACCGACTGACACCAGACTTTTGCTTAGCCACTGACCAACGCCGAACTTCCGTCTTGCCATCGATTGATGTCGGACTTCTGCCCGACCACCAACGGACACCAGACTTCCACCAGCCCACCGACTGACGTCAAATTTTTGCCCGACCATCGACTGACAACAGACTTCAACCCTAACACCGACTGATGCAAGATTTCCTCCTGACCACCGAACATCTTCAGACCTACATCTGATCTCCATTCATCACTAGATTTTAACCCGACTATTGACAATTGTAATTTTATCGTTATCAATTTTAAGGATGAATTAGTTACTTCTAATCTATTCAGACACTAGTGGAATAATTTCAACTAGGCGTGGTCCCGTGGGTTTCCCCTTTTTCATGTGTTTATGAATTCTATGTTTTTGTACTTGATATCTGTATAATATTGAGACGTAAAATTTTAGCTCTATCGCTGCGTATATTCTAGCATGCAGCAGTTTGGTGTTGTATATGAGAACTCAATCCCACTATCCTAAGCACTATTTTAATTGCTAACAGTTGCAACAATCGCATCGTTAGAGCCCCCCGCTCCAACTCCCATCAATCCAAGAATCAGTCTATGAATCATGTACGCCAAGCATCTGCCTTTTTTTATCCTCGTGGGCAAAATGATGCTAAAGAAGGAACTTTAGGACCTTACCTAAAAGATAATATTTGAAAGAAGGAAGAATCTCAAAATGAGTATAGATTCTTCTCCCTCGAGATCCACCACTGGCCGAAGGTGTTAGACCTGAACATCTTCATGCATATATTCCTCTTCCTCAGTCAAGGATGCATCCCCTCATCAGGCCAACATGATGAACTTGTTGACACAATAAACTCTACACATCCTTCACACACAATTCGGCAACCTTACAATCCTCTAGTTATCATCGAAGATTTGGCCCGACCTCATGTTGCTGATCTCCCACACAACATTTAACATCACGAACTAGGACAACTTGTTTGAGAAGAATTCCCAATGAAAGGAGAAAGACAGTCTCTTCATCAGTGGGTCTTCTAGGAGTCATCACCCCTGACTGAAGCCATCTTTTAACAACCCATTCTGACAGGATTCAAACAACCGAGCATCAATTCTTACAATGGGACATTCAAACCTTACGAGCATATCAATCACTATATAACCATCATGTATATCCAGCGAGACTCAGATGCGCTCTTCTGCCAAATTTTTCCTGTCACCCTTATAGGATAAGCTTTAATGTGGTTTTATTCTCTTCCAACAAGAATAATCCTCATATTTGTTAAATTGGCCAAAGTATATATTGAACACTTCATTGCTAATCAAAGAATTGCTAAGGATTCTTCTCACCTCTCTAGGATTCATCATAATGAAGGAAAATCACATAAGGAGTATGTTTAATGATTTTCCACCAAGGCTCGACAAATTTCAGGAGTGGATGTTAAATTGTTTCCTTTGAGGCCTCTATCAAGGTTCCTTTTACTCGGCAATTATACGAGACATAGTTCATTCGTATGCTAATTTGATCCATCATGTGGAGGCACAAATCTTTATAGATGAACCCATCAATACTCATATAAAGCAGTTTAAACAAACAAATGGAAAGCATAAAAATGCACTAGGGATAGATAACTTGCTCTCGCAACAAAAGAAACAAGGAAAGAATAACATGCCTCATAGACTCCTATTGACACAATGTCAACCTCGACAAGAAAATGAATATACACCACCAAAGTCATCTAGAACAAATGTACTGATGGCCATTCGAGGTGAAGAAAATACAAAGTGGCATAATCCTTTAAAGTTGAATACAAGAAATTAGGATCAATATTATCTTTATCATCATAATCATGGGCACACTACTGAAGCTTGGAAGCATTTCAAGGATAAAAATGAAAGACTTATCTAACAAGGCTATCTTCGATGGTTTAGTCAAAATCCACTAGTTCGAGATGATGCTCATCCCACTGGGGAAAAAACAACAATAGCAAAGACAGCTATTGAATAACCGTTAAGAAGTTGGTGAGATTGAAATCATTATATGGGGACCCTTATTGCCTAATTAAGTCTTATTTATTATAGATAAAAATCTGACACCGACGAAGTATCTTATTGATCATTCTATTACTTTCAATGATTCTAATTTGGTGGGAGTAAAAACTCCTCATCAAGATCCACTCAAGATTAATGCAAGAATAAGTATTACTGATGTTATAATGTCAAAAAAATTCTGGTGGGCAATGAAAGTTTCGTGGATGTCTTATTATACTCTAATTTTCTCAATATTAATCTTACGAGAGAAAAAACTTTAATGTACCACAGGTCCATTATATGGGTTTAATAATCGACAAGTATATGTGGAAGGAACAATTAGTCTCCTAGTTATACTTAGATAATATTCCCGATGAACTACACACTCCATCTGGTTCATTATAATAAGTTAGAATTGACTTATAATGTCATCTTTAAAATGCCACTATAGTCGATCTTTAGGATTATCGCCTCCACCCCTTACCTTAAACTGAAGTTTCTTACCCCAATGGGAGTCAGTATAGTATTTGGAGAGATCATTAAGTAGCATAATCCTACTATATTAGACATGATAAACTTCGTCTATCAGTTATCCTGAGTATCAAGGATTTCGATCTCTAGAATGAGGATATTCCTTAGAGGTATTCTTTCATAGAAAATCTTACTTTTGTATCTATATCAGAAGAATGCCCTTTAAAGATTGTGCAGATTAGGTCTCTTCTCTTAGACGAATAGAAGAAAAAATACATAAATTTCCTATGTAAGTAGAAAAATATTTTTGCATGGAGTCTAGCGATATGCCCAGAATTGATCCTAAAGTGATCGTGTACTCCCTTAAAATAAACCCGACATATAAGCCTGTAATCCATAAGAAAAGGAATTTTGTACCAAATTGCTAGCAAGAAATCAAGCATGAAGTTGATAAACTCTTGGAGGTTAGATTTATACAGGAAGTGCGCTATCTCACCTAGCTAATGAATGTCCTCAGGGTGCAAAAGGATAATGGAGCTTGGCAAATGTGTGTAGACTATACATATCTCTATAAAACCAACCTAAAGGATAGTTTTTTACTTTCTCATATTAATTAGTTGGTCAATACCACCTCCAGACATTAAATGCTTAGCTTCATGGATTTCTACTTTGATTATAATTAAATAAAAATAGATTCTGTAGATGAGGAAGCAACTTCTTTTCAGATAGATAAGGGGTTGTAATATTATCTAGTCATGCCACTTCAGCTCAAAATTGCTAGAGCCACATATCAATGCATTATGAATAAGGTTTTTAAATACTTTATTTATCTCAATACAGAAGTATATGTTGATGATAAATTGGTAAAAAAATTCTAAAATTTCAATAAATAACTAACTTGGAATAGTGCTTCCACTTGCTACAACGCTAAAATATATTGCTCAACCTTGCCAAGTGTACTTTTAGAGTCACTTCCAAAAAGTTCTTAGGGTTCATAGTAACCCCTGATAGATTGAGGCCAATTTTTAGAAAATCAATACACTAAGGGATATGGTGCCCAGGAGGAATATCATGGAAGTCAAGAGATTGAATGAAAGGATTACATTATTGTCTCATTTCCAATCTCACTCAAGGGATAAATATCTCTTGTTCTTCAAAATACTCAAAGGTTCTCATTATTAAAACTTATTAATTATGAATTAGGTTGTTAGACCTAAGCTTATGTCCCAACGGCTAACTAAGAGGGGGGGGGGGGGGGGGTGGGGTGAATTGGTAATTTTTTTTAAAAAATTCCTCTTTTAAACTGATTAAATTTTTGTAAAAATTTAAAAAGATTTTTCAACCACAAATAAACAAAAATAGTAAAGTAAAAAGGCAGCGAAAAATAAAAGACACAAGATTTATAATGGTTCGGTCAAACACAACCTACATCCACTCCATGAAGTCTCCCATTTCAGGTATTGCACTATTACCACTTAGTGTCTCTCATTTTGCCCCCACAGCAAGGCGGAGAAGTCTTCACAAAAACACTCTTCCACCACTACCCGATGCGACAAAGAACCCTCGTCCTTTTACACCTTCTAAGTGTCGGCAGAGAGCTGTCATCCTTTTACACCCTCCAAGTGTTGGCAGAGAACCACCGGCTGTTCACACTCTCCAAGTGTAGGCAAAGAACCCTTCATCCTTTCACACTCTCCAAGTGTAGGTAGAGAACCCTTTGGCTGTTCACACTCCTTGAGTATCGGCAGAGAACCAGATCTCCTTGAAAGATCTTCTCACAAGAAATCTAGAAGGATAAGAGAAAAGAGTGAAGTAATCACAAAATACAAATAGAGATTCTTACCTTTGAGTAACCAAGTGAATCCTTCACACTCTAGTAGTAAGAACTCTCTTCCAAACACTCTCTCTCACTCTCTCCTTCAATCTCTCTTCAGTATGCACGAAGACTAATGGACAAAAAGATTACAAGATAGTTTTAAGTGGACCTTTTATAAGAAAGACACGAAAAACCATCCAAAAACTATAATTTTTTAAATATGTACATACTCGATCATCCCGTATGATTGAATTTTGTATGTACGAATAGTATAAAAACTATTGTGTACGAACTCAATGTGCATTGGTACAAACCGCCTTCGTATCCGATCATCATCCCGTATGAACATAGTTCATCCGGTACGAACAACTATTTCTAAGGTTCATTAGAATGAAACTGCAGGATAAACCATAAGTTCAAGGAATAGAGGACATCTTCCTGGGACGAATGGACAAGATCGTTTGGATGAATAGTTCAAAGCATGAGTCCAGAGAACATCATCCTAGGACGAATAGGGTAAAATTGTCTAGACTAATAGGTTAAAACACGAGTCTAGAGGACATCATCCTGGGATGAAAGGGTAAAATCGTCTAGACGATTAGTTCAAAGTATGAATCCAAAGAACATCGTTCTGGGATGAATAGGTTAAAATCGTCTGGATGAATAAGCTAAAGCATGAGTCAAGAGGTCTTGGGATGAAAGGGTAAAATCATTTGGACGAATAGTTTAAAGCATAAGTCTAGAGAACATCGTCCTGGAATGAATAGGGTAAAATAGTCTCGAAGAATAGGTTAAAGTACGAGTCCAGGGACATCGTCCTGGGATGAAAGGGCAAAATTGTCTGGATAATTAGGACTTAGAAAATTTTTTTGCCCACTCTATTTGTTATATTGCTCTTTGGAGAGTATAACTGACCTGATCATTCTGTACGAACATGGTTCATCCTGTACGATCAATATTATAAAATTTTGGATTTTAAAGATCTCTCTTAGTGTGTGTGCTAAGTTACTCAATTATAATCACACTCTCTCTGACTAAAAATAAATAAAATATGGACTCTAAGTTACAAAACATTATAATTATATCTTGATTTGAAGTCTTCAATAATCTGGAGTATGATTTCTCTAAAATGTTTGCACACACAAGAGCCAAAAATAATTCTTCCAAAATGTGTTAGGAGAAAATAATAATCAATACAATAATATTTGGAATAATCAAAATAACAAGTTGCAAGAATGTAAAACATGCAAAGCTAAGTAGCAACTCTCTCAACAATCTCCCAATTTTTTATGATGATAAAATAATTATTATTTGTATAAATTTGAAAGTCCTATGTTTCTCCTAAACTCTCCCTGAATTAATAAGCATGTGAGAATAAGAGGCATTTGAACATAAAAAAAAAATTAATTTTTGAACACACAATCACTTGAACACTAAGCACAAAACACTTGAACACCAAGCAAATTAAACACCAAAAAGACATAAATACGACTGTTACAAACAAAATAAACACCAAAAAGACATAGATACGACAGTTATGAACAAACAATATAGCAAACAAAAGTTTCTCCCCCTTTTTGACAACAACAAAAAGAGAAGAAGAAACGTTCACATAAATGAAATAAGTTATATGAAAAGCCTTTGATGATTGATCGTCAAAGAGATTGGGTTAAATTTGCTAAAGAAAATAAAATGTCATTAGAGAAAAAGAAAGATTCATATGATTTAAGTAGATATAACATAGACAAGAGAAAAATATAAAGAGCATGAATCAAATTAGACAATATGATAAGCAAAATTATTACAAAGTACATGAAAAAAATTGTATATTTTAAATTTCAATCCAAAATAAAGTTGATCAGAAGATTAATTTGAATTTAAAGATTCAAAATATTGAGAAAAGAATATATACTTATGGCGCTTTGCGCATCTTTTCTATATTTGTGGCACACTTTGTGTATTTTTTTAATAGTGGGCTAATTTTGTGCCTCTTTTTCAATTTACGAACCATTACGTATTATTTTTTATTTTTGTACATTTGTATATTTTCAAGTATTTACTTAATTTTTCCAAAATCGATAATCTAAAATCTCAAATTTCTCTAAGTACAACAATATTTAGATGAAAAGAGAAATAAAAATAAGAAAACATCTAAATTATAATAATAATATTTAAAATTATATTAGTCTAACAAGAGACATAAGATTGCTATCCTTAACTTGATCGAGTTATAACTCAAACTAAAATTTAAAAAAATTAGATTTTATGATGAATTTAATTTTGTATTTGCATTTCAAAATATAGCACTTATTAGATCAATAATTTAAGAATAATCATATAGACTAACAAACTTTTTTGAGAAAGATCAAAAACACTAAAAATAAGACAAAATAATTTTTATTGATATCATTGGTAGCAGATAATACATTGAGAAAAAATGATATCAATGCACAGACATTCAAAACACATAAGAATATCAAAAACTAATAATCATTGAACATCACGTGACATCACATAAAACATAAAGATATAAAAACATAAAAACTAACAATCATATCACATCACATATGGTAGAAGTAAACATAAAAGAAGTATAGTCATCACTTAGAAGGATCCTAATCTGGAGGAGGTGGTAGGTTGAATATATTAAAATAGCTATTCATCATAGCTATATTCATGTTGACTAATTCAAATTGACCTCTAACCCATCCCATATCTTGCTAATATTGAAAGTCCTGTTGTTGAAGATGAGTTTCAATCTGATCAAAATGTTGATCAAAGTGGCTCTCAAGTCGATCAAATCGCTGGACCATATCCTGAACATTTCGTCTATCAGCAGTTGCAGGTGGAGGTCTTCTTCTTTCCCCCTCTAAGTCACTACTTTCTAAATGATCATCTTTATTAAAGATGGCTCAGAATGATCCATCATTGTAGTAGACAGGCTCCTCTAGATTTTGAACAGGATGAACTAGTTCATACTTCTTTTCCAAAATGTAAGTCACAAGATGTCCTAACGCAATATTCTTCTTTCTCTTGTTGGAAACATGACCAATCTCAGAAAGTTCATACATGTAGTCAATGATCAGTTGGGCTTCATCTATGGTTGGCTAGTCATACTCAGATAAGTCACTATAGAAAGAAGAGGTTTGATATTTACTAGATCACCAGCTATAGGAATAATGGAAGTGCGAAGAACATGCTAGATGATACAGGCATTACGGTTAAGAGTGGCTACTTTAAGAAAATGACCTACTCCTCTAGTCCCTTTAATGACTTGATTTATTGCTATCCAGTCATAGTTGGAGGAAGAGGTCAAGGAGTGGGCTCTAACCCCTTGAGTCCTTAAGTTTAAAAATGTTCCCAAATCCTCCTTTGTTATTTCTACATTCTTCTTAAAAATAAAGGATCTAATCACAATATGGTCATAATTAAAAGACATGTTTGCAAGGAAATAGTGGAAATTTTCCTTGTTGTAGAGGTGAATCAAAGTCATAATAAGACCAAACTGGGTAGAAGCAAAAAGGTTCATTACCTCGAAAGTGAGTTTTTATTGAAGAAAGAATCTAGAGGGAGTGATTTTTCCAGATACGAACCTAAGAAAAGTCTCTTCATTTTCTTTGGACAAAAAGTTTTCTCCTGAATTTCTAGAGGCCGATCCCCTAGTTAGTTCCTTAGCGTGCCTAACCCTCTTGTTTAAGCTTGTCATCGAAAAGATCAAAGGGATTTAAAGTTTGAAAAAGTTTTAGAAGTGAATGAAGTTTGAGTTCTAAACCCTTTCAATTTAAAGAAAAATGAATTTTTGTATGAATGAAAATAATTTCGTCTAATGAATTTGGGTTCGTACGTATGAAATAAACTTTCGTATATACGAACGAATGTGTCCAGAAATGAAATGACTTTTCATAAACATGCAAGTTACGAGGCGTCCTTTCGTACAAACATTTGACCATACGATCATAAAGATGAACAGGTGTTCGTCCTGGATGATCAGTTATTTAAGATCATTTTATGATGGTTTGAAACGCCCCCCACACAGAAATGCCACGTGTTCGTATGTACGAACTTATGTTCGTATGTACGATCAGAAATAAAGAACTGATCTTATCTGTATAACCGTTTACATGCATATAGATGAATGTATACACATCATCCGGACGATATGTGGATCGTATAGACGAATAGTAATAAAAACTGAAAAACTACATGCAAATCGTTCAATTCATTTGAAAATACTCTGTAGGATTCATCCAATATGAAAATATTTTCGTACAGACGATTGTCATGTGAAAAAACACAAAACAAAACAGACAAAGCACACACAAAAAGAAATATAAAAAACATGCACAAATAAAAATTGAAAATCACAAACAGATAAATCACAAAACTTAGAAAGTATACTAACAAAAACACACATCAATGTTGTAGAAAACATTTTTAATTAAGCATTCAAGTCAATCACACCAAGCTTTTTGTTAATTTACTTAAAGTATCAAAGGCTAATGGTTTAGTAAAAATGTTTGCACGTTGATTTTATGTTGAAACATTATTTAAGTCAATTTCTCCCTTGGATATGATCCCTTATGAAATGACGCATAATGTCTATATATTTGATCCTTGAATGTTGAATAGGATTTTTAGAGATACAAATGACACTTGTGTTATCACAATAAATGAGAATTGTGCCTATTGTTAATCCTAAAATAATCAACTGTTATTTCAATCAAAGTACTTGTGCCACACAACTTCTTAATGCTATGTATTCAGCTTTAGTGGTAGATTGGACTATTGAATTTTATTTCTACTGGACTATAAGACTAAAGAATTTCCAATGAATTGACATGTTCTAGAAGTAATCTTTCTATCAACCCTATAACCTGCAAAATCTGAATATGAATATCCAATTATTTCAAATGACGAGCTAAACATAGGATACCAAATCCCTAAGTTTTGAGTTCCCAAGAGATATTTTAAAATCCTTTTTACTGCTGTCAAATGTGATTCTTTTGGATCTGATTAAAATCTAACACATAAATAAACACTAAATACGATATATGGTTGGCTAGCTATTAAGTAAAATAAAGATCCAATAATTCCCCTAAATTTCTTTTGATCAACAGATTTTCCCTTAGGATCCTTATCCAACTTAATTGAGGAACTCATAGGTATACTAATAGGTTTAGCATTGTCCATTTCATACTTTTTGAGAATGTCCTTAACATATTTTGACTGACTAAGAAATGTACCCTCATTATTTTGCTTAATGCTAAAGCCTAGAAAGTAACTCAAATCTTCCATTAGACTCATCTCAAATTCACTGCTAATTATTTTAGAAAAATCATCACAAAGGTTTTTATTTGAAGATCTAAAGATGATATCATCAACATAAATTTATATAATGAGTATATCCTCTCCCAATTTCTTCAAAAAGAGAGTTATGTCTACACTTCCTTTTTCAAAAGATCTCTCAAGTAGGAAGGTGCTCAACCTCTCATACCAAGCCTTAGGTGCCTATTTTAATCCATATAATGTCATTTTTAATTTGAAAACATGATTTGGATGTCTAGAATTTTCAAAACCTAGAGGTTGTTTCACATAAACATCCTCTTGAATTACCCAATTTAAAGGCACTTTTAACATCCATTTGATATAATTTAAATCCTCTAAAATAGGCAAATGATAATAAAATCCTAATTACTTCAATTCTAGCTACAGGGGCAAAAGTCTCCTCAAAATTAATTCCTTTAATTTGATTATACCTCTTAACCACTAATCTAGACTTATTTCTAATGATTACTCCTGAGTCATTCATTTTGTTCTTGAATACCCACTTAGTTCCAACTATACTTTGATCCTTTGGTCTTACAGTTAATTCCTAAACTTTATTTCTTACAAATTGATTTAACTCTTCTTGCATAGCTAATATCCAAATTCATTCGAAAGTGCTTGATCAATATTTATGAGTTATATCATTGAAATAAAGGCTGAATGATTGACTTCTTTATTCAGACCATGCCTAGTCCTAACACCCTCACTAGGTTCACCTATAATCAATTCCTTTGGGTAGTTTTTAGAAAATCTTAAATCTTTAGACAAAAGGTTTTTTATATCCAAATTAATTTTCTCAATATTTTGGTTGTCAATTTCTATCTCATCATCTTTAAATATTGGCTCTTTCAAATTTTCAGATTCATCAAATACAACATGTGTGGTCTCTTCAATTATCATAGTTCTTTTATTGAATACTCTATAATATTTTCCAACACTAGAGTATCCTAGAAAAATTTCTTCATCTAATTTTGGATCAAATTTTCCTAAGACAAATTTTTCATTATTATGTATGAACACCTTATATCCAAAGATATGCAAATGTGACAAATCAGATGTTCTTCTTTTTAGTAACTCATAGGATATTTTATTCAAATTTGATCTAACATTCACCATGTTTAGTATATAACATGCAGTGCTAACCACCTCAGCCCAAAAATATTTAGGAAGTGAATATTCTATCAACATGGCTCGAGCAGCTTCTATTAATATTCTATTTTTCCTTTCAACTACCCCATTATGCTGAGGGGTTCTAGATGTAGAAAAGTTGTGATCAATCTCTTTTTCCTTACAAAAATTCTCAAATTTTTCATTTTCAAATTCTCCTCCATGATCACTTTGAATTATCAAAATCTCACATCCTAGTTTCCACTGAATCAAAGTTGAAAAATCTCTAAACTCCTCAAATGATTAACTTTTATGATATAGAAATCTAACCCATGTGAATCTAGAGTAATCATCCACAATCATAAATACGTATGCCTTCCCTCCTAGACTTACAGTTCCAGCTAGTTCAAAAAGATTCATATGTAAAATCTTTAATGGTTTACTAGTTCTAAAATCTTGTTGGACTGAAAAGATGACTTCACCTATTTTTTTAATTGACAAACATCATAAAGGTGGTCCTTAATAAAGTATAGTTTTGGTATATCTCTTACTAAGTTCTTTTGGGTAATTCTCCTAAGGTTTTTCATGCTAGAGTGACAAAGTCTCCTATGCCAAAGCTATGACTCATCAAAAAATAGTTTTTAAACAAAAAGTAGTAGGAGTTTTGATACAATTCAAATCTAGCATATAAACATTATTTACCCGTATACCATGCAAAATATCATTTCCATTCAGACTTAATATACAACTAGTAGGAAAAAATTTAACACAATATCCTTTATGATATAACTGACTAATACTCAGAAGTTATGGTTTAAGCCTTTTATAAGTAGTACATTCTCAATAAAAAAGTTTTTCATATTTCAAATCATACTTGACCCTATTATCTTCCTTGTGGTGTTATCTCCAAGTGTAACCCTGCCACCACTTCTGGCTTCCAGTGATATAAATTATGTAGTATCTCCAGTCATAAGTTTTGAGTAACCGCTGTCCAGGTATCATATGCTCTCACAAGGCCTTATGTGAGAGCGATCTTACAAAATCATCAAATATTAGACCTGAACACCCAAATAAGTTTGGATTCACCTTTTTTTAAATTATAAATAGATGCATGTATGTTATGTCTAGGTTTATTCATATTAGGTTTTCACACTAAATTAGTTTTCTTATCCAATGTACATGTGTGTGTTATATGTCCAAGAAATCCACAATTATAGCATGTGACTTCAGGAAATGGATTTCTTAATCTTCTATAATTTTTTTGTCTATTTATGAATTATATAAATTTAGGATACAAAATAGGATTCATGAAATCTTCAAGTTTTGGGGGTATCCTATTATCCTATAGAGCTTTTATTTTTAGTTTGAAAAATGAATTCAAATCTTCCAATATTTAATTTGTATAATTTATCCGATAGTTTTGCTCTCAAATTCATCCTAAAAATATTTAAATTCTCTTTCTAGTTTTACATAGAATGATTTTAAAATTTCATGGTTCTTATTAAAATCATCAAACTTGTCAAGTAATTTTATGTAGTTGTTATCAATTAAAGCATGATCTTTCCTAAGGATCTCTTTGAAAGTTTGTTAGGGATGTTAGGCCCTTAAGAACTAGCCCGAGGCTAACCAAGAGGGGGGAGGGTGGTGAATTGGTATTTTAAAAAACTTTTTTAAAACAAAGCACAAAAAACACAAACCAAACTCACCACAGAAAAATAGAGTGTAGAAGCAGTAAAAAGAACACAAGGGTTTATAGTGGTTCGGTCAACTTGACCTACGTCCACTCCCCGGAGGCGCCATCCGAGTATTGCACTACCAAAGTGACTTTCCTTTTGCTCCCACAGCAAGGCGAGAAGCCCTTATAAGAACCTCCTTTTTGCCACCCCCGGCAAGGCAGAGACCCTAACTCCTTTTGCTTCCTCCTGAAGCAGGCAGAGAACCTAGACCTTTTGCTGAAGTAGACCTCCCAAGAACCTCCCAAAGACGAAGGATGAAGAATGGAGAAGACGACTTGGACCCTTGCTTGGAGTAACCCTTGTGAACCCTCTCTCTCTCTCTCTCTCTCTCTCTCTCTCTCTCTCTCTCTCTCCCTCTCCCAAGGCTCTCTTAGGTCAAGGCAGCAGCTCTCAAGGTTATTTACATGAGAAAATTTGTGTCCTTTAAATAGATTTTTCAAGAACTGACTTTATCGTCTAGTACAATAGGAATATCATCCATGACGATAGGAATATCGTCCTGGCCGATCAGTACAAATCACAGAATATTGGCCAGATGATCACTCTGAAAATGTTCTGGATGATTCAAAATTAGCTTGATCATTCAGGCTGATCTCATGATCGTCCCGGACAATTAGTTTAAATCAGAGGAAAATTGACTGAAAATTGCCTGGAATTTGAGCTGGCCGATGTAGATTGTCCAGGACATCACCCAGAATGTGAGCTGGCCGATCCTGATCATTCAGAAGCAACTAAGGTTTTTGAACTGATAGTCCCGGACGATCCTGCGATCGTCCAGGACGATGTGATCGTATTAATCATCCTTAATTGCTTTCCTTGATTCCCAAATTGATTTAGGCATAATTATGTACATCGTTCAGGCCGATATGAGATTGTCCTGGCTAATTTTCAAAAATACAGAATACCTAAATAGATCATGTCGGTGGATTATTTCTGTTTTGAGCACATCGTCCTAGCCGATACAAGTATCGTCCAGTCCGATATGTTAATGACGGTTGCCTTAACTAAGTGTTATGATTAGGGTTTCTGTTTTGAACCTTATCATCTAGGATGATATAAATATCGTCCGGGATGATATGAGTAAAAATAGAAATTCTAATACAAAAGAAATCACTCAAGTGTGTGTGTATAAGGTTACTTAGCAATAAACACTTCACAGGTTACAACTGACTCAATAAAGGAAAAAAAATTACAGATTGACTCAGACCTAGTCTACCTAATCTTGAGTTGGTTCCGATTGCTGTCTGATCTTGTATCCCTGAAATGTCAGTAGAAAAAAAATAGTCGAAGTGTAACAAAATTGTTTGCTATCATCAAAATCACAGTTCATAAAAATAGAGTTGCAACACTATTGTTCTCTTTGTAGATCTTGTAATTCTAAGTTTAGATTAGCATGCATTTTATTTAAGTTCCTATATGCAACATGTATGTGTTTAGAGACTTCTAAAAGTTCATTATAAGTCAAGTCACATACCTCTTCTTGATCTGACCGATCAAGATTATTGGCCATCAAGCACATATTGGTGGCTTCCTCTTCCTTTTCAATCTCTGACGAGTCTGAAGCTGAGTCCGCCTAGAAAGCTCTTTGAAATTTCTTATTTCCCTTCTTCACAATTGGTTTCTCCTCTACCTTCTCCTTATTAGGAGTGGCTTTGAGTTTTGGGTAGTCTGATTTAATGTGTCCTGGTTTCATGCATTAGTAAAAAATTACATCATTAGAAATCTTGACATTTTTATTAAACATACCTCGATTTCATTGATGGCGTCTCTTCTGCTTCCTCTTCAGAAAGCTTTTAAACTGCCTAGTCATCGATGCGATGTCATCCTCATCCTCAGGTACAATTAATCACTCTCTCACTCCTCCACCTTCAGTGCAATATTCTTCTCCTTTTGTGGCTCTTATGTATCAATCTTTCTTTGACTCACCACTTGCTCGTAATCAATTAGTGATCCAAGAAGATTGTCAATAGAGTAAACATTTAAATCTTTAGACTCTAATATTATAGTTATCTTTGCATCATAAGTAGTAGAAAAACAACAAATCATCATATTAACCATTTCAGCATTCGTCAATTCCATACCCAATGCATGTAAAGAGGTGACTATTTGTGTGAATCTTGTGTATATGTTAGAAATGAATTCATTTGGTTTCATGCGAAACAATTTATAGTCATGCAACAAGATATTAAGTCTGGATTATTTAATTTTATTAGTCCCCTCATATGTTATAAAAAGTTTATCCCATATGTCCTTTCCACTCTTACAAGTGAAAACTCGCATGTAATCTTCTGACTTAAGAGCACAAAAGAAACTATTCAAACATTTTGCATTAAATTGTGCTAATTCACATTGTTCTACAGTCCAATCTGCAAAGGGAATTTCAACTCTAACTCTGTCAATTAATCTAGTTGGTTTTGTATACCCTTCTTGAACTAAGATCCACATTCGTAATCAAGCGATTGTAAAAATATTGACATGCGTGTTTTTCTAAAAATCAAAAGGAATATTATCAAATAAGGGAGGTCTAGTTATAAAGTAATCTTCAAGGGTGTTTCAATTTTCAAATGTAGCCATGTTTATTAATCAAAAAGTAGTCTAAACTTATAGTTTTGAAACTCAGCTCTGATACCACTTATTGAAACTTATTTATTATGAATTAAGTTGTTAGATCTAAGCTTATGTCCCAATGGCTAACAAAGAGGGGGGGGGGGGGGAACGATAATTTTAAAAAAATTCCTCTTTTAAACCGATTAATTTTTGGTAAAAATTTAAAAAGATTTTTCACCCACAAATAAACAAAAATAGTAAAATAAAAAGGCCGCAGAAAATAAAAGACACAAGATTAATAGTGGTTTGGTCAAACACGACATATATCCACTCCCTGAAGTCTCTCACTTCAGGTATTGCACTATTACCACTTAGTGTCTCTTCTTTTGCCCTCACAACAAGGTAGAGAATCCTTCACAAAAACTCTCTTCCATCACTACTCAGTGCGACAGAGAACCATTGTCCTTTTACACCCTCCAAGTGTCAGCAGAGAACCGTAATCCTTTTACACCCTCCAAGTCTCAGCAGAGAACTGTTATCCTTTTGCACCCTCCAAGTGTCGGCAGAGAACCGTCGGTTGTTCACACTCTCCAAGTATAGGCAGAGAACCCTTCATCCTTTCACACTCTCCAAGTGTAGGCAGAGAACCCTTCGGTTGTTCACACTCCTCGAGTGTCGGCAAAGAACCAAATCTCCTTGAAGTTCTTCTTATAAGAAATCTAGAAGGACAAGAGAAAAGAGTGAAGTAATCAAAAAATATAAATAGAGATTCTTACCTTTGAGTAACCAAGTGAATCCTTCACACTCCATTAGTAAGAACTCTTTTCCAAACACTCTCTCTTACTCTCTCCTTCAATCTCTCTTCAATATGCACGAAGACCAATGGACAAAAAGATTACAAGATAGTTTTAAGTGAACCTTTTATAAGAAAGACACAAAAAACCGTCTAAAAGCTATAATTTTTCAAATCTGAACGTGCTTGATCGTCTCGTATGATTAAATTTTGTACGTACGAACAGTGTAAAAATTGTTACGTATGAATTCAATGTGCATTAGTACGAACTTCCTTCGTACCCGATCATCATCACGTACGAATATAGTTCATCCAGTACAAACAGCTATTTCCAAGGTTTGTTAGAACGAAACTACAGGACAGACCATAAGTTCAAGGAATAGAGGACATCATCCTGGGACGAATGGAGATTGTCTGGACGAATAATTTAAAGTATAAGTCCAGAGAACATCATCTTGGGATGAATAGGGTAAAATCATCTGGACGAATAGGTTAAAACATGAGTCTAGAGGACATCGTCCTGGGATGAAAGGGTAAAATCATCTGGACGATTAGTTCAAAGTATGAGTCCAGAGAACATTATCCTGAGACGAATAGGATAAAATCATATGGATGAATAGGTTAAAGCATGAGCCCAGAGGATATCATCCTGGGATGAAAGGGTAAAATCGTCCGAATGAATAGTTCAAGGCATTAATCAAAAGAATATCGTCCTGGGACGAATAGGGTAAAATCGTCTGGATGAAAAGGTTAAAGTACGAGTCCAGAGAACATCGCCATGGGACAAAAGGTTAAAATCCTCTAGACAATTAGGACTTAGAAAAATTTTTCGCCTGCTCAGTTCGTTCCATTGCTCTTCAGAGAGTATAACTAAGCTGATCGTCCTATACGAACATGGTTCATCCTATGCAATCAGTATTATAAAATTTTGGATTTTAAAGATCTCCCCCAATGTGGTACTAAATTAGTCAATTACAATCACTTTCGCTCTGACTCAAAATAAACAAAATACATACTCCAAGTTATGAAACATTATAATCAGATTTTGATTTGAAGTATTTAACAATCTAGAGTATGATTTCCTTAAAATATTAGTACACGCTAGAGAAAAAAACAATTCTTTTAAAATATGTTACGAAAAAATAATAATTAATACAATAATATTTGGAATCATTAAAACAACAAGTTGCAAGAATGTAAAACATGCAAAGCTAAGTAGCAACTTTCTTAACAATCATAGCTCAGGATTCTAATAAACTAATGAATATCAAGAAGCCTTCAAACAACTATGAAAGTATTTAACATCTCGACCACTACTTTCAAAACTAATACTTTGAGAAAAATTATATTTATTCCTAATTTTTTTACCCATACTATCAGCTCAAACTTGGTCTTAGAGGAAAATATAATTCAACGTGTCATCTATTATATCAGTAAAATCTTATTTGAAATAGATGAATGTTATCCACTAGCTAATAAAACAACTTTGGCATTAGTTTACTCCCTAGTCTAGACATTGTTTGTTAATGGAGCTTATAAAAGTTTTGGTGTCGAGGCAGGAATTCTGTTGATCCCTTCGTAGTAAGTTACCATTGAGTACTGGCTCTGACTTAAGTTCCCTAAAATAAATAACATAGCAGAGTATGAGACCCTTCTAGGCAGATTAAGCCAGAAATTAACTGCAAGGTATAGAACTTGGTGGCTCACACTGATTCGTAATTGGTTCTCTCTCAGGTGGAAGAGGTTTGGCATATATAATCCGCAACTGGCCTAGTACTGCAACATCGTAAAGTCACTCTTAGTCTTTATAAAAGAGCATCATATCATCCATATACTTCGAGAGTAGAATGCATGAGTAGATCCTCTTTCCAAATTTGTTACATCAGTAATTGGGAATGTCTATAAGAAAAAGTGTATCAAGGATATCCACTTCTCGAGTATTCAAGGTATATGGGCCATACAATCGATTGATGAATCAAGAGAGGCTTCTTGGATCAATCCCATTTTGTCCTTCTAATAAGTAGATAGTTTCACTTTGAATAAATACTTCTCATATGTATATTTGCTTAAATAATGTAACTCATAGTGAAGGGTGTCTACATCATGAAGGTTGGGCATCTTTAGTAAATCTTATGCTCCAACATGAAGGGGATTGAGTAAATCCTTAAGCATTCCCCATTTTTCTAATAGATTTTTGTCATTCTATATATATAAAAAAGAATTTAGTAGCCTAGCTCTTTGATGGGTCTCAAGTGTGAATATTGAGGCACTTGGATCTGAAAGTGTTATGACCCTACGTCTCACAAGTAAGTCAACCCATTAGACAAAGGCACTCTAAAAATAACATTGAACCACGATCTTTAAAAAATATGATCAATCCCATTATTATAGATATGGTTCTACAAAAAAATTGGTAAAAACTTACTCCACATGTTACTGAAATATCAATCAACTCTGAGGGAGGTAGAAATCATAACCCTATTCATAAAATGAACTCATAGATAGTTAAAAACCCTATAGGATGAGAACATGCATGACCCAACTTTTCAAGCACCTTCATCACAAAATCATTGGGGAAAAAAAAATTCTTCCTAAAAATGATTGAGTAACTAGTTATGGTGGAGGCAATATCATCATCCTTAGCCACCTCCTTAGCCTTCTTCAGACCTTCATGTTGGGCAACAAGACGTTGTCCTATAGTCAAGGGAATTTTGTTGGAAGTTTGGTTGCTTATTTGAGCTTCTACACTAAAGAGAGGCACTAAATTTGGATAGGTAATGCCACCTATCAAAAATAATGGAACGACTATAGAGTAAGAAGAAAATTAGGGAAGAAATAGAGGGAAGGTTGAAAACTCTAACTTCTACACAAGAGGGGGCACTTGTGCTTTATAAGGGATGTCACCTATTCAAGATAGTGGAAGGCCCAACTATAAGAAAGTTAGAGGAAAAAGAGAGAAAATATGCATATTATTGCAAATATATTTTTATGGCTTATGTTTTGATGATTGACAAACACTATTTCTCTTGGACTGCTTGTTGCTTCTAACTTTTCAGGAATTGAAGATCGGACGAACAAGACGAAGCCAGTTCAGGATTGTGTAGGTTTAGGGTTGAGTCAGTCTGTACTTTTATTTTTCACTTTTTGAGTCTACTTGTAATGGTCAAAGAGACTGATGCTAAGTAACCCTACACACACACTTGAGAGACTTAGAATTTCTATTTTTACTCATATAGGCCAGGACGATATTTACATTGTCCTGGACGATCAGGCTTAAAACAGAAAGTCTAAATAAGGATTCTTAATTAAGGCAGCCGTCATTAACATATCGGCCTGGACGATACGTGTATCGGCCAGGACGATAAGCTTAAAACAGAAAGAAGTTACAACCATAAACAATCAAGGTATACTGTATTTTTAAATTATCGGCCAGGACGATCATTGATCGGCCTAGACGAAATTCTCAAATTATGCCTTAATTGATCAAGAAATCAAGGGAGTAATTAAGGATGATTGATACGATCATATCGTCCTGGACGATCGCAGGATCGGCCAGGACGATCCAGTCAAAAACCTTAAGTTACTTCAGGACGATAAATATCATCCAGCTCAAAAATAGGGCGATTCTTAGGATGGTTTTCCTTTGATTTGAACTGATCGGCCGGGACGATCGTGATATCGGCCTGGATGATCAAGCCAATTTTCAATCGTCCAGGAGTGCATCCAGGGTGATGCTCTGGCCGATCTTCTGGGATTTGTACTGATCAGCCAGGCTGATGTCCATATCGGCATGGACGATAAAGTTGGCAACTTGCAATTAATGAGCTCTTTTGAAGCTCTTCTATTTAAGATATCTTGTTTAACATTTTTGAAGACCTTTGGCTGCTGCCTTGACTTGAGAAGGCCTTGAGGAGAGAAAGAGAGAGTGGGAGAGAGAGAGAGAGAGGATCTTATGAGGGGGAGCTTGTGAGGGAATTCACAAGGGTTGCTTCAAGGATCGCTCTGCTTCTTCTTCGTCTAGAGTTTCTCGTCCGTGGAAGGGTCGGTAGAGGTAAGGAATTAGCTTTTAGTTGTGGTTCTCTGCCAGCTTCAAAAGGAAGCAAAAGGAGATAGGTTCTCTGCCTTGCCGGGGTGGCAAAAGGAGGTTCTTGTGAGGGCTTCTCTGCCTAGCCGTGGGGGCTAAAGGAGAGTCACGTTTTGTAGTGCAATACTTGGAGGGTGCCTCCAAGGAGTGGACGTAGGTCGAGTTGACCGAACCACTATAAATTTCTGTGTTCTTATTTCTTGCTTTCGCACCTTTAATTCCGCATTTATTTTTGTGGTGTGATTTTTGTTTATGCAATTTTTATTCTTTGTGAAAAGAAAATTTTAAAATACCAATTCACCCCCCCTCTTGGTTAGCTTGGGCCAGTTCTATAGGGCTTAACATCCCTAACGAACTTTTACATATTCCTTTGCTCCCAAGACGGAGGAGGGGGTATTAATAGGAGGAATTTAGGGGGGGGGGGAGAGAGAGAGAGAGAGAGAGAGAGAGAGAGAGAGAGAGAGAGAGTTCTAGAAGCAATTTAAAATTTATTTGAAAATTTTCTGAATTTTTTTTATAGTTTTTATTTTTAAAAAATAAAATAATAATAAAAATAAATAATAAAATAAAATTATATATATTATTCAAAAAAACTAAGTCATGATTACGACTAGCGCTTGAAGCGACGTACGGTACCCAAATGGCACAGGCCAAACCGTGTTGGTAAATAGCGGTTAGCATAGGCAGGCGTAGGCAAGCATGCGGGTAGATGACTCCATGTGGTAAGATGACTTGTGAGGGAAAGTGAGCAGGAGAAAGGTGGTTATGAAGTGGTGATGACGATGACGGCCAATGGTCAGTTTGGCCCATATCATTTTTGGGCCCAATTTTTTGCCTGAACAAGCAATTTTTAACATTTTTTGTGTCTCCAAGAGTGTCTTTCAATGTTCTAAACAAAATTTTGTCACTTTGAAAGCTATTTGGGACCTCTACACCTGAGTTTGAGTATTCTTGAGTTTTAAATTGGGTAAAAATTTTTCTAAGGGCTATAATACATATTTTAAAACTTCGAGAGCTGTGACAACCAAAAATAGGGAGAAACTGATATATTATCATAACTTTATCTTGATCACACATGAATCTCGAAGTAAAATTAAGTTGACAACTTCCAAAATTAAACATGGTATCATCTGAACATCAATTTCATCAAACTTGTAGTCAAATTGAATATATGAAAAGTTCAAACCCAACAACACCAAATTTGATTCAATTTGAGCCCAAATGGGTCCAAATCAATGATCCAAAGTGTATTTTGAAAGTTTAAATAAAAATTAGATTACTGAACAGTTTCCAAATGTGATATGCTTATAATCAAATTTAGCGGCTCAACAAGATGAATCTAACAAGCCTAAGATCATCAAATTTCAATATCATTAAGACATGCAAATGCCCAATAAATGATCCATGAACAAGGGACTCAACATCGGCCATCTTCTTAGAAAACTATAAATAGACCCCTCATTCTATTGACCTCATTTTTATATGAGGTCATGAAAGCCAATCCAAATCTCCCTCTAGTAATCTTAGGCTAAAAATTCTCCACATGTCAGTCATTTAGATCCCATCAAAATTTTAACCCAAGTCCCCGATCAAATTCCCATCCAAATCCTAACTCAATTTTCAATCCCATATCCTAAGTCAACCTCCAATCATACATCAATCACTCTCAAATCAACCCTCTTCATTCATTTTATTGTGATTGATATCAACCAATCAAACCCAGTCAACCAAGTCAGAAAAATCTAGTTCAAACCCAAATTCCTAAATTCAAATCCTAAGGCCAACTGCCTGAGTCCTGAAACCGTTTATAGGTGAACTTTATATCACTTTGAAAACCCAATCAAATAACCTTTGATTAATGATCTGGCAGTTATATACTGATCAGGCATGTCCCTAAGGTCAGTCCTCCAAATTTGAGCTAAATCTAACAATTCATACCCCAAAAAACTGAATTGATTTCCAATAGATGTAAAATCTTCAAATATTTATGACCAATGCCATTGGACCCTCAACCTTATAAAATTTGACCTTGGGACCCTCCCCAAAACCTTTGATCGTGTCCATGGCCTTCCTTATGACCTGTTGACCAATAAACTATGCTTTTCTAGACCTAGTTTGACCTAAGGTTGATCAGGGGTTAAAATAACCAAAATGCCCTTAAATGGGTTTTTTTAGTCTTTCCCCCAAAATTCAACATCACCTTCTCATATAAACCTTTAAAACCTACCCTGAAAGTTTGTTAGGGATGTTAAGCTCTTAATAACTAGCCCGAGGCTAACCAAGAGGGGGGTGAATTGGTATTTTAAAAATTCTTTTAAATCAAAGAACAATCACAAACCAAAATCAACACAGAAATCAAAGTGCGGAAAAATAAATGCGGAAACGTAGTAAAAAAAAAAAACACAGAGAATTTATAGAGGTTCAATCAACTCGACCTATGTCCACTCCCCTGAGGCACCATCCGGGTATTGCACTACAAATGTGACTCTCCTTTTGCTCCCACAACAAGGTGGAGAAGCCCTTACAAAATCTCCTTTTTGCCAACCCCGGTGAGGCAGAGAACCCAACTCCTTTTGCTTCCTCATGAAGCCGGCAGAGAACCTCGATTAATTGTTGAAGCTTACCTCCCTTAAACCCCCAAGGACGAAGGACGAAGACTGGAGAAGATGCCTTGGAACCTTGTTTGGAGCAACCTTTGTGAAACCCTCTCACAAACTCCCCCTCACAAGTTCCTCCCTCTCTCCCTCTCCTCTTAGCTCTCTCAGGTTAAGGCAACATCAAAAGATACCCTAAAGGGTTGAATAAGGGCTCTTAAATATAAGAGCTTTGAAATAGCTCATTAATTACAACTTGACGACATTATCGTCCAGGATGATATTAATATCGTCCTATACGATCAGTGCAATTTAAGCCTAATTAGCCGGGACGATCTGGGATAAACAGAAGAAATTTATTCATATCATCCAGGATGATAACCTATCATTCTATATGATTAGTTCAAATTATAGATTATTGGCCAGACAATAGTTCTAAAAGGAGGTCTAGACGATCCAAAATTAGCTTGATCGTCCGGGCCGATCTCATGATCGTCCCGAATGATTAGTTCAAACCAGAGGTAAATCGTCCAAAACATCGCCCTGAAAAGAGCTGGGCGATGTTTGGTCATCCAGGAGCAACTAAGGTTTTTTGAACTAATCGTCCCGGATGATCCTGCGATCATCCAAGACAATGTGATCGTATCAATCAAGCCTTAATTGCTTTCCTTAATTATCAAATTAATTTATGCATGATTTTAACCAATCGTCCAGGCCGATGGCATGTATTTGCCTTGCCGATGCCTGAAAATAAATCTTACCTAAATAGATCTAACGGCTGATTCTTTCTGATTTGAGCTTATCAACCTGGTCGATACTAGGATCGTCTAGGATGGTGTGCTTAATGATGACTACCTTAACCAGGATGCCCTAATTAGTGTTTCTTTTTTAGTCAGATCGCCCAGGACGATATACTCAAAATAGAAAAACACAGAAAATCCCTCAAGTGTGTGTGTAAGTTTACTTAGCATCAGGAACCACTTTTACAATTGACTCAAGAAAAGGAAAATATTACAGACTGACTCAAACTAAATCTACACAATCTGGAGCTGGTCTTAAGTTGCGCTCGATCTTGTGAACCTGAAAAGTTAGTAGGCAAGGCAGTCGTAGAAAAATATAAATGTTTGCTATTATTAAAGTCTAATCCATAATCTCAGATTCACAACATACCCCAATGGATCTTAAAAATTATTAGGAACACATTGGACCCAAATTCACATTTTGGTTTGACCTAGTTGACCAAGTCAACCATGGTTGACCAAAATGCCCTTAAGGGATTTAAACTCCCATTTCCAATCAAATGATCTCAACAATCTATGAAATCACCTCCATTTATCTCCAAACACTCATTTGAACTTGTTTGACATGAACTCAACCCATGGTTTAACCAGGTTGACCAAGTCAACCATGGTTGATCAAATCAACCCTTAACCTACATTAATGTCAATTTCAATGATTGAACCCATTTCAAATCTAATAAACCCTTCAAAATCACTCAATTTGAAATCCCATATATGTTTAAAGGCTTTCAAGTCAGCCCCACCTAGGTTTGACTTGGTCAACCCATTTGGAGGGGTCAAAACCCTCTCCAACTTTATGTATTTGCTCAAAACTCAAATCCCTTGACTCCAACCCTCTTGGGGTAATTTACTACAACACCTTTGACCCTTTCAAGACCTATCCAAATCACCATTGACTGGTCAATAGGTCAACAAGTCAACAACCCCTTTTGAATCCATGAGAAAGAGGTCAAATCATGACCGCATCACCATTCCACACAAGCAAACTCTTTTCCCCATGAAAACCTACTTTGACTTGATGAAAATGACCCCTTTACTCCCTTAATAGAGCTTGAACCATCCCCTTAAACAAGGCTTGGCTTAAGTTTAGCCAAATGAGGGAAAAGGTGTGGTCCCTCTCCCCATAGACCAAGAGAAGTCACACTTAAATAACAGCCCTATTTCAAGGCTTTG
This sequence comes from Dendrobium nobile, assembly GCA_022539455.1. Classification (NCBI taxonomy): domain Eukaryota; kingdom Viridiplantae; phylum Streptophyta; class Magnoliopsida; order Asparagales; family Orchidaceae; genus Dendrobium; species Dendrobium nobile. The sequence continues at coordinate 72,757,438 of CM039734.1, forward strand.
GGCAGATAGGGGACACATGTCATGCATCAAAGGCCCCTCAATTGAATCCAAGCCATCCAATCCAAAATCCAAAGGTTCAATGAGGGAAACTTGACTTAAGGGAGGCTCTTTGCTCATTTTTCATCTAACCTCCAACTTCAATAGCCTCCAACCTTGCAAAACCCTCATCCATCTTCTCCAACCACTTCTAAGGCCTTTCCAAGCTTCTCCCCACCATTTTCAAGCCTCAAATCACTTTTTAATGAGGATAGAGCATTTTAGTGAGAGAAAGAGGGGTTTTTTTCCAACAACTTAAAATCTAGGCATCAACAGCTTATGGGGTCTTCAACAAAGATGTAGAGGACTTCAAGAGGAGCAAAAGGAGCCAAAATCTCAAAACTTTGACTGTTGGATTGTATGTTATGCTAATTTTAGGTTTATATTTTAATTTTAAACTGCTCCAAATTTTCATTTCATGTGGCCTCTAAACTCCAGGCAATGAAATTTCATGTTCCCATGAGCCTATGTTTCAAATTTCATTAAATTTTGTTGTTTATTTTGATAGTTATAAGCATTCCAATTTTCTAGTTCATTTTAAACTTAAATGGCCTGGATCTATCTAGGCCATCTGATTTCCCTTCTTTCTTGATCGGACATCCCAGGATTAGTGATGACATTGATAAATGTCTAATAAATAGCGTGCCACATGTCAAAATGTCACACACCATCGCTATTTTGGCGCCAATCATTGTCGGCTATTAATGAACTTAAAACATTAGAATAAAAATAGCTTAGAACTTTCAAAATTCACTTTAAATTCATTTCTCCACAAAATCAAGTGTTTTTAGGCTTGTTGGAAAGATAATTTTGTGTACTGATTATTAAAATCAAGTTTGAGTTGATTTGATCACCAGATTATGAGATATTTTAGTTTGTTTAAAATTAATTTTTTTTTAATTTTCTCACAATCCAGTGATTGACTAGGGCCCAATTTTGGTCAAAAATATTTGGGTATCTTAGGCATGTTCTTGATTTTTCTAGGGTTAGATATCCAATAGATTGTTGTGATGTGAATTTTCAAGGTAATTGGTCTATTTTGGAGCCAAAACTTTAAAAATTTATAACATCATAGATTTTCATTATTATGCTTTGAAATTTATGTGGTTTGTATGCATTAATGTCAAGGTTAGATAGACAAAAAATTGAAATCCAATTGGATAGTAGTGACACCTAAGAAAAACATTTTAAGGATCATGTCTTAATAACTTAAAAAATTCTAAAAAATTATACACACACTCAATAAAGGTGAAACTTGGACATAGAAACTTAGTGACATTTTTCTCTATAGGTCTAAATTTTGTTGAATTTGGAGGTCATTAGGTCAAAAAATTAGTCATATCAAAATTTAGCGTTTTTAAGGACCCAAAAAATTAGAAAATTATAATAAATCAAATTTAAATCTAAAAAATACAATTAAAATATCAAAATGACCATAATATAGTCTTTTACCTTGCAAAAATAAATGCCCCTTCACTAGACCTCTGATTTGACTTTAATTTTACTTTTAGTAATAATTAATAATTCATAATTAATAATTAATTTATTTAATCAATTAAAATTAATAAAAAATCCCAAATAATTTCTAAACACATGGAAACACTCCCATGGGTCATACCTAACCTTTGGGAGTGATTCCAAGCAGTTTGGATCAAAATAATCTAAACTTTCCTAATTAAGTAATTTTAAATTTTAATTAATTAAGTAAACTTTGAAAATTAATAATTAATTGTAGAAAAATACAATTTAGTCAAACTCAAAGGCATTTAACTCCAATTAAGGTCTAGTATTTTCAAAAAATGTCAAACCTTCAAAATTAAGCCAATGTCAAAAATTCAACTTCCCAGTCAATCTTAGTTCAAAATTAGTTCAAAACTTTGCAAAATCATAATTTTTTATTGAAAACTCCAAATTGAGCAAACTAATAGTCTAACTACTCATCCTAAGGCTTAATATATTTTAAAAATATGAAACTTTCAAAATTAACTTTAATTTAAAAAGTTAACTTTTGGACCATTAATTAATGTCATCAAAATAATTCCAATAGTTCTAAAAAAATTTAATAATTTATAAAAAATCCAAAAAATTCTAATTTGATTAATAAAACCTTTAAACAAAAATTCTAATACAGAACAACTACTCAAGAGATAAAGTTTTTTGGATAGACTACTCCGAGCCGTGGGATGTGTCTTAAGGAGGCCTGGTCCCTCGAGCCTAGTTGCACAACGCCAAGAATTAATTCAATGGAGTATTAAATCTTAAAATTAAGTGATTATTAATTATTTAACTAAAATAAAAACCTTAATTCAAATACATCAACAAGGTTTTTAGGATGGACAATTCTGGGCTACAGAGCTACATGTCTTAAGGAGGCCTGGTTCGTTAAGCCCGGTGGCACAACGCCACAAACTGATTGATGGAAAGTATAAACTAATTTAACTTTTAAAATTGATAATTAATTAATTTTAATCAACTCTTAATTTTTAACAAATTAAATCAACTTAATCAACCTCGATTTCTACTAGGTAATCCAGGCATATAAGGCTAATAACTTAGCCCTAATGAAGGTGAAATAAACTTCACGGCCTTGATGAACAACAAAAGTATAAATAATTTGACAATTAAAATATATCTTAATAAAAATTTAATATATTAATACTTAAACTCAAACTTAAATTATTATTCATCCTTTAACAAACTTGAACATTAAATAACTTTAATAAATTACCCAATTTATGATCTACCCCAGCCACACGATCTTTAGCACATGCTTCATATGATTTTCTAGGACAACCAACTCTAGTATAGGCTAAGTGTTTAATTTACTGTTGTGTGATAAGTTTTCAAATTTTCATTGCATGCTATGATTGAAATTGATTGATGTGAGTGTCTACTTACTTTAATTACAATCTATGAATTGATCTGATGGGCAATAGTTACCCTTAGGTTAGGACCATTCTAGTTGCTCACTAAATTTTCTGCAAGTGGACATGCTCATGAATGGAAATAAAAGGGGGCTAAATAAATAATAATATCATATCTATAGGTGCTTCAGATGCATAGCTCCTAAATTATAAAAGAGCATGATCAAGTGTGTTTACTTTATTGCATGTATATATAACTTCTTATGACTTGATTTAATTATTAAATGCTTAGGATAACTTGGTAGGAGAGTCTAGATTTTTATTTTTATACTTGTGTAATTTGTTCAAGTATTGAGTTATAAAAGTCTCTTTTGAGTTTGGGATACTTAGACCTAAAATTAAATTCCAAAGAGGAAATGATACATCTTAGGGTGATAGTTCTTTTCCATTTGGAAGTTCAATTTTGGATCACTCCAATACTCAAAGTGGAAAGAATAACCTCACCCTCAAAGGGAGAATTTTCTTTTCCATTTGGGTATCTAGGTATGATGAATCCAAGAAGTTTTAAGAGGAGAAGATCGAAGATCTATCAAGAGGATGTTAGGCACCTCCCCGCCTGTAGGTTCTGGTATACCACTTGACTTTAGAGGGTGTGGATCTATCAAGATGATGTTGTGCAATATCTAGGAAAAAATATTTTTCAAACTTTTTTTTCAAAACTTCTTAATATACATGTTATGTATTTTATCGAGTCGATTAACTTGCATTGAATTAGAAATTAATCTAAAAGAGTCTAAATTTTTAATTACATTTTTTCTTTAGCATTTTCACTTAATATCTGAAGAGACCAATTATGATCCACTCTAGTCGTAAATCCTAATTCTCAAAAACTTTAATAAAAATGTCCCTACCACTCTTTCAAAATGGCAGAACTTATAGATTTTAATCGATTAGGTGGTTAGTTGGCTCCTTAATCTAGGTCAGGGTAAATTCAGGATTCGCATTGCATTAGTTAGGTTTAAGACACTATGGTCTAGAGCCTAACATAGATTTAGGATTTGGGGCAATTTTCAAATTATAAGACCCCAACCTTTAAAAATATAATTTTAAATTTTTAATAAATTATTCAACTCAAATTAAAAATTCTTTCAATCCAAAATATATAGTTGAACACTTTGTTTAGGTCGAGGAACTTTTGAATCATTTTCAGAATCTCAAAGTGCCTTCAACCTCTCCTTCATTAACTCCGACAATAACTATTCCAACTTGGTCCATTCCCAGTTCTCGCTCCAAATTCCACCCTCTTTGTATATCCTCTCCTAGAAAATCTCTATGCAAAATTTATGTTGTTATTTTAATTAAGAGTTTTTGTAGAGAATTAAACCTCCATACGATGTAATTAACTATAAGGGCTTGCGCTCGTAGGAGATTTAGAATCCACATTAATTTTCAAAACGTAATTGGTCTTCTCTAGGAAAATTAAATCATTGATAATTATTATCATCATATTCAAAGAATTGACAGCAAAAGATATTTTCTTCCTTTGGTGAGATATATCCTTTGTTGATAAAACTTCAGATATGAACTTAACGATAATCTAGAAGGATTATCGTAGCTAGATATTTGATTAAACTTTATTTTGACCCTTCAGAGCCATACAAAGTTCTCTCTTAAATTTGATTATGATATTCAAAACAGAATTTGCAATTCTAAATCTCAACCATATTTTGAAATTTTATTTCCACCTACCGAGGTGGTATACTTTTATGATGGGATGTTTAATTTTAGAATTAAAATTCAAATATGATTTCAATTTCCAAAGAAAGTTAAGCTTTATAAAACCCGCATGGTGGGACTAAATCTCTCTCTCCATCTTTAATAATGGCAAAATTTTATTTCATCGGTAGTCTTAACTACCATTTCTTTCATCCCCTCCTTTACCCATTTCTTTCTTGATAAAGCTAAGCCAACATCAAATTTTTAATTTTATGTTAAAAGAGAGGTGAGCGAGGAAACCTCTGTCCAAGTCAGGCTTTGACCTTTTTCCTCCAAGTTAATTATAACAGCAAAAGAGTCAAACCAATTTCTCTAAGATCTTCCTGAATGTTGTAAACTTGCATCTCTAAACAAATCTCAAGTATGATAAGTTTCAAAATATATGGAAGACCCTTTGACCTCAAAATTAGAATTCAAATTTCTTTAGCAAAATTTGGGCTTTGATATTTCACCCTCAAGTCAATTAGTGGAATGAAAGATTCAAGCTCAATTCTCTTGATTCTCTTATCAATTTTTGTTAGTGGAATTTTGAAAACATGTTTTGAAAATTATCGATTTTCTTTGGAGACTTTTAAAATTAATATTTAGATTCGAATCTTGAGATCAAACATCCCATTAGAAAAGCTATACCACTTTGATAAGTGGAGATAAAATTTCAAAATAGGGTTCAAATCCAAAATTTCAAATCCTACTTTGAATATCATAACCAGATCCGAGATAGAACCACATATGACATCAAAAGGCCAAAATGAAGTTCAATATAATTTCTAATTATGGTATTCTAAATAAATTATCATTGATCTCATGCCCAAAACCTTATGAACAATTGTTATATCTCCTGTAAGGAAGAATACACCACCATTTCATAATTATTCGGGCAAGATGATAGTGATAGTCATTGGTTGAAGTTTTCAAAAGAAAACTAATTTGAGCTTAAAAAATTTCTTTTGAAAAATTTGGGATTAAGCTTAGAATTCAATTATCAGATAAAATAGACCATTAGAGATGATATACCACCTCAAAAGGAGGAGATAAAATCTACTAACAGGTTCAAGTCCTAAATTGTAAATTTCCTCTAGGCTATCGTAGCCTGATTTAAGGGAGAATCACATATGACCCCGGAAGGATCAAGGTAGGGTTCAATCTAAAATCGGACCATGATAACCAAGAGGAGATGATAATCAGCTTCATATTTGAATTAATGTTAACACATGATAAATCTCTCTGAATAAAGAGAACATCATGAGCCATTATATGATTGTGACGATAACAATTTTTATGAATTAGATTTCCCAAAAGAAATATCAAGTTAGTTTTTTTTTTTTAATTAATTTTGAAAATCAATGCGGATTCTAAATCTCTTACGAGCGTAGGCCCTCGTAGTTAATTACATCATAGGAAGATAGAGTCTCCTACAAAAAGTCTCGATTAAAATTATGAAAAAATTTTGTTAAAGATTTCCTATGAGTGATACAAAAGGAGTTGAATTTTGGAATTTCAAAAGTGAATAGATCAAATTGGAGCATTTATTAATGGAGTCAAGGGAAGAAGAGTAGGGGACAATTTGAGAGTCCAGAACCATCTAGAAGTATCCCAACTTAATCTAAGTGTTGGGCTTTATATGTTGGATCGAAATAAGATTTAATTAAAGTTGAACATTTTATTAGAATTTTGGGATTATATTCCCAGAGTTGGGTTTTATGATCCAAGATTCATCTCGAATCCTAAATCTAATTTTGGACACTAGACCACAGTAATTCAAACCTAATTAATGTAGTATAGAATATGGACTTACCCTAGTCTGGAATGAGGAGCCAGCTAACCACCTAGTTGATTTTAAATACATGAGTTTGGTCATTTTTATGAAAGAGTGGTAGGGATATTTTCATTAAAGTTTTAGAGAGCTGAGGTCGACATCTAGAGATTTCCTAAGTGGAAAATGCTAAATACTTATACAATTAAAATTTAGACTCCTTAAATGTATTTCTAATGCAATGCATGCTAGTCGACATATCCAAATCATGAATGCTTAAAATTTTTGAAAAAGGCTTAAAATAGTTTTTTTTTTAAGAATTTGCTTCCCCACATCTGACATCTCATCCTCATATGTTAGATTATCCAGACTTTACCTGTAAGTGGGGAAGTATCTAAAATAAGGAAAGAAAGTGTAGTAATATGCATGCGACCCAGGGGTGATCCGCAGCTAATTCCCTAGATTTGTTATATTTCTTTGTTGCTTAACTCTTAAAATTTTAACCTTTTAATTATAAGTACAAAACTTTTCACACCCTCACGATCCTCACGTATTTAGGCTAAAATAAAAGTGGCACATAAATGCCAAAAAACTAAGAAAAGTAAGTAATTATATACGCATTCACATTAACACATCAAATATAATTAAATTAATTAACAAATATTCATAGACAAATTGCCTTGCTTATTACAACCCAGAAATATAGAAAGTAAAGTGGTCAGGCACCACAGATAATAACCCAGATTCTAGTCCTAATAAAGACATAAGTGACTTTGAGTGGAATACTCTTCATCTTCAATTCTTCAGCCTTCCTTTCCTTCAGGCTCCTTGGATTCTTCGTAGCTTGCTACCCAAATGGAAAAGATGGCTCTTCCTTTAAGGGGAAGGCCACCCTTTCTGCTTTGGGTATGAAAAGATGATTCAAATTTGGACTTCTAAATAGAAAAGGGCTATCCCCAAAAGGGGTATCCTTTTTTCTTAGGAATCCAACCTTTAGATCTATGTATCCCGACTCAAAATTCAACTTTCATAACACTTAACATCTCAAACAAATTATATATGTATAAAAACAATTCTAGACTCTCCTTAAAAATTATCCAGCATTTAATAAATAAAAATACATCCCAAGCAGTTATATATATATACACAAAAAAATAAGTAAACACACTTGCGTTCTTTTTATTATTTGGGGGCTTAGCAGCTGAAGCACTTGTAACAAACATATTTATAATTAATTTTTATTTATCCCCTTTTTATTATCTTGCATGAGCGTGACCACCTATAAAAAACTCAGTGAACATCCAGATCATTCTTATCCCAAGGATAATATAATTGCCAAACACATCAATCATCTACAAAGTGTAGTAAAAGTTAGCAAATACAACATACAGTTTCAATCACAACATGTAATCAAATTTCAAAAAAATTGGCACATAGAAGAAAAGTAAACAACGGCCTAGCCTAGATCTAGAGTCAGTTATCCTATCAAACATGTAAAGTGTGTGTAGAAGGTCATGTAGTTGGAGTAGATCCTAAGTTGGGTAGTTAGTTGAAGTTGCTTAAAATTTGAGTTTATTAAGGCTGAAGGGAGATTTTATGTTAGAGTCTAAGTATTAATGTATTAAAAATTAATTTAGATATATGTTAAAGGTCAAATTATTATTACCTTTATTTCACACCAAGACCGTGAAGTTTATTTCACTTTCCAAGGAGCTAAACTAATAGCATCGTAGGCTTGGCTTACCAGTAGCAATCGGGGTTGATTAAGTTAATTTAGTTGGTTAAATATTAAGGGTTGATTAATATATATAAACCTATGTATAAAGGTTTAAATTTTAAAATAAGATAATTAAAAATATTATTAGTATGTTTTTTGACTTCAAAGATCCTCAGATTTTTTAATTATTTAAAATATCCTTATTTTTATAAAAAAAAGTTATGATTATAACCATTAATCAAATATTAACTAAAAAATAACATGTCCAAGTAAATCTAATTATTTAAAATGAATTAAAATTAAAATCCAAAATTAGTTTTAATTTGAAATACTTAAAATTTCAAAAATTTAGATATATTATTTATAATTTTCTAAAATAATTTGAAATTAATTTGAATTATAAAATTTTAAGGTTAATTCAATTATTTAAATTAATTTAAATAGTCAATATTTAAAAAAATTCTTAAATTAAATTAAATTAAACTTAAATGTTTTCTTAAGTTTTAAAATAATTTAAAATAATCTCATTGAACTTTGAAGTCATTTAAAATTAAACTTAAGAAATATCTAAATATTTAGCTAAAAGAAATTTAAAATATATTTTAAATTAAACAAATTTTAAACAAAAATATTTTTTAAGCTAAATATTTTTAGCTATATATGAGAATAATTTAAATTTTTTGTTATTCTTATTATTATTCTTATTATTATTATTATTATTATTATTATTAAGTTACCTAAATATTAATTAACTTGTTAAATATTTAAATAACCTAAACTAATTAATTTATATCAAATTATATAAATATAATTTTAAAATAAGAAATTTATTTTAAACATACTTCTAAAAATATATAATTAATTTTAGAATAAAATTAAGTATTTCATAATTATTTTAATTAATTTAATTAAATTTTAATTCAAATAACTTAAAGTTAATATTTAAAATGATTTAATATATACAATTATATAACCAATATTTTAAATTCATTATAATTTTAAATTAAAGTATTAATATTTCTAAACATATTAATATGAAATATTTTTATTTTAAATTAATATTTAATCTATCAAAATTTTTTGTAATATAAAATGCATTTAAAATAGTTTTTAAAATTACTTAAAAGTTTTAAGTAACTTAAATGGCGACAGGGTTAACGATGGGCTATGTGGCCGAATTCCGAGTGTTGGATCGACACTGGCACAATTCAGACCGCGGGTTCGAAAATGCGTTAACAATCAAACATTTATGACCAATCATTGCACTGAGGCAATAATTGGTTATTAATGGAGGGACGTGGCGTAGTGACCGCTTGGATCACTTATACGAGTTATCAACGCTCGGTAGAAGTAAGATCTTCCTTAGTTTGATCCAACGTCAGAGATCGAATCACGTGATTCGATCTTGATCGAACAAGATCGGTCAGCGGGAAACCATATCCGTTGCTCAAAATGGAGGGCACAGATCTAGACGAACAAAGTTCTCTGCGTACCGCGAGATACATGGTCAAAATATAGTGCTGTGTTATGAAATCTCAACCGTTGTTCACAGGATCAACAGATGATAATCCATACACCTAGGCTAGACTGTGAAGATACCCTAGGAATCTTATTTTTCTCGTTCTCTCGATCGGGTGCACCAAAATGCATGAAATTTTAAACATAACTCAGGTGTATGAATAGAAATAATGGGGGTATATTCATACGACCTAAAATGTGCTTAACATAAAATTAAATAAATTTAACTACTATGCCCTAGATCTAAGGATTTCAAGGGATTATACGGTTGGATCTTCAATATCTTTATACGGTTGAACTTGTAGACTATCCTCGTATAAATCTCTAAAATAAATACATGCTCGAAATTGTCTGGATCTGCTTCTAGGAAGCTGGGACAAAAGGGTGGTTGGTTTGCCAGAAAATTCACTGCTGGTGACGTGCAAGCACTTTAGTTTTTTTGTGGGGAGGTAGAGAAAGGCTTCTGGAGTTAAAATAAAATGAGAACTAGAGTTGGGAGGCTGGAGGAAGTGAGAGAATGCAAGGGTTTGAATGATGCTCTCAAATAGGGTTTTACCCTATCAAATGATCTAGAGTTTGGTGGACAATCCTCATACATCAGGGACCTTGCTTTGATGCCTAGCATGTGTGGGGGCCATTGAAAGGCTACCCCAAAGGCTGGAGTGGCCTTGCTCTAATTAGGTGGACTTGGGGGGGGGGGGGGGGGGGGGGGGGGGGGGGGATTATTGCCACTTAAGGCTAAACCATGCCCTGAGCTTAGTTGGAAGAGCTCTAAGTGACCTTTAGGGTGGAAATGGGTCAGCCTATAGTAGCCTAAATAAGAGGAAAGTGGCTTAGGAGGTGATCATGACCCTTTGGGAAGACTTGGGGATTTGTTGACTATGTTGACCAGTCAAAGGATAGAAATGTACCACTCAAACTTAAGGGAAAATTCTATAAGATGGTAGTGAGGCCTGCAATGCTTTATGGTGCCGAATGTTAGCCATTAAAAAAGAAGCATAATACTAAGTTAAGTGTGGCAGAGATGAGGATGCTCAGGTGGATGAGTGGCTTTACCCTTAGAGATAGGATACGAAATGAGCATATATGTGAAAAGGTTGGAGTAGCTCCAGTAGAAGATAAGATTAGAGAGGGTCGCCTTAGATGGTTTGGTCACATAAAACGACGGCCTTTCGATGACCCAGTTAGGAGAGTAGAGGTATTAAATTTGACTTATGTTAAGAAAGGTAGGGGTAGACCTAAAAAGACTTGGTTAGAAAATATTAGGAATGACCTTTCTTTATTAGATTTAAACGAGAATTTGACTTTTAATAGGACACAATGGAGAAAAAGGATTCAGGTAGCCGACCCCACATAGTGGGATAAAGGCTTGATGTTGTTGTTGTTGTTGTTGTTGACCAGTCAAAGGGTCAAGGAAGGTTGAGGTGGCATGGAGGGAATATGGGGAGTAGGTTGGATGAAGTCCAAGGCTAAAGTTAATGCTCTTGGGGTCAAATGGAGGGTTTGACCACTTCAAAGAAAGGTATAAATGCCTTATTGACTTACATTGACTAGTCAATAAGGCCAAAGTTGGTGATGTGGCAACTAGAGGGTATAGAGGGCTATTTGGGATAACTTGGTCAAGGGTCAAGGGTCAAATTCAAGGCTAGGGTGAGTGGTAGCAAATGTTATAGAGGTTTGACCAAGAATTGAAAGTTAACTTGGTCAACTCAAGTTGGGTTGGGTTGACCAAATGTTAAGTCATGCTTAAGTCATGTCTATGAGTTGATTTGAATGGTTGATAAGGATTGGAGAGCTCAAATAGGTTGAGTTCACCAATTTAAATCCCTTAATGGTTAATGGGTCAACGCAAATTGACCCAAGACTTATTTTTTGGGTCAAATGAGTTTGTTTGTATATTTGGAGTCTAATGGGTGTGGTCTCAAGATCTGAAAGGGTTATTTGCATCAAATGACCTATTTCGGCTATTAATGGATCATTGGGTCAACCTAGATTGACTTTGCCAACCAGGTTGACCCAGGGATAATAATTAGGATCAACATGTTTGAAATGACGTTTGGAATGTGTCGAAAGAGGTTACAAGGCATGGGGAGGTCATTTTAATCAAAATGACTATTTTGACCCTAAAGGGGCATTTAGGTCAACCAAGTTGACAGAGAGTCTGGGGTTAGGTTTGACAGGTCCCAAGGGATGTTTAAAATTGATTGGAAAGGCTTTCAAAGGTTGGTAAGATAGAATCAAAATAAGTTTTGGTCAAAATTCCAAAAATCCCCTTAAAGGACATTTTGGTCATTTTTGCGTCAAGTCCATTCTGGGTCAAAGTGAATCTAAAAATATATAGATTAATGCTTAGCATGTATATATCAAAGGCTTGGTAGAGATCAAATGGTTTGGAGGGAGATCCAAGGTCAAATTCTACTAGATGATATGTCTAGTGGCATAGGTCATAAATATTTGAAGGTTTTGCAACCTTTGAAAATTAACCTGGTTTTTTAGATTAGAGTCCTCTAAATTGCTCAAATTTGGAGGGTTAACACTAGAGACATGTCATATCAACATATGCTTGATAGACACTAAATCAGATGCCAAATTCTTGGATTTTAAGGTGGCAGAAAAATCACCTAGAAGGGGTTTCAGGATCTGGGCCCCTAGCCATGAATTTTGGATCTAAGTTGATCCTATGGTATAGAGATTGGAATGATCCTAAGATCTAGAGCCTAGAAGAAACCTAGGGTCTGGGAAGTCCTAGGGTCTAGAGTCTAGGAGAGATCAGAATGACCTCATATAAAAGTGAGGTCAACATTTTATAAACCTCCATGTTGAGTGAGACTCAACATGCTGAGTTTCAAAACTCCAAGAAAATCTATCAAATCCAAATTCAAATCCAAATTTCCTACTAAAGTGATCAAAGTTAATTTTGGACATCATTTCCATGTGTAACCCTGTAATATTTCCTTGTAGCTCAGTACACAATGATGATCCAAACTTCTCAAAATCAATTGTGATTTCTCGAATTCATTTCAAAAGTTTTAATTCAACTCTACTCATTTCAAATCCCCTAACAAATGTAAGCTTTGACATTTTTTCCTTAAGTCAATTGGCAGAGTGAAAGGGTCAAGCCATACTTTTGGATTTTCATATCAATTTTATAGACCTGCATGTTCACAAAAAATCTAACATGTTGAGTTTCAAATTTTGAAGAAGATCCATTCAATTTCAACATCAAGTTCAAATCTTCTCAACCAAATCTAAGCTTTGACATTTCACCCCAAGTTAGTTGGTGGAATGAGAGAGTCAAACCCAACTCTTGAGATTTTCTTTTTAATTTTGTTAACTTTCATGTTGTGTGAAAACTCAATATTTTGAGTTTCAAATTTTGAAAAAAATAAATCAATTCCAAGATTCAAATGCTATTTCAAACCAACTAATTCAAATAACCTTTCCTTTAATTCAAGGAAATCAAGCATGCTCAAATGGCTAGGAAGCTTCTCCCTGGATAGGAACTTGACTATAGAAGAAATCACCTGTGGTAATTCAATTCAGTTTGGAGTTGAATTTCATAACTTAAAATTATCAGTTAATGGAGAAAGAATCTTAGACCTATCTACTAGAACACAAATGAATTTCCCCTTAGTTGAGATTACTTTAGGGTCAGGAGTCAACTCCGCCATCTCCAAGATGGAGGTCATTATCGCCCATTTGCCCACTATGCCCTCACTCATGAGGATAAGAACTAGGAATCATTAATAATGGAAGAGTTACCATCTTGGTTTGAGATTGAGTCAAGTTCTAACACTCTTTTCGTCGGCAAGAATCGGAAGAAGAACCACCTTCGAAGAGTCAGAATGAGAAATTTTAAGGCTAGAAAGAATGCTGAGTCGGAAGCCTTAAAGTAAGTTAAACCTAAGGTCAATGGAGAGTTCGTTGCTCCTTTCACATACCCCAACTTTAGTGGAAGTCACTTCCACCCTCTTCCTGTTACCCAAGGGAGAGAGGTTGTGAGAAGAATAGTGTGATCTCCACCGTGCCCTTTTAACTATTGCATATAAAAGATCTATCAAATCAGAAATGAGAAATCACCAGCAATAAACCACATGCCTCCAGTTGAGGGTTATGACCCATCTACTCTATTGGAAGATGTTAGATCACGTTACCATACTTTCCCCACTACATCATCTATAGAGGACGAGGTGAATAAACCACCTGGTGCTCCAGTCTCATAATTGCTAGGTCTCTAATAATTAGGGAGGGAAATAATAATGGGTTTGAGATCTAATGAGATGGTGTCACCATCTAAATTTAACTTCTAAATGAGTCCTATCACGATAGATCTTTAGACCGAAATGATGCAACATTATCTAGCGATAGAGTAGACCCCAAGACAATCTCTTCCTCCTAAGAGATTATAGAAATATAATTTCACATTAATAGGGGCTTACCACCTAGACTTATGATTTTGAAGGAAAACATATCATTCCTCAAGTGTATTGGGTCAAAATTTTCAAGATAGTTGATCCATATTTTTAATGAAAATTGGCCTTTTATACAAAACATGGAGAGATGTAGTTGACTCCACCAGATATTTAAAGGCTCCACCCTCCCACCACTTCTACAAGTCGATTTGATTTTTGAATTAAAATTTGTCAAATTTAAGTTTGTTTTGAAAATGCAAATCTTCTCAATCTTTATGTAATTTTCTATCTTAATAAGCATCTCTTGCAAGCTTTAAATCTATTCAATAATCTTCCAAGTCAAGTTACTATTCTTATCAAAAGATTGGGTTCGATTTGGGGATTATTCTTCCTTGCATAAGAGAATGAATTTTCTTCTCTTAGACTTGAGATATAATCCTTGTTTTAAAAAAATAGCAATGAATTTATGGTTTTAAAGAAAGTGAAACCTCTTTTAAAAAAATCAAAAGATGCACAAAGTGTGCCAAAACTCAAAAATAAAAAAATCAGAAGATGCACAAAGTGCATCATCAAAAAAGGAAAAGAAAGATGCTCCATTATTTTCAAATCCTTAAATCTCAAAGAGCTCGCCACGTTTAATAGCTTAGCTTTAAAAAATCTTGAATCCAAATTTATCGTCTCGTGGAAAAAAATGTATCACCACACAGATTTTGATTTCTCCTATTTTGTAATCGAATACTGCATTAAGAATAAAGTACAATCTCAAGAGATTAACACAATATTCTATAATGGATTCAATATCAAAATAGAGTTTTAAAAATAATATTTTCATGATCAAACATAATTTAAAGAATTACATATCATCTCAAAAGATGAACATGAAATTTTAGAAAATATGTTTAAAAATAGAAATATGTTTTTGAAAAATTTATCCATTCTTTCATTTAGATATAACACGGAGAATATTATATCATCTTGAAAGATGAACATAACATTCTTCAAGACATCCAAAAACAAGAATGGGCTTTATAAAATTCATTATTTCCAAAATTGAATATAATAAGCAGGACATTATCTTGTCTGAAAAGACAATAATAACATCCTACAAGTATATTTAAAATTAGAAATGAAGTTTTTAAATACATCTGCATTCCCAAAGATTTTTTCCTTATTTTATATGACTAAAATAAGGTTTATTTTAATCTGGGGTTCTCAAATCTCTATTGAGGCAAGCCCCTATAGTTAATTACATCTTAGGAGGGATACTCCTAAGAAAACTCTGGATTAAAGCAGTGATTTCATACCCTTTGACTACAAAGTAAAAGCCAAGGAACAGTAGGAATTTTTCAAGGAGAAAACTCAATGTTGAACATTTATTAGTGAATCAAAGGAGGAAAAGTAGGAGGTGCCGGATTCTGAGAAACTTAGAGGCAACCTCAATCTATCCTATGTTGGGCTATACATTTTAGGAGAAAATTTTATATTTGAGTTGGCATTTATTAGAAATTTGGGATTATTTCCCAGAGGGTGAGGACTTAAGATCTAAAAGAATCTACCTCATAAACCTAAATCTAATTTAGGCACAACAAAATAGTAATCCGAACCTAACTAATGAAGTACAAATATGGACTTACCCCAGCCTAGATTGGGGAGCCAGCTAACCACCTAGGCGCTTTAAAACCATGTATCCAATCTCTTTATGAAAGATAGGTAGGGACGTTATTTAAGTTTTAAGGAATTTGGGTCCGACATCTAAAACAGATCCTAATTGGCCCCTTAACTTATATAGGTGAAAAATGCCTAGAAATAAAATGCAATTAATATTTTTAGGCTCTTTTAATTTGTATCTAATGCAATACATGCTAATTGACTCAAATGCATAAAATGAATATGAAGATGTTTTAAAATTAGGCTTAAAAATAGGTTTTTCCCTAGAGATTGCACAACTTCTCCTTGACAGAACTACACCCTCATAGGTCAAGTGATCTGCCAAAACTCACAGGCGAGGAAGTGCCTAACAAGAAAGAAAAAGTAATAATATGCTTATGATGACTTTTGACGATCCCAAGCTTACTTCTTAGTTCGTTAGAGTTGTTATATGAGCCTAAAGATTTTTATTATGATTTCAAGTATAAAAATTTTATCGTACCCTCACAAAAATTCCGATCGTATCCAGGCTAAAATAAAACATGGCATGCAAGAAAACTTAAAAAAACAGGCAATTCTAATACACAAATAATGTAAACAATCAAATTAAATAATCTAAAATATAATGTCCAATGTCCATATAATTACATCTAGAATTTGTAGAAAAGTAAAGTGGCCGGGCACCACTGACAACAAACCCAGATTCTAATCCTAAAATTGACGCAAGTGATTTTGAAATGGGATATCTCTTCTTTTCTTCATATCTTTGTCTTCACTCTTTCATCTCCTCATTTCGCTTTTCTTCTTCCATGAGCTTCTTGGATCCATCGGGCCTGAATATACAAATAAAAGAAGCTCATACCCAAAAGGGTATTTTCTTTTCTATTTGGATACTAAAATCATCCTAATTTGGTTTTCCAAATAAAAGAGAATAATTCCTTAAGGGATATTCTCCTCTCTTTGGATTTCAAATTGGATATGATATCCCACTTTCAAGATCACTTTCACATTTACAATATTTTTCTAATACATTTACATTTACATTTACATTATATTTCATATTAAATAAAAAAAAATCTAGACCACCTGCAAGGTTATCCTAAATAGTTTATAATAAAAATCATTCCAAACAATTATATATTTGTATTTAAATTAAATTAATCAGCCACGTTTGGCAACACTCTTTTTATTTGAGGGCTAAACAGCTGAAGAACCTATAGCATTTATATAATTATTAATTAATTAGCTCCTTTTTATTGCTCTACATGAGTGTGATCACCTACAAAAAATTTTATGAACAACTAGATCGCCCCTAACCTATGGGTAATATAATCGTCAATCAAATCATATCACAGAGAGCAGTAAAAGTAAAGAAACAAACACTCCAATAATTTTACAACCAGCATGCAGAAAACCGAAAAAAACCCATCAGACAGTAGTAAGAAAGTAAAGACCAGTCTAACCTAAAGCTAGAGTCGGTTGTCCTAAAAAAAAAAATCTAAGAGTGTGCAGTAGGTTGTGTTGTTTTGATATGTCTTAGGTCAATTATTGTTGAAATTTTTTTAGTTGATTGAATTTAGTTTGTTGAAAGGTCGAATGGAATTTTTATATTCAAGTTTAAGTTTTAGTACCTTTAAAATTTTTAGAGTTCATTTTAAGTTAAATTTTTAATTGTTAAAGTCTATTAATAATATTAGTTCTTTAGTGTATTTTAATTAATCATTTTACAACCCTTATATTATTTGATTTAATTATTTATTAATTTTTAATGAATTAATTATATTTTAGATGACTTATTAATTTTAAAATAATTTATTAAGATATTAATGATTTATTAAAGTGTTAATGCTTTATTTAAATTTTAAAGATTTTTATTTAATATTTTAGTGATTTGTTAATTTTAAAATGATTTATTAAATTCTTAATTGATTTATTAAAAAGTTAATGATTTATTAAATTTTTAAGATTTTATTTAAATTTTAATAATTTATTTGATTATAATTTGATTAAAATATTAATTATATTCAATTTTAGATTTATGTTCAAACTTAATCTCTTAGTGGTTGTGTATTAATTATGATTTAATTATTAAAGGTTGTATAATTTTTGTATATTTTTATATAAATTATTATGAGTGTATTTGAAATTCTTGTTAATCCATTATTTAATTTTAATTAGATATAATTAAGGTTATATTAATAATATATGCTAATCCTAAGGGGGATGTCACTAAGTTTTTATATATTCTGTGTTTCTACCTTAAAGTGTGCATGCATCCTAAGTCTATGTTTTCTAGGACCCAGTCCTTAATTTTTGCCCTTAAATGTCACTAATGTTATATGGGATAAATTTTTTTTTATCACTACTAAAATTGAAATTGCTGTAGGGACCTAAAGGGAAATGGTTCGCATAAAACACACCAAGGACACCTAAGGGTTTTCTAAGTTTTAGAATACTTACAATCACTGGGGGCTATGACCCGGTGGTTCTGCTCGTAGCACCTCCACCCGGTTGGATAGAGGTGACTAAAGCCCTTAGTCCCCTATACATTTGTTCACTCGACTGGTACAATTCCTCACAGTTCATGCAAATAAAAAAGAGAAAATAGGGATTAGAAGCATATTTAATAATTAATAATGTAATAACTGAAAGTTACTATAAATAAAATAAAAAAATGTACCTTTCTTTGGGCTTCGACGCCGGTTCTGTTGACTTATTTTTTGGAACCTTTCCCTTTTGAAAATAATTTGTATATCTTTCCAACATTCATACCGAGGCAACAAGAAAGGGTGAGTAGGAGGAGAAAGGAGAGGTAGAGATGGAAAGAGAATTTTTGATTTCTTCAACAATTTCATTTTCTCGTAAGTTTCCGACTAACTCACTCTCTAACACAAACTACTCTTCGTCTCCCTTCCCAAAACACATACATTTTGAACACTCATACATACTTCACCTTTCCAAAATTATACTTTTTACTATTCAAAGTTCAAACAATTCACTCTTTAACATATACTCTTCCATTTTTTCAGATGCACACAATTCCCTTTTCAAAATACATCACCCAAACTTTCCGGGAGATACACATATACACCTTCTCACATATACAACTCCACCTTTCCAAAATACACAAGTTTCGCATTTCTGAAACCACAAACTTCACTTATTATTTCTCACACATATCACCTTACTTCTCACATGCACACTTTATTTTTTCATATTTACACATTTTTACTTTTCCACATATACTTTCACCTTTCAAGTCCAATTCAAATCACTTTTCAAATTAAATAAAACCTTTCACCTTATTTCTCACAATCTAAGCTTTCTTTCTCATTTTCGCACACTTTATATTTCCAAAACCCAAACAAATTCCACCTTTCAACACACACAACACTTTATCCCTAAAAAATACACAATTCCAAATGCATATAAACTCCACAATTTCATTTTTCAAAACACAAGATTTCCACCTTTCCAAAACTCACACAAATTCTACTTTTCCTTCCAAAACCAAGCACTTTACTTTCCAACATATTTCAATCTTTTTAATTATATTCACAAATCACCTTTCAAAGCATACACTTTACTTTTTGATACAAACAACTTTTTTTTTAATCTTGGTTCTCCAACATACACCTTATAACATTGAATTGCTTCCATACCAAACTCAACTTACAACCACAAGCTCACTCATGAAACAAAAGAAATGCTCATCCAAGGATTTGCAAAGAACAAAATCTTGTAGCATAAGAACAAACTTCAAAAATTCAGAAAACTATTTTCTCAAATAGAATACAATGAAGAATGACGTTAAAAATTAAACACCAATCCCAATTCAAAGTAGCCACAATAAATGGCAAGGATAAAAGATTTGAGGATACAAACCCCTCTTATTGTTAAGAAATATGTTCTCCAAAACTTAAGATATACAAAATCATATGCTAAGGAATGACAAAACTAAGTAAACATAGGGAAAACCATGACAAACCCATATAAATTGCTGCAAATTTCTACCAGATGAGATATATTAAATGCTCATATTTATAGCACAACTCCACAAAAATAAAATCTCATATCCTTATGACAGATTTTCCATGTGCTATTGATTCAGAAATCAGTCTTTACCAAAGAGAAAAGTGTTTTCAAGCAAGAAAACCATCGATGAAAAAATTATTATACAATTTCCAATTATTTCACATACAAAATTTTTACTCTATCTTCAAGATATAGCAATAAAATCTTAAGATAAGAAATTAATATTAGCATTTCCTTATTTATTAATTTTTCAAATTTTGAAAAATTTATCCATTCTTTCATTTAGATATAACACGGAGAATATTATATCATCTTGAAAGATGAACATAACATTCTTCAAGACATCCAAAAACAAGAATGAGCTTTATAAAATTCATTATTTCCAAAATTGAATATAATAAGCAGGACATTATCTTGTCTGAAAAGACAATAATAACATCCTACAAGTATATTTAAAATTAGAAATAAAGTTTTTAAATACATCTGCATTCCCAAAGATTTTTTTCTTATTTTATATGACTAAAATAAGGTTTATTTTAATCTGGGGTTCTCAAATCTCTATTGAGGCAAGCCCCTATAGTTAATTACATCTTAGGAGGGATACTCCTAAGAAAACTCTGGATTAAAACAGTGATTTCATACCCTTTGACTACAAAGTAAAAGCCAAGGAACAGAAGTAGGAATTTTTCAAGGAGAAAACTCAATGTTGAACATTTATTAGTGAATCAAAGGAGGAAAAGTAGGAGGTGCCGGATTCTGAGAAACTTAGAGGCAACCTCAATCTATCCTATGTTGGGCTATACATTTTAGGAGAAAATTTATATTTGAGTTGGCATTTATTAGAAATTTGGGATTATTTCCCAGAGGGTGAGGACTTAAGATCTAAAAGAATCTACCTCATAAACCTAAATCTAATTTAGGCACAACAAAATAGTAATCCAAACCTAACTAATGAAGTACAAATATGGACTTACCCCAGCCTAGATTGGGGAGCCAGCTAACCACCTAGGCGCTTTAAAACCATGTATCCAATCTCTTTATCAAAGATAGGTAGGGACGTTATTTAAGTTTTAAGGAATTTGGGTCTGACATCTAAAACAGATCCTAATTGGCCCCTTAACTTATATAGGTGAAAAATGCCTAGAAATAAAATGCAATTAATATTTTTAGGCTCTTTTAATTTGTATCTAATGCAATACATGCTAATTGACTCAAATGCATAAAATGAATATGAAGATGTTTTAAAATTAGGCTTAAAAATAGGTTTTTCCCTAGAGATTGAACAACTTCTCCTTGACAGAACTACACCCTCATAGGTCAAGTGATCTGCCAAAACTCACAGGCGGGGAAGTGCCTAACAAGAAAGAAAAAGTAATAATATGCTTATGATGACTTTTGACGATCCCAAGCTTACTTCTTAGTTCGTTAGAGTTGTTATATGAGCCTAAAGATTTTTATTATGATTTCAAGTATAAAAATTTTATCGTACCCTCACAAAAATTCCGATCGTATCCAGGCTAAAATAAAACATGGCATGCAAGAAAACTTAAAAAAACAGGCAATTCTAATACACAAATAATGTAAACAATCAAATTAAATAATCTAAAATATAATGTCCAATGTCTAATGTCCAATGTCCATATAATTACATCTAGAATTTGTAGAAAAGTAAAGTGGCCGGGCACCACTGACAACAAACCCAGATTCTAATCCTAAAATTAACGCAAGTGATTTTGAAATGGGATATCTCTTCTTTTCTTCATATCTTTGTCTTCACTCTTTCATCTCCTCATTTCGCTTTTCTTCTTCCATGAGCTTCTTGGATCCATCGGGTCTGAATATACAAATAAAAGAAACTCATACCCAAAAGGGTATTTTCTTTTCTATTTGGATACTAAAATCATCCTAATTTGATTTTCCAAATAAAAGAGAATAATTCCTTAAGGGATATTCTCCTCTCTTTGGATTTCAAATTGGATGTGATATCCCACTTTCAAGATCACTTTCACATTTACAATATTTTTCTAATACATTTACATTTACATTTACATTATATTTCATATTAAATAAAAAAAAATCTAGACCACCTGCAAGGTTATCCTAAATAGTTTATAATAAAAATCATTCCAAACAATTATATATTTGTATTTAAATTAAATTAATCAGCCACGTTTGGCAACACTCTTTTTATTTGAGGGCTAAACAGCTGAAGAACTTGTAGCATTTATATAATTATTAATTAATTAGCTCCTTTTTATTGCTCTACATGAGTGTGATCACCTACAAAAAATTTTATGAACAACTAGATCGCCCCTAACCTATGGGTAATATAATCGTCAATCAAATCATATCACAGAGAGCAGTAAAAGTAAAGAAACAAACACTCCAATAATTTTACAACCAGCATGCAGAGAAAACCGAAAAAAAACCCATCAGACAGTAGTAAGAAAGTAAAGACCAGTCTAACCTAAAGCTAGAGTCGGTTGTCCTAAAAAAACAAATCTAAGAGTGTGCAGTAGGTTGTGTTGTTTTGATATGTCTTAGGTCAATTATTGGTTGAAATTTTTTAGTTGATTGAATTTAGTTTGTTGAAAGGTCGAATGGAATTTTTATATTCAAGTTTAAGTTTTAGTACCTTTAAAATTTTTAGAGTTCATTTTAAGTTAAATTTTTAATTGTTAAAGTCTATTAATAATATTAGTTCTTTAGTGTATTTTAATTAATCATTTTACAACCCTTATATTATTTGATTTAATTATTTATTAATTTTTTAATGAATTAATTATATTTTAGATGACTTATTAATTTTAAAATAATTTATTAAGATATTAATGATTTATTAAAGTGTTAATGCTTTATTTAAATTTTAAAGATTTTTATTTAATATTTTAGTGATTTGTTAATTTTAAAATGATTTATTAAATTCTTAATTGATTTATTAAAAAGTTAATGATTTATTAAATTTTTAAGATTTTATTTAAATTTTAATAATTTATTTGATTATAATTTGATTAAAATATTAATTATATTCAATTTTAGATTTATGTTCAAACTTAATCTCTTAGTGGTTGTGTATTAATTATGATTTAATTATTAAAGGTTGTATAATTTTTGTATATTTTTATATAAATTATTATGAGTGTATTTGAAATTCTTGTTAATCCATTATTTAATTTTAATTAGATATAATTAAGGTTATATTAATAATATATGCTAATCCTAAGGGGGATGTCACTAAGTTTTTATATATTCTGTGTTTCTACCTTAAAGTGTGCATGCATCCTAAGTCTATGTTTTCTAGGACCCAGTCCTTAATTTTTGCCCTTAAATGTCACTAATGTTATATGGGATAAATTTTTTTTTTATCACTACTAAAATTGAAATTACTGTAGGGACCTAAAGGGAAATGGTTCGCATAAAACACACCAAGGACACCTAAGGGTTTTCTAAGTTTTAGAATACTTACAATCACTGGGGGCTATGACCCGGTGGTTCTGCTCGTAGCACCTCCACCCGGTTGGATAGAGGTGACTAAAGCCCTTAGTCCCCTATACATTTGTTCACTCGACTGGTACAATTCCTCACAGTTCATGCAAATAAAAAAGAGAAAATAGGGATTAGAAGCATATTTAATAATTAATAATGTAATAACTGAAAGTTACTATAAATAAAATAAAAAAATGTACCTTTCTTTGGGCTTCGACGCCGGTTCTGTTGACTTATTTTTTGGAACCTTTCCCTTTTGAAAATAATTTGTATATCTTTCCAACATTCATACCGAGGCAACAAGAAAGGGTGAGTAGGAGGAGAAAGGAGAGGTAGAGATGGAAAGAGAATTTTTGATTTCTTCAACAATTTCATTTTCTCGTAAGTTTCCAACTAACTCACTCTCTAACACAAACTACTCTTCGTCTCCCTTCCCAAAACACATACATTTTGAACACTCATACATACTTCACCTTTCCAAAATTATACTTTTTACTATTCAAAGTTCAAACAATTCACTCTTTAACATATACTCTTCCATTTTTTCAGATGCACACAATTCCCTTTTCAAAATACATCACCCAAACTTTCCGGGAGATACACATATACACCTTCTCACATATACAACTCCACCTTTCCAAAATACACAAGTTTCGCATTTCTGAAACCACAAACTTCACTTATTATTTCTCACACATATCACCTTACTTCTCACATGCACACTTTATTTTTTCATATTTACACATTTTTACTTTTCCACATATACTTTCACCTTTCAAGTCCAATTCAAATCACTTTTCAAATTAAATAAAACCTTTCACCTTATTTCTCACAATCTAAGCTTTCTTTCTCATTTTCGCACACTTTATATTTCCAAAACCCAAACAAATTCCACCTTTCAACACACACAACACTTTATCCCTAAAAAATACACAATTCCAAATGCATATAAACTCCACAATTTCATTTTTCAAAACACAAGATTTCCACCTTTCCAAAACTCACACAAATTCTACTTTTCCTTCCAAAACCAAGCACTTTACTTTCCAACATATTTCAATCTTTTTAATTATATTCACAAATCACCTTTCAAAGCATACACTTTACTTTTTGATACAAACAACTTTTTTTTTTAATCTTGGTTCTCCAACATACACCTTATAACATTGAATTGCTTCCATACCAAACTCAACTTACAACCACAAGCTCACTCATGAAACAAAAGAAATGCTCATCCAAGGATTTGCAAAGAACAAAATCTTGTAGCATAAGAACAAACTTCAAAAATTCAGAAAACTATTTTCTCAAATAGAATACAATGAAGAATGACGTTAAAAATTAAACACCAATCCCAATTCAAAGTAGCCACAATAAATGGCAAGGATAAAAGATTTGAGGATACAAACCCCTCTTATTGTTAAGAAATATGTTCTCCAAAACTTAAGATATACAAAATCATATGCTAAGGAATGACAAAACTAAGTAAACATAGGGAAAACCATGACAACCCATATAAATTGCTGCAAATTTCTACCAGATGAGATATATTAAATGCTCATATTTATAGCACAACTCCACAAAAATAAAATCTCATATCCTTATGACAGATTTTCCATTTGCTATTGATTCAGAAATCAGTCTTTACCAAAGAGAAAAGTGTTTTCAAGCAAGAAAACCATCGATGAAAAAATTATTATACAATTTCCAATTATTTCACATACAAAATTTTTACTCTATTCTTCAAGATATAGCAATAAAATCTTAAGATAAGAAATTAATATTAGCATTTCCTCATTAGATAATCAATTCCCATAGCAATAACTTCCCTAATCAACAAAGAAGAATATGGATGAGGATGTAGAAGAGATTTACCCAAAGATTAAAAAAATTTCCAGCGTTGGTTAGAGCAGATGAGGCGACCTAGGGTAAGAATCGGTGTCTAAGATCGGTGAGAGAGAAGCATGGCCTGGAGCTTGCGAACGGCAGGCGACGGGTTGGCTTCATGAGGGAGAAATCGATGGGAGAGAGGAGCAGTCCGTGCGTTTCTTGCGAATAGAGAGGAAGAAGGAGAGGGGCGGGCTGTACAAACTGCGAGAGTGCGAGCGGGCTGGGGTTCTTTCGGATTTCTTTTGAATAGAGAGGTAGATGAGGGTTGAGCTTCGTCTTGAGTTTGATTTTTGCGAACTGCTGAGAGAGGGAGAGCGAAGGGTTGGGGGGTTCGTGCAAATGAGAGTGTGGGAGGGAGACGGAGCGGTTCTTGCCCGAAATGAGAGTGTGGGAGGGAGAGAGAGAGATCGTGGGGGCGGTTAGACCGCCCAATCAAACCCAAAATCACCTCTTAATTCAAATTAAATACCTAAGATTAAATCATGCTTTAAAGAGAATTTAACAGGCTGATCTGATTTGATTAAAATTAAAATAGATTTTATTAGATAGAATTTTGTGTTTGATTGGTGAGTAGGTTAGAGCCCAATGATATATTAATTTGATCTAAAATGAATAAGGTCACATTAAGTTGAGTCAATCGAAATCGACGAGTCATAAATCGAGTTTGATTTAACTCAAATTGGCTTGATTTTATTTGTTTAAATTTATTTAATTAATAATCAAATTAATTTTAATAATTTTATGCTCGAGTCAAATAAAAAATGACTCGACCAGATTCAAATAAATTTATTTGACTATTAATCATATTTATTTTAATTAAATTGGGTTTAAAATGACTCGATTTACAGATCAATAATGAAATCGGGTTCAAATCAAACTTGAATCGAGTCACCCTAAATTTATGTTCTTAAATCAAATTTATGTGACCTAATTGACTCTAATTAACTTTAAATTTAAGCCCGATTGAAAATCTAATGGCGCCTATTGAGACAAATTAAGTTAAATTAGGAGGTCGAGTCAAAGCTACGTCTTTACGTATCCACCTAAGGGAAATACTATAAGCAACGTCTATGCTAGGTTACGAAGACCTATGCGCTAAAGATTGAATCGGGAAATTGACCTCAAATAATGAGGTCAACATCATCGTGTATGGACAGTCTATTAGATGCGAAAAAGGGTTATGCAAGAGAATTGAAAAGATAAATTTTTCTCTTCAACTTAAACATTTTGAAATTGATTTTAATTAAAAATATTATATAAGGGAAACTTCAGTTTAGTTTCTATGAAACTTGGTTTGGATCAATAAAACATAAATCCTTTCATACTAGTTGGAGTCGACTATACTTCTCACTTTAAAAGGTGAATTTGTTCCCATTTGTTATTCTAACATGGTCCAAATAGCTAGAGAAAATTTCCATAAAGAATGATGTTGCAACTCTATTTTTCATGGATTGTGATTTTGATGATAGAAAATAATTTTGTTTCTCTATGACTGCCTTGCCTACTAACATTTCAGGACCACAAGATCAGACGACAAT
The DNA here is from genome assembly GCA_022539455.1 of Dendrobium nobile. Lineage (NCBI taxonomy): Eukaryota > Viridiplantae > Streptophyta > Magnoliopsida > Asparagales > Orchidaceae > Dendrobium > Dendrobium nobile. The sequence continues at coordinate 72,784,107 of CM039734.1, forward strand.
CAAAACCAGCTCAAGATTGGGTAGACTAAGTTTGAGTCAGTTTGTAATGTTCTTTTTTCCTTTCTTGAGTCAATTGTAACCTTTAGAATGTCTGATGCTAAGTAACCCTACACACACACACTTGATTAATTTTTCTGTCTGAATAAGAGTTTTCTGATTTTCACTCACATTATCCTGGACAATATTTATATCGTCTTGGATGATATTTTCAGAAATAGAAACCCTAATCAGGCCATAATGGTTAAAGAAGCCGTCAGTAAGCCGATCGGCCTGGACGATACTTGTATCGGCCAGGATAATAAGCTAAAAATAGAAAGAATCAGCTGCCATGATCTATTTAGGCATTCTGTATTTTTGGAAACCGGCCATGACGATCTTATATCAACCTGGACGATGTATCATAATTATGCCTAAATTAATCAGGTAATCAAGAAAAGTAATTAAGGCTGATTGATTGTTTTGATTAAAAAAATATATATTTATGTATATATAGTTTTGAAAAATATTTAATTTTCTTTGGGAATATTTACTTTTAAATGAACAATATATCGCCTCAAAAGACGAACGCATCGTTCCCTAATGGGTTCAAATTTCAGAATTGTAATCATATCCGAATTATCGTAGTCAAACTCAAAGGGAGAATCACATTTGACCCCGGAGGATCAAAATGGAATCTAATCAATTGTTTGACTATTCTAATTTGGATAAAAGGATCATTAATTTTATAATCGAAACCAGGATAATAATTGATATATCTCTCCGAAGAAAGAAGATATCAATTATTATGGATCGTTCGAAAATGACGATAATGATCGTCGGGTTTGATTTTCCCAAAGATAATTAATTAGAGATTTTGAAAATTTATTTTGAAAAATTAGATCTGGGTTTCTAAATCTCCTACGAGCGCAAGCCCTCATAGTTAATTACATCGTAAGAAATAGAAGTTTCTTACGAAAACTCTCGATTAAAATAGCGGTGTAAATTTTATTTTTAGATTTTCAAAGCTAGATATCAAAGGAAGTTAAGGTTTGGAATTTCAAGTGGGATTGGATCAAGTTATTTCTGGAGTCAAAGGAAAAAGGGTAGGAGGTGTTTTGGGATTCTGAATTACTTCAGAAACACCCCAGTTTATCCTAATTGTTAGGCTTGTATTTGATTGAAAGAAATTTTTAGTTTGAGTGGTCAATTTTATTAGAAATTTGGGATTCGATTCTCGGAGGTTGAGGTCTTATAGCCCGAGCTTGCCTCGGAACCTAAGTCTAAATTGGGTACTGAAAAAGTGACCCGAACCTAGCTAGTGCAATGCGAATCTGGACTTACCCCAGCCTGGATTGGGGAGCCAGCTAACCACCTAATCGATTTAAAATAAATGAATCCGGACTTTTATGAAAGAGTGGTAGGGACGTTTTATTTAAAGTTTTAGAGAGTTGGGGCCGACATCTAGAGATTTTTCTAATTGGCCCCTTTGACTTATGATGGGTGCAAAATGCTAAGGACTAATGCAATTAAAAATTTGACTCTTTTAAATCTGTTTCTAATGCAATGCATGCTAGTTAACAACTCCAAATCAAATATGCTTGAAAGTTAAAAAAAATAGGCTTAGAAAATAATTTTTTAGAAGACTGGACTTCCCCAAGTCCGGCACCTCGTCCTCATAGGTCAGACTATCCGGACTCTACCCGCAGGCGGGGAAGGGTCTAAAGCAAGGAGAGAAGAAGTGCAGAAATATGCATGCGACCCCGGGGTCGATCCCCGGCTAATTCCCTAAATTCGTTATTCTTTCTATGTTGCTCAGACTCGCTAAAATATTAAACTTTAAAATTATGAGTATAAAAATTTTCACACCCTCACGAGTCTCACGAGTCCAGACAAAAATAAAAGCGGCACACAAACGTCAAAAAACTACGAAAAGCAGGTAATTCTATACGCAATCACATCAAACATCAATTAAATTAATTAAATTAATATTCAAATTGAAAGTCCATAGGCAAAGTTGCCTTGCTTATTACAAACCAGGGTCTGCCGAAAGTAAAGTGGCCGGGCACCACTGACAACAACCCGGGTTCTAAACCTAGAACTCAAGTGATTTTGAGATTTGGGATTCTTCTCGTCGTCCATTTCTTCGTTTTCTTATGAACATCTTGATTCGTCGGTTCTGGATATCCAAATGAAAAGAAACTCCCCCTTGAATGGGGTGTTATCTTTCCTCTTTGGATATTTGAAGAGCACCCAAACTTGATCTTCCAAATGGACGAAAACTCTCCCCTTTAGGGATGTCTTCTCCTCTTTGGAATTCAAGTTGGATCTAAACATCCCAACTCAAGTCACTTTAAATACAACTCAAATTATATCAAATTACATTAATCAAAATTGAAAAGTCTAGACTCGATCCTGCAGGGTTATCCTAATAATCAGCAGTTATATAAATAATCCCAAGCAGTTAATATTCAATCTCAAGCAGTTGATATTCTTTCTCAAGCAGTTGATATATTTGAAATTTAAATGCTCAACAGAGTGCAGTAAATAAATAAACAGACATTCAATCAATTCTATGCTAACAACCAGCATGCAGTGAAAGCTCGAAAACCCGGCACACAGCGGAAAAGTAAACACCGGCCTAGCCTAAAACTAGAGTTGGTTGTCCTAGCAAACCATCTAAAGTGTGTGAGGTAGGCCGTGTGGTTTGGATATGTCCTATATAGGACAAATTGTTAAAGTTGTTTGACGTTCTGGTGGTTGAAAGGCTTAGGAATTGATTTAAATTTGAATTCAAGTATTAATGATTTAAGATTGATTTTAACTGTTGGTTGATTGCTAATTTTAAGGTTTAATTAACATATTTGAAGTTTTTAGAGTGATTTTTGAATTTTGGGAATCTTCTGGATTATTCTAATCATTTAATCAAGGGGTCAAAAATTGACTTTTCAATTATGAGTTTTTTCTGGAAATTTAATATTTTATAAAAATACTATACCTTAATACAATCAATTAGAAGGTAAGTACGCTGAAATCGGATTTTTTTACAATTAGTTACGAAGGTTTGAAGTTTTGAACTAATTTTGACCTATGTTTGACCAAAAAGTTGACTTTTTGACTTTGACTGATTTTTGAAGGTTTGAAATTTTTAATAAATACTAGACTTGATTTTGAGTTGAATGCAAGTGAGTTTGGTCAATTTGGAGTTTTCTAGAGTTAGTTATGATTTTTCAAAGTTTGATGTATTTATTGAATTTATTTAATTGTTTAATTAGAAGGGTTTTCTTGATTTTGCTCCAAATGAATTCCAAACTCCTTGAAATCAACTCCAAATGTCAGAGATAACCTAAGAAGTGATTCTCAAGTGTTTGAGAATTTTTTGGAATTTTTAAGTATTATTAATTATTTATTTTAATTAAATATTAGTTTTCAATTAAAATTGAATTAAGACTTGATTTGATGTCTGATCAAGGGGGTTATAATTTTAATTGATTAAGGACTTAAAGCTGGTCAGTTAGAGGTCTTGTTTGTATTTTTTAGATTTAAATTTGATTTATCACAATTTTTGGAAATTTTAGAGCTCAATTAAAGGGTTAACTTTGACTTGTCTAATTATCTGACCTAATGAACTCCAAATTGAATGAAATTTAAACCTAAGGTGTCAAAAGTCACTAGGTTTACTATGTTCAAGTTTCACTCCTATTGGGTGTGTTTAGAATTTCCTATGATTTTTCTAAGTTAAATAAACATTGTTTTAAATATTTTCCCTAGGTTTCTCTACTATTGAAATGGGCTTGAAATTTGGTGTGTCTAACCCTTATGCAAATGCATTTACACCACAAAAAATTCATAGCAAAATACTAAGAATTTAAGGAGTTATGAATTTTCCAAATTTAGGGTCCAAAATGGACCCTTTATCTTGAAAATTCACATCACAGAAATCCATTAGGTATCTGACCCTAGAAAAATGCGTGAATATGCCTAAGATACCTAATAATAATCCACCAAAAGTTGGGCTCCAATGGATCACTGGATTGTGAGAAATTGATAAAAAACATAATTCACTCAACTGGAAATATATCACAATTCAGAAACCAAATAAACTTACTTTTAATTTTAATAAATACTACATAAAATTCCCTTTCCAACAAGCCCAAGAACATCCCATTTGGTGAACAATTCGAGTTTCTATGAATTTTAGAAGATCTGAACATTTTTTTGATTTTTTTTTAATTTTCCTTGGTCAAATTGACCGCGGAATGGCGGCGCCCAACGAGACGCGCCACGTGGCGGGCTGGCCCGCCACTTAACCACGTCAGCACCCGCGTCTAAGGTTGCGCGGTATGGCCAGATCTGGGCCGTCTGATCTTTGATCGGACGGTCCAGATCGTCCGCAGTTCAATTTATTTAGAAAACTTCAAATGCTCATATCTCCCAAAATACTCAACGAAATTGAGCAAAATTTGAACTGTAGCTAGAGGGCAACATAATCTAACAATGCATAAAGTTTGGAGGCTCCATGCATTGTAGATTTGCTACGGATTCAAATTGAAGTGTAACCTTAAAATGGTCATAACTTACAATCCAACCGTCGGATTTTCGACTTCTTGGGCTTGTTAGAAAGCTGCTAAGATCCTCTTCAACTTTGTAGAAGACGTCAGGAGCTAGATCTTTCTGGATTTGGAGTTATTCTGAAATTTCCTGATTCTCTCTCTAAACTATCTCTCTTCACCAATGAGTGATTTGGAGGCCAAGATCTTGTGGGAAAAGGCTTGGGAAGGCTAGGGAAATACTTGGAAAAGGTTTTTTGAGAGTTTTTTAATGCTGAGATAGCTTTTGGATGAGATATGGATTGAATGAGAGAGAGCTTAAGGGTTATTTGCATGTCTTAAGATATTTCCCTATGCAAGCCATCTTAGTGGATTTGGATGGTTAGGATTGACTGCATGAGCTCTTTGATGGTTGCCAAGTGTCCATAGAGTTGATGGGATCAAGGGATCAAAGGACAAGAGGTGGCATGAAGTGTAAAATCTCCTTTTTGCCCCTTTGAACACATGGCTTGATCAAGAGCCATTGGATTAGATCTAAGGGTTACAAAATGCTCTAGGGAGCTTCTAGAAGAGGTCTTAACAGCTGGATTAATTAGGGCTCAAGTGAATTAGCTTAAGGAATTAATTGGGCAAGGTTTAAAGTTCATTTGACCATGCATTGACCATTTGACCAGTCAATGGGTGCTGATGTGGCCATGAAGAAATATTGATTTGTTGGTTGATTGAGCCAAGTTCAATGGGCTTGAGGTAGTTTGAGTTTGCTTAAATATTTAAGTCTCCTAAAGCCCTTAAGAGGTTGTGTTGACTATGTTGACCAGTCAACCAGTCAATGAGGTGAATGATGTGGACTAGGAGAATGTCATGGGTGGTGGTGAGGGCCATTCCAAAGTTTATGTAGGTCATTTGGGTTAAGAGGGCTTAATGGGCCCTTAATGGGCCCTTAAGCTAAAATTGGTTGACTTGGTCAACCAGCTAGGTCCAGGGTCTGGAAATGGGTTCAACAAATTTTAAATGATATTTAGAGTCTATTGGATATGGTCCTAGGGTCTGGGGAGGTCATTTGGTTCAAAACACCTGTTTGGACCCTTAAAGGGCCCCTTTGGTCAAACCTATTGACTTGGTCAACCAGGTTGACCTAGGGGTTGGAAATGGGTCCAACAGGTTTGAAATGACATTTGAAACTTGCTGGATGTGGTTGCATTCAATTCGGGGTTCATTTGGTTAGAAATCAATATTTGAACCCCATAGGGGTATTTTGGTCATTTTTGAACTCATGCTCACTGGGGGCTGAAATGAGTCCAGAAAGATTCAGTTTATTGATCAACATATCAAAATTAATAATCTGGAAATGACCAAAGGCTTTGGTGAAGGCTATAAGGCCAGAATCTTCAAAGTGATAGGTCCAGTGGCACAGGCCGTAAATATTTGAAGGTTTTACAGCCTTTGGATTTTGATTTAGATTCTGGGGTTAGAGACCTCAAAATGAGCTCAAATTTGGAGGGTAGCCTCTAGAGACATGTCCCATCAGTATGCAACTGACAGACCCTGAATCAGAGGTCATTTGATAGGGTTTTGAAGCATTTGAAAATTCACTGGAAAAGGCCTTTAGGACAAGGCTTCTTGACTTTATATTTGAGTCTGGATTTTGAGTTTGGAAGATTGAATTTGAATTATCCATATCATTTATGATCATTTAGATGATCATAAGTGATAGGATATGGTCAGGCTAGATCAAAGGTAGGATCTAGGTTTGAACTTGATATTGAGATCTGGATAGGTTTAAAGTCTGGATAGGTTTATAAGTCTGGATTTAATTTGAAAATTTGAATTGACTTGAGATTGAATTAGAGCCTGGAGTCTAGAAGGATCCGAGGACCTAGAATAGATCCTAAGGTCAAGGTAGATCCTAGGGTCCGGAGTCTAGATTGATCCTAGGATCTAGAATAAATCTTAAGGTCGGGATTCTAGGAGGATCCCAAAGTTTGGATTGGTCTAGAGATTAAATTGATCTGGGTCAGGACTGGTCCAGGTGACCTCATACAAAAATGAAGTCAACATTGATACGATCACATCGTCCTGGATGATCGCAAGATCGGTCGGGACAATTAGTTCAAAAACCTTAGTTGCTTCTGGATGATCAAACATCGGCCAGCTCATGTTCCGGGCGATGTCATAGAAAATCTAAGTCGGCCAGTCCAAATTCTGGGCGATATTCAAGACGATTTTCCTCTAATTTGAACTAATCGGTTGGGACGATCGTGAGATCGGCCCGGACGATCAAGCTAATTTTGAATCGTCCAGACCCTTTTTAGAGCAATTGTCTGGCCAATAATATGTGATTTGAACTGATCATACAGGACGATATACCTATCATCCTAGACAGTAAGGTCAGAAGTTGCAATTAATGAGCTATTCTGAATCTCTTTTATTTAAAGCTCTTGTTTAACATTTTGAAGAATCTTTTGCTGTTGTCTTTACTTGAGAAAGCCTAGAGGAGAGAGAGAGAGAGAGAGAGAGAGAGAGAGAGAGAGAGAGAGAGAGATCTTGTGAGGAAGATTCACAAGGGTTGCTCCAAGCATTATTCTACTTTTTATTCCATTAGAGTCTCTTGACTTTGGAAGGATTGGAAGAGGTTAGCTTGAGCAATCGATCAAGGTTCTCTTCCTGCTTTAGGAGGAAGCAAAAGGAGTTAGATTCTCTGCCGCGCCGGGGTTGGCGAAAAGAAGGTTTGTGTAAGGGCTTCTTCGCCTTGCTATGGGAGCAAAAGGAGAGTCACGTTTGTAGTGCAATACTCGGAGGGCATCCCCGGGGAGTAGACATAGGTCGAGTTGATCGAACCACTATAAACACTTGTGTTCTTTTTACTGCTTATGCATTTAACTTTCCGTACTTTGATTTTTGTGGTGATTTTGGTTTGTGATTATTGTGCTTTGCTTAAAGATTTTTTTAAAAATATCAATTCACCCCCACCCCTCTTGGTTAGCCTCAGGCTAGTTCTTAAGGGCTTGACATCCCTAACGAACTATCAAGTGGTATCAATGCGGGATTCATAAAAACTAAGTTTGAAAACTTTTTGAATTTTGATCCATGGCTAACAATAGAAATTATAATATAACGGAGGGATATTCTATTACACGACCACCTTTATTTGATAATCTTCCTTTTGATTTTTGGAAAACTGGCATGTCTACTTTTTTACAATCGGTTGATTATCGCATGTGAATGCTTATTAAAGAAGGGTATTCTCCACCTTCTCGTGAACTGAATGGAATTAAAACTGAAGTACCTTTTACTGAAGGGACTTTTGATGAAAGAAATTTAGCTCAACTTAATGCAAAGTGTTTGAATTACTTTTTCTGTGCTTTAAAATCTGAAGATTACATGCATATTTCTACTTGCTCTACTAGTAAAGAGATTTGGGATATATTGTGCATTACTTATGAAAAAAATAATGAAGTTAAGCAATCTTGTTTGAATATTCTTTTACATGACTATGAATTTTTTTGTATAAAACCTCATGAATCAATTTCTGATATGTAAACAAGGTTTACTCAAATTGTAACTTCTTTGCATGCCTTAGGAAGAGAACTTTCAAATTATGAAAAAGTGAACAAAATTTTGAGATGCTTGCCTTCCTCTTTTGATGTTAAAATCACTATAATTACTGAATCTAAAAACTTGAATACCTATTCAATTGACAACTTACTTGGTTTACTCATTTCTTACTAGCAAGGGGTGAATTAAAGAAATCCTGATGCAGGTGAGAAAATGAAAGAAAAAATTATGGCATTGAAGGGCAACGACACGGACTCTGATTCTTCCGGGTTTGAAAGCGATGACATTGCCTTAATCACAAGGTAATTCAAAAGCTTTCTAAGGAAGAGTCACAAGCATCATCAGAATTGAAGAAAAGATAAAGATAACAAAAATTCCAAAGGATCTTCTAATTTTGGTTGTTTTGAATACAGGAAGTTTGGACATGTGAAAGTTGATTGTCCTACACTTCAGGATCACTTAAGCAAAGAAAAGAATGAGGAGAAACCTAAGTTCAGAAAGGATACAAAGCGAGTCTAAAAAGCTTTCTGGGCGGAGTCTACATCTGACTCATCTAAGACTCAGCCTGAAGAGGAAACAACAAACTTGTGCTTAATGGCAGAAGATCATCTTGATCAAAGTGATGAAGAAGAGGTATGTAAACCAACTTTTGATCAATTGTTTGAAATATATAAAAAAATTCTTGCATCATATAGAAAACTTAAGAAAAATCATGCTATCTTGAAATTGGAGTTTTAAAATTTACAAAAAGAGCATGAAATTTTTCTCAAAGATCATTCAATAATTGATTCAAATCACATGACTTTACTTAATAAATTTGATGATCTAAATAAAAAGCATTCTGAATAAATTGATGAGTATGCTTCATTAAAAGCTTCACACATCACACTTGAATCTGATTTTAAGAAATCTAAACAGATGGAGCACAATTTGAGAATTGATAGTAATGCTTTAAGAAGTACTAACTCAAGGTTTAAAGCTGAATTGAATACACTTAAGAGAAATTGGATGACACCCACATTTTATTAAAAGACAAGACCTAAGAAGAGGCATTACAACCCGAACCATTTAAGAAATCCTTTTCCTGGTGTTAGATGTTTTTCAAGTGACATGCTAGGACACATCTCACACACTTGCACTGTTCACAGTAGTATACATTGGGTGTGGAGACCAAAATTGTATGATTCACATCATATCACATGCATTGCATTCTACTTTTCATAAGAAGGGACCCAAACCTGTTTGGGTTCCTAAATCTGACAGTTAATAATTTTTGCAGGATTGCTCTCACCAAAGACCTCATGAAAGCATATGATACTTGGACAAACGGAGGCTCGCGACTCATAATTACTTAAACTGGGTGCTTAATAAATTCTTAAAATGCATATGTTAATTTTTGTTGTTTTCAGTCTTTTATGCTAGCTTTTTTTATTAGTTGTTCTAGTTGTTTTTACTTTGGCTTTCTTTTTCTTTATGATAATTTTTTCTAGTTCTTAAATTTTGGAGATTTATAGCCAATGTTTAGCATCTCTAAATCGGTTAAAGGAAGAAATATTGTTGATGGTTTCCCTTCCTCTAACCTCATTTAGTGGTATAATTTTCTTTTCTAAACAAAAGTCTATCTCATATTAACAATTGATTTTTAAAATTAAGATCTTTTTTATCTTGCTATAATAATCTACCTTATATATAATATTCAAAGTTTTTATATATCTTTCAAGTTAATTGAAATCTTTCCATTGCATTTATCATATGATTTTGATTCTATTTTGTGGCTTGCTCTTCCATATATTAGAGAGTGAGTTTCATTTCTCTAATATCTAGAAGATATACTCACAACTAAGAATCCTTTTTAAGGGTTTGTTAAAGAGAATCTAGCTTACAAAAATAAAATAAAAAGAGAGTGGCCAAAGACGCCAAATTGAATATATATATATATATATATACACACACACACACACACACAAAGTATATCAAAAATTAAAAGAAGCTCAAAGAACCATTCAAAGTAACAAGAGGCATAAAATGAGCCCATTAAAAGAAAGTTGTCCTCTCTTTTCAAAACTTTTAAAACTTAGAAGAACTAATGGGTTATTTGATATTTTCAAATGCTTGATTTAAAATTCTATGATTGAGACAAATTACTTTGATATATTATTTTATAAGATATTTTCTTTGTAACCAAGTTTTGAACGGATCTTTTTTTACCCAACTAGTTTGTTCTGAGTTAGGCCTTTTATTTTCAAAAGACGATTTTTGCTCTAAAAGAAGTTCGAGCTAGGGTTAACAGGATCGGATACTCTGCCGTTTTTAGATTTAGACATTGTTAACTCATTGGTCTTACAAATCTTTAAAATTTAATTATTTGGTGAATTTATCATATGAATGCTTTGCTAACTCAAAAAAAATTAAAAAAATTAAATAAAAATTCTTTGCTTGTTATTATTATTATTTTTGGGGCTTTCTCTAATCATCTCCATCTTTTCTTTGATTTCCAAATTTTGTCACCTCGTCCTGGCCGATATTCTTATCATCCTGGACGATCAGATCATCTCTCTTCAAAAATCCATCTGTTGGAATTTTTTGACCTTCATCGTCCTGGACGATCCCATATCATCTTGGACGATATGATCATCCTGTGGTATAATCATCTTTATCGTCTTGGCCGATAAGGTTTCGTCCTTACCGATGTGTTTATGGAAATCATCCTGGCCGATACACCTGATCATCCTAAACGATACACATGTCAGTACGTTTAAAATCTTTAAAATCATCCGGGATGATCCATTTTTGGACAATCGCCCTAGACAATCCACTGTTCATGCTGGACGATATATGTGGCACTTAATTTGAAATGTTTTAAATTTGGCCGGTATGATCAATTATTGAGCATTGTCCTGGACGACCCACCTAATCGGCCAGGATGATCGACCGCCTTTTTGATCAATCGACTTGTATGCAATTATTGAACCCGATCGTCCTGGACAATTCTGCAATCGTCCTGGACGATCCGATCGATTCTTTAAATACAATCAGATTTTAGCCCTATTTTCTTCACACTTCCTTCTCTTTAGCTTTCTACTCCCTGATTACTTATTGTTTCTTGCTTATGGCTGGCAAAAAGCAAGGTAGACAAACCTCTGGAAGCTCCTCAAGGGCCAGACTAGATCCTCGTTTTAGGGAGGCAAAAAATCAGGTTGCCTACCATCGTTATAAAGATTGTAGAATTACTCTCTCCAGAATAATCAATCCTGTCCACCTCTCCTATCTGGTACTAGATCTTTTTACTCACACCTCTCTATGCTTCATTCTTACCCTCACAGTCCCCTTTAATTCTAAACTTCTTTTTGAAAATTTTTCCAATCTTCGCATGAATTCTTCCTACACTGCCCTCGCCTCTTATATGAACCGACGCCCTGTCAAAATCACATATCAGGATTGTGCTGAACTATTACGGCTATCCACCACTGGGGATAAGCTGCATACCATTATCTCTGATCCTGACTATGACTGGTCTTCTATAAATCACTTTCTTTGCCACACCAACGCACCCTTTCATGTTGGAGAGACTAGCTCTTTACTCAAAGATGCTAGGAAAATCCAATATGTCCTTCGCACTTCTATTATTCCAAAAGTCGGGGACCGAATCCACATCACTCCTCTTCTTTCACTTACTACTTTTTACATTCTGGCCCATAGAGAGTTTAATGCTACTAACCTGATTTTTTGATACATTGATCATTTGACAACAATCTGTGATCTAGGTCATAAGAGAAAACCCAACCTTGCTCTAGGACACATAATTGCATATGTTCTAGAATCCAAATACAACCTTTAATATCCAGCTCCACCCAACCATCCTCCACCCTTCTACTCAAATAATTCCTTCAATGTCCTTCATAGTACTCATCTCCACCTAGGGGATGGGGAAGCTCAGGGGGTCGAGGAGGAGGAGGCTCCCGCTCCTGTTCCTAAACCTGTTCCTCTTCTCCAGCACTCTCAGTTGGATCAGTTGGTGGAGAGATTTGAACAGTTTGAGACCCATTTCGATGCCTATGTTACACACCAACAACAGCAGTACGACTAAGATATGGCCTAGTTTGGGGTGCAATTTGCTACGCTCTTCAGTTACTTTCAGCAGCCAGACAATCTGTGATCTAAGTAACCCTACACGCACACACACTTGAGTGATTTTTTTGTCTGAATTAGAGCTTTTTTATTTTCACTCACATTGTCCCGAACGATATTTTCAAAAATAGAAACCCTAATCAGGGCATCATGGTTAAGGCAGCCGTCATTAAGCCGATCGGCCTGGACGATACTTATATTGGCCAAGACGATAGGCTAAAAATAGAAAGAATTAGCCGCCATGATCTATTTACGCATTCTGTATTTTTAGAAATCAGCCAGGACGATCATGTATCGGCCTGGACGATGTATCACAATTATGCCTAAATTAATCAAGCAATCAAAGAAAGCAATTAAGGTTGATTGATACGATCACATCATCCTGGATGATTGCAAGATTGGTCGGGTTAATTAGTTCAAAAACCTTAGTTGCTCCTAGACGATCAAACATCAGCCAGCTCATGTTCCGGGTGATGTCCTCGACGATCTAAGTCGGACAGTCCAAATTTTGGGCGATGTTCTGAACAATTTTCCTCTGATTTGAACTAATCGGTCGGGATGATTGTGAGATCGGCCCGGACGATCAAGCTAATTTTGAATCGTCCATACCCTTTTCATAGCGATTGTCTGGCTAATAATCTGTGATTTGAACTGATCGTATATGATAATATACCTATCATCCTGGACGATAATGTCAGCAATTATAATTAATGAGCTATTCTGAAGCTCTTCTATTTAAGAACTCTTGTTCAATATTTTGAAGAATCTTTTGCTGCTATCTTAACCTAAGAAAGCTTGGAGGAGAGAGAGAGAGAGAGAGGGAGAGAGAGAGAGAGAGGATCTTGTGAGGAGGAGCTTGTGAGGGGGATTCACAAGGGTTGCTCCAAGCATTATTCCACTTCTTATTCCACTAGAGTCTCTTATTCTTGGAAGGGTTGGGAGAGGTGAGCATCAGCAATTGATCAAGATTCTCTGCCTGTTTTAGGAGGAAGCAAAAGGAGTTAGGTTCTCTGCCTCGCTGGGATTGGTGAAAAGGAGGTTTGTGTAAGGGCTTCTCCGCCTTGCTGTGGGAGAAAAAGGAGAGTCGTGTTTGTAGTGCAATACTCGGAGGGGGCCTCCGGGGAGTGGACGTAGGTCGAGTTGACCGAACCACTATAAACCCTTATGTTCTTTTTACTGCTTCCACATTTAACTTTTCTCACTTTGATTATTGTGCTTTTTTTCAATTCTAACCTCCTTTAGACTTAGTGGGTCAGACCCAACCCAATGGGCCCAGACCCATACCCTGGGTCAACACAGTTGACCAGGTCAACCCAGGTTGACTTATTTAGCCTAAGTGAGCCAATTCAAATCCAAATCACTTTCAACCTATCCTTGGCTCAATCCACTCACTCCTTGGGTATAATTAACCAGGTTGACCAAGTCAACCATTAACTTGGTCAACCCAAGCCTTAATTAGGTCAAATTTAACTTACAAACCCCTTTAATGGTTTTAATTATTTTATAATGTACTCTCAACTCAAATCACAGCAAAATTACCCCCTTTTCCCTCCTAATTGACCTTAGATTTAATCTTGGTCGTTGGTTATAACCATAGGTCTATAAATAGGGAATTTAGGGTTCTTTAGAAGGACTTTTCTATTTTCTCTCACCCTAGACTCTCCTAACCCGAGAACTTTCCTGTTTGAGCTCCCCTAGACTCCTTCCACCTTTCCTCACTTAGATCCACCAGTTAAAGCTTGCCGGCAAGGGCACAATCATTGGCAATGATTGTAAACCATGTTTGTTATTCTAGGACCCAATCAAAGTGCAACGCGTGGCCACCTTTGCCAATTTTAATAAAAAAAAGTTTTTTGTTTTATTTTAAAACCCTTTTAAAATCTGAAATTTCTAAATTTAATTTTAAATTATTTTAATTCAAAAATTTACATATTATATATCAATATTTTCAGAAAAGTAGTCTCTATAATTCAAAAATAAAAATAAGTTAAGATATTAATTAAATTTAAATTATATTAATTATTAAAAATTTTCTTTTTAAAAATAATAAATTATAAGTAATTAAAATATTTTCTAAAATTTAAAATTTTATTTTAATATAATATTTTATTATTTCAAAAAATATTTAAATCAGTTTTATTAAAAATTCAATTTAATATTTAATTATTTTAAATAATTATTATATATGTTAAGGTATTATTAATATTTTGTTAATAATATATATATATATATATATATTAATGATTTTAATATTACATATATTTTAAATTCCCTAATTTTGAGAGTTCCACATAGTGGAATTTAAAACATTAATCATGCATGTGAACACCATTCCTAAGGGGAAGATTAGTAGGTGATTGAGTTCCAATAATTCTTTAATCGCATTGTTAAGAGTACTTAGTCATTATTTTGTCATGTTTGTATGTATAAGACGCACGAGCACTTAGCTTAGGCCCTCCTAGATCTAAGAACTTGGTGTGTTTATTTTTTTATGCATTCCCTCATGTTACCCTAAGGGTTAGTCGTAAACATTGAATTCAAACCTACTTAACATAGCACACCCTAAGGATAAAAATTAAGGACCCGTCTAGTGAACTTAGAAAAATTTTAAGAGTTAGGATAGATCCCTGATTGACATGAAATTTTAAACCATTGAGCTTAGCGACATTCTAAACCTCCTGGAAATTTCTAGGAATTTTTAGAGGCCTTTAAACCAATTAATTAATAAACCCTATTTTAACCATGCAATTAAGCCCCAATAACTTTATAAAATTTTAATAAATTTATTTTAAGTTAGAAAATTAATCATAATAAATCAAACTCTTCAAAATTTAATCTTGAATATGAAAAAATTTAAAGCCCCTTAATTGGACTTCAATATGAACCTTAATTTAACCTCGATTAAAAATTAATTTTTTTATTAAATTAAATAATTAAAAATTATCAAAAATTCCAAACTTTTGCCAAATACTTGGGAACATCTCTTTAGGTCATTTCTGACCTTTGGGGGTGATTCCAAGAAGTTTGGAGTTGATTTGGAACAAAACCCCTAAGACACCCCTAATTAAATAATTTCGGTAATTTATTAATTGCCCAAACTTTGAAAATTAATAACTAATTCTAAAAAAATTCAAATTAGGCAATCTAAAAGATATTATACTATAACTAAAATATAGTGTTTATTAAACATATTAGGTTTCTAGATATTAATAAGAATAAAAAATCAACTCTCCGATCAACCATAGTTTATTAACTAGTGCCTGAAACTTCTAAAAATTTTAACATTGCCTAGAAAACTTCAAATCTAGCAAACTCAAAATATAACTACTCCTTTTAAGGATTAATATTTGATTAAAATGCTAGAACACCTTTTAGAACACTTTAATTTAGCGGATATGATGACTCTGGACCTTCTAAAACTTGTTAATTCAACTTAAACTTCAGATATTACTATCCTAAGTATTAAAACTAATCCAAAAACTAAATAAACTAAAATGAAACCCAACTCATTAACACTTAAATCTTTATTAAATTTTCTCTTTTGACATTCAACAAACCTGAGCCCCAAACAACTTGAATTAACTACCCAACATAGGTCCCTTTTACACAAGTCTACTACAAAAACATAGAATTATTTGCTAGAGCACCACTTCTATCTCTAAGATTAAGGCCGGTGATTTCCTTTTTTTTCTATGTTGTGACGTTTCTATATGTCGCATGTGTGCTGATTAACTTGATTTATTTCGATGTGGTGTGATTGTTATGATATTTATCTTATTGATATACTTTATATATATATATATATATATATATATATATATATATATATATATATATATATATATATATATATATATATATATATATATATATATATTATGCTATGATTTGTGTGATAGATCACCCATGGGCTAGGGGCACTTTTGATACTAATTCAATTTTATGGATGTGGTCATGCTCATATAGGATATTGATTAAAGGGGATAAATAATTAAGCCTTAAAACTAATGATATTTTTTGTAGATGCTCTAGAAATTGCTAAATCTCCTTTTAAATTATGAGAGTATGGCCAAGTGTGATTGGCAATTGTATTTTATTTTTCATATATAACTGCTTGGAATTTTCTATTAGGATAACCTTACAGGTTGAGTTTGAGTCTATATTTTCTTTTTTAAATGATGTAATTCCTAATAAATATTGAGTTGTGAAAGTCTTCGAAAGTGAGGAATTTCAAAATTTTGGAACCCAAAGGGAGAAAGAAAGGCCCCTCATCTTTCTCATTTGGGTACCCTTCTAAAAGATGATCCAATAAAGATGATCCAAAGGAAAGATGATTTGATTGAAGATGACCCGAGGAAGATGATCCACATGAAGACAAAGACTTGAAGATGAAAAGCCTTACTTTTAAGACGTGTCATTTAATAGGATTAGAATCCATGATGTTGTCGGTGGGGCCTGGCCACCATTATTTTTCTATAGACCCTGGGTTGTATTTATATGGCACTTGCCACGGACTTTCTTTCTTTACTTTTTTATTTGATTTATATTGATGTGTTTACTTTGTGTGCACAGTAGAAATTGCATACTTTTTAAAGATTTCTTTATTGCATGTGTTATTGCAAATATAAGTTTATGGATTAGACTTTTGATGATAGCAAATATTCATAATTATTTGTGGCTGCCTTGCCTACTAACCTTTTATGTCCACAAGATCAAGTGCAACTCAAGTTAGCTCAAGATTGGGTAGACTAAGGTTGATTCACTTTATAATTTTTCCTTTCTTAAGTCCATTATAAAAGTGGTTCCTGATGCTAAGTAACCTTACACACAAACAGTTGAGGGATGTTTTGTTGTTTTTTATTTTGAGTACATCATCCTGGACAATGTCCTTATCAGCCAGGATGATCCGACTAAAAATAAAAACCCTAATTAGGTCATCCTGGTTAAGGCAGTCGTCATTAAGCACATCGTCCTTGACGATCCTAATATCGGACAGGATGATAGGCTCAAATCAGAAAGAATCAGCCGCCGGATCTATTTAGGTAAAATTTATTTTTGGACATCAGCTAGGATGATCCATTACATCATCCTGGACTATTAAACACAATTATATATAAATTAATCTAGTAATTAAGGAAAGCAATTAAGGCTTGATTAATACGATTACACCGTCTTAAATGATCGCAGGATCGTCCGAGATGATCAGTTCAAAAAACCTTAGTTGCTCCTGGATGAACAATATCGAACAGCTCTTATTCAGAGTAATATTCTGGATGATTTTTCTAATTTTGAACTAATCGGCCAGGATGATCATGAGATCGGCCCACACGATCAAGCTAATTTTGGATCGTTCAGACCCCCTTTCAGAGCGATTGTCTAGTTGATAATCTATGATTTGAACTAATCGTACAAGATGATATTTTATTATCCTGGATGATATGAATAAATTTCTTCCCATCCTGGATGATAAGGATGGTTATACACCTCCAATTGAAAAAACTTAATGGCATTACATTTCCACTTCCTTTTACTGAACGGACTCTCGATGATAGGGATTTAGCACAACTCAATGCAAAATATTTGAATTGTTTTTTATATGCTTTAAAATTTGAAGATTGCGTGTGTGTTTCAACTTGCAAAATGGGTAAAAAAATTTTGGATAAATTATGCATTACTTATGAATGAATTAATGAAGTTAAGCAATCCCGATTGACTATTCTCTTACATGATTATGAACTTTTTTGTATGAAACCTCATGAATCAATTGCTGATATGTATACGAGATTTACTCAAATTGTTATATCATTGCATACTTTAGAAAGAGAACTCACAATTTTTTAAAAAGTTAATAAAATTTTGAGATATTTGTCTTCTTCCATTGATGCTAAGATTACTGTAATTTCTGAATCTAAAGATTTGAATAATTATTCGATTGATAACTTAGTTGGATCACTCATTGCTTACGAGCAAGGAGTGAAGCAAAGAAATTTGGATGCATGTGAGAAAAAGAATGAGAAGACTATATCACTGAAGGCCAATGAAACAAATACAAATTCTTCTTGGTTTAAAAGTGATGAAATTGCCTTCCACACTAAGAAATTAAAAAACTTTCTAAGAAAAAACCATAAACTTCATTAGAGTTGGTAAAGAGGTAAGGATAGCAAAAGTTTTAAAGACTCTTTTGATGTTGTTTGTTTTGAATGCATGAAGCCTGGACATGTCAGAGCTAATTGTCCTACACTTCAGTATCACTCAAGCAAAGAAAAGAGTGAGGAGAAACCTAAGTTCAGGAAGGATAAGAAGCAAGTCCAAAAGACATTCTGGGCTGAATCTCCATTAGACTCCTTTGAGACTGAGGTAGAGGAGGAAACCACCAACTTATGCTTAATGACTAATGATCATCTTGAACAATCTAACCAAGAAGAGGTATGTCAACCAACCTATGACTAATTTCTTGAAATATGTGAGAAAATTCATGCATCATATAGAAAACTTAAGAAAACTCATGCTAACTTGAAATTGGAGTTTTTGAATTTACAAAAAGAGCATAAAACTTTGAGTAAAGATCACCTCCAAAATGATACTAATTACATGTCTTTGTTTGACGAGTTTGATGAATTGAATAAAAAATACTCTGAATTGGTTATTGAACATAATTCATTAAAAACATCACACACCTCACTTGAATATGATTTTAAGAAGTCTGAACAGAAGGAGCACAATTTGAGAATTGATAATGCTACTTTAGAAAGTACTAACTCGAGGTTTAAAGCTGAATTTGGTGCACTTAAGAAAAATTGGATGACACCCATATTTGATATAAAGCCAAAAAACTAGGAAGAGGCATTATAATCCGAACCGATTAAGAAATCATTTTCCTAGTGTTAAATGTTTTTCATGTGCCATATTAGGACATATAGCACATACTTACATCATTCACCGTAGTACACATTGGGTGTAGAGACCCAAATTGCATAATTCACTACATAACACTCATGCATCACATTCTTCTTTTCATAAGAAGGAACCCAAACCTGTTTGGGTTCCTAAATTTGACATTTGTTATTTTTGCAAATGTGCCCTCATAAAATGCCTCATGTGAGCATATGATACTTGGACTGCAGAGGATCACGACTCTTAATTGCATAATTATGTTGCTTAATCAAATCTGAGTTACATAATTTTCTGATCAATTGCTTATTGTTAATTTCTTTACTTTCTTCTTTAATTAGATGGTTTCTATTTCTACTTTTTTAGTCATATTTTACTTTTGTTGATTTAGCACATTTTTTTAGATCACTACCGAATTGATATCTTGTGCCTTATTTTTTATTTTGGAAATTTGTAAGTCAAAGACTAACATCTGTAAAATCTGTTAAAGGAAGGAAATGCCGCTGATTGTTTCCTTTACTCTAACTTCTTTTAGTGGTGAAATTTTTCTTTTCGAAATAATAAGTCTATCTCAAAACAACAACTAGACTTTGCAATTAAGATCTTTTCAATCTTGCTACACTAATCTATCTTATATATAATGTTCAAAGTCTTTACGTTACTTCCAGATTTTTGAAAACTTGTCATTATATTTATCATATGACTTTGGATTCTATTTTGTGGTTTGTTCTTCCCTATATTAGAAAGTGATCGAGCTTTTCTTCTCTAATATCTATAAGATATACTCACAACTAAAAATATTTAAGAGTTTCTGGAAAAGAATCTAGCTTACAAAAATAAAAAAAAGGTGCCCAACGATGCCAAAGTAAAAGATGCACAATGATGCCAAATTGAAAAAATATACACAAAGTATATCAAAATTAAAAGATGTGCGAAGAGCTCTAATCAAATTGACAAGAGGCATAAAATAAGTCCATCAAAATTAAGCTTCATCGTTTTCCAAAATTTTAAAATCTTAGAAGATTTTTATGTGCCACGTAATATTTTTCAAAGGCTTGATTTTTAAATTCATGATTGTGATTAATTACTTTGAAGTATTATTCCATAAAATATTTTTCTGGAACAAAGTATTAAGAAGATCTTTTCTCTTATCCAATTATTTTTCTGATTTAAGATTTTTGTTTTCAAAAGGTAATTTGTCTTGGAGAAGTCCAAGGTAAAATGAACAGGATAGATTACCCTACCTTTTTTATTTCGATGAGGTGAGATCATTAAAAAATTTTAATTCAATCACATGGAAAATTTATCATATTCAATCTTTGATAAAAAATAAAAATAAAATAAAAAAACCTTTGTTTTGTGTTTTTTATGTCTTTTTGTATTTTTCTTTTTTCATTTTTAGTTGGTTTAATATTTTTGGGCCTTCTCTAATCATCTTCATCCATCTTATGATTTCTAATTTTTGACACATTGTCCTGGACGATCTACTCAATTCACTTCAAAACACCCATCTACTGCCTGATTATGGCTTTTCTGCTCTTCATCATCCTGGATGATCCATTATTGACCTGGCCGATATAATTGTCCTCTACAACAATCATCTTGATCGGCCTTGCTAATATACTTTCGTCATGGATGATGCATTTATTGTAATCGTCCCATCTGATACACCTGCTCGTCCTGGACAATACACATGTCAGCACATTTAAAATCTTTAAATTTGCCCGGGATGATCCATTTTTGGACAATCATCCTGGACGATCCACTATTTTTTCTACACGATACACGTGACACATGATTTAAAACATTTTAAATTTGGCCAACACGATCCATTATTGAGCATCATCCTGGACGATCCAAATAATCAGCCTGGACGATCTATTTTTTCAACTGTCGTCTGGCCTGACTCCTCGGGACGAACGCCTGTGTCTAATCTTCTCGAATGATATCTGATAATCCCGGATGATCGGACGGCCTTTTTAACCAATTATCCAGCTGTAATAATTACACCGAATCATCCTGGACATTCCTGCGATCGTCCTAGAAAATCCGTCCGATTCTTTAAATTCAGACCCAATTCAGCTGTTTTTCTTCACACCTCTTCTTCCCTTTTCTTCCTCTTTCCTGTTCCTTGCTTATTCTGCTAAATGAATGATGGCAAGCATGCTCTTCACACATTTGGAAGCTCCTCGAGGGCCACGCTGGACCCTCAATTTCAAGTGGCAGACGATTAGATTGCTTACCAATGATACAAGATGTGCAACATTATTATCTCCTGATCAATCAATCCATCCAAACCACCTCTCCTATCTGGTACTGACCTATTTACTCACACCTCATTATATTTATTCTCACTCTCACAATCCCCTTCAATTCAGAACTTCTGTTTGAATTTTATTCCAACCTCCAATTCAATTCTGCCTATACTGCTCTTACCTCGTATGTGAATCGACGCCTTGTCGAGATCACATACCAGGATTATGCAGAACTGCTACAGCTTTTCATCACTAGGGATAAGCATACCCTGATTTTTTATCCTGATTTTAACTGAGCTACAGCCATTCACATTCTTCACCATTCCAATGCCAACTTTTATGTTGGAGAGACTAGTTCTTTACTTAAATGTGCTAGAATGATCCAGCATGTCCTTTGCACCTCTGTTATTCCCAAAGCCGGCGATCGAATCCATATCACTCCCCTTCTTTCACTCACCACTTTTTACATTATTGCCAATCAAGAATTTAATGCAACCGACCTGATCTTTCACTAAATCGAAAATTTGAATACTATTTGAGATCCATGTCATAGAAGGAAGCTTAATCTTGCTCTAGGACACATCATTGCATATGTTCTAGAATCTAAATACAACCTTCAATATCTTGCTCCTCGCGACTATCAGCCTGCCTTCTACTTAAATAATTCCTTCAACGTCCTTTACAGTACTTGTCTCCACCCAGGGGATGGGGAAGCTCAGGGGGCTAAGGAAGAGGAGGCTCCCACTCCTATTCCTGCACCTGTTCCTCTCTACCAGCATTCTCAACTGGATCAATTGGTGGAGAGATTCGATCAGTGGGAGACCCACTTTGAGGCTTATGTTACTGCACAGGAGCAACAACATATTGAAGACATCATTCGCATACAACACCAGCACGACCACGACATAGCTTAGTTTGGATCTCAGTTTGCCACATTGACCAGTTACTTTCAGCCACCACCACATCTTCCGTCTGATGATCAGGATCCCTCATTTTACTAGTTTATTTATATTATTTTTTTTTTGTAGTTTGTTTTTTTTATGGTTGTTTAGTTTATGTTCTATTTTTAGTTTCCTCCTTGTTGTGATGTCAAAAGGGGGAGTAGTCTATTGTACCTTATATTTTGATTCTAAAATTTAATATAATGCTTTTTGTTACACTGTTTCCATTAAACTATCATAACTGATTGAAATTTTCTGATTATGTTTTTCATCATCAAAAAGAGGGAGATTGTTGCAAATCTAAGTTTATGGATTAGACTTTTGATGATAGCAAACATTTATAATTGTCTGCGACTGCCTTGCCTACTAACTTTTCAGGTCAACAAGGTCAAGTGCAACTTATGCTAGCTCAAGATTAGGTAGACTAAGGTTAATTCAGTTTGTAATTTTTCCTTTCTTGATTCGATTATAAGAGTGGTTCCTGATGCTAAGTAACCTTTCACACACACACTTGAGGGTTTTTTTTTCTATTTTGAGTACATCATCCTGTATGATGTCCATATTGGCAAGGATGATTTGACTAAAAATAGAAACCCTAATTAGGGCATCCTGGTTAAGGCATTCATCATTAGGCACATCATCCTGGACGATCCTTGTATCAGCCAGGACGATAGGCTCAAATTAGAAAAAATCAGCTGCCAGATCTATTTAGGTTAAATTTATTTTTAGACATCGACCAGGATGATCCATTAAATTTTCCTAGATGATTAAACATAATTATGCCTAAATTAATCTGGTAATTAAGGAAAGAAATTAAGGCTTGATTGATATGATCACATTGTTCTAGACAACCGTAAGATTGTCCGGGACAATCAGTTCAAAAAACCTTAGTTGCTCCTGGATGATCAATATCGAACAGCTTTTATTCAGAGCGATGTTCTGGATGATTTTCCTAGTTTTGAACTAATCATTCGGGACGATCGTGAGATCGGCCCGGACGATCAAGCAAATTTTGGATCGTCCAAACCCCCTTTCGGAGAAATTGTATGGACGATAATCTGTGATTTAAACTAATTATACATGATGATATTTTATCATCCTGGACGATATGAATAAATTTCTTCTGTTCATCCCAGATCGTCCCAACTGATTAGGCTTAAATTATACTGATCATACAGGATGATATTTATATCGTCCTGGACGATAAAGTCGGCAAGTTATCATTAATAAGCTATTCTGAAGCTCTTCTATTTAAGAGCTCTCATTCCTTACTTTTGAAGACCTTTAGCTGCTGTCTTGAGCTGAGAGAGCCAAGAGGAGAGGGAGAGAGAGGGAGAGAGATGGAGGAACTTGTGAGGGGGAGTTTGTAAGAGGGATTCATAAAAGTTGCTCCAAGCAAGGTTCCAAGGTATTTTCTCCAATCTTTGTCCTTCATCCTTGGGGGTTCAAGGGAGGTCTTCTTCAGCAATTGGTCGAGGTTCTTTTCCTACTTCAGGAGGAAGCAAAAGGAGTTGGGTTCTCTGCCTCACCGGGGTTAGCGAAAAAAAATTTTTGTAAGAGCTTCTCCGCCTTGCTGTGGGAGCAAAAGGAGATTCACATTTATAGTGCAATACTTTGAGGGCACCTCTGAGGAGTGGACGTAGGTCAATTTAACTGAACCACTATAAATTTTATGTGTTCTTTTACTATTATTTTTAGCATTTATTTCTTCAGCGCGTTGATTTTGTAGTGGTAATTTTGGTTTGTAATTATGCTTTGCTTAAGAAAATTTTTAAAAAATCAATCCCCCCCTCTCTTGGTTAGCCTCGGGCTAGTTCTTAAGGGCTTAACATCCTGTTGCGAATCTGCTTTTTCATGGATTATTATTTTGATGATAGCAAACACTTATTTCTTTACAACTGCCTTGCCTACTGACATTTCAGGACCACAAGATCAGGACTACAATTTGAATCAGCTCAAGATCGGGTAGATTAGGGTTAAGTTAGTTTGTAACATTTTTTTCTTTCTTGAGTCTTTTTGTAAAATGAAGTGGTTCATAATGCTAAGTAACCTTGCACACATATACATTAGGAATTTTTCTGTCTGCTAATTGTAGTTCTTTGTTTTGCTCACATTGGCCAGGCTGATCCAAACATCGACCTGGATGATCTGCTAAAAATAGAAACCCTAATTAGGGCATCCTATTTAAGGTAGCTGTCATTAAGCATATCGTCCTAGATGATACTTGTATTGAACAAGATGATAGGTTCAAATTAAAAAGAATTAGCCGCCAGATCTATTTAGGTATCATTTATTTTTAGACATTGGCCAGGCCGATCATTTACATCGGCCTAGATGATACAACATAATTATGCCTAAAATAATCTTGTAATTAAGGAAAGCATTAAAGGCTGGTTGAACGATCACATCGGCCGGGCCGATCGCGGGACAATATCGTGGACGTTTGGCATCGGCCAGCTTCTATTCAGGGCGATGACTAAGACAATTTTCCTCGGATTTGAACAAGTCGGCCAAGATGATATCCTATCGGCCTGGACGATATAACCAAAAATTGTCTAATCGTCCCAAACCAATCGGGATGATTGAGCAAAATTTGTGTTGATCACTAGGTCGATACCCCTATTGGCCTTGACGATAAAGTCGATTTGTTTAAAATAAGAGCTATTTCAAAGCTCTTCTATTTAAGGTCTCTTGCTCTTCCCTAGAGGGGATTTTTTGTTGTTGTCTTGACCTGAAAGAGCCTAGAGGAGAGGGAGAGAGAGAGGGAGAGAGAGAGAGAGGATTTTGTGAGGGGGAGCTTGTGAGGGAGATTCACAATGGTTATTCCAAGCATTGTTCCACTTCTTCTTCCACCATCGTCTCTTATCGTTGGAAGGGTTGAGAGAGGTAAGCTTCAGCAATCGATCAAGGTTCTTTGCCTGCTTCAGGAGGAAGCAAAAAGAGTTAGGTTCTCTACCTCATCGGGGTTGCAAAAAAGGAGTTTTTGTGAGGGCCTCTCTGCCTTGTTATGGGAATAAAAGGAGAGTCATGTTTGTAGTGCAATACTCAGAGGGCGCCTCCAGGGAGTGGACGTAGATCGAGTTGACTGAACCACTATAAACCCTTGTGTTCTTTTTACTGCTTCCACATTTAATTTTTCACACTTTGTTTTTCATTGTGGTGAATGTTGGTTTGTGATTGTTATTTTTGTTTAACGATTTTTTAAACTATCAATTCACCCCCCTCTTGGTTAGCCTTGGGCCGGTTCAAAGGGCTTAACATCGCTAATGAACTTTCAAGTGGTATCTAAGCGGGATTCATAAAAATTAAGTTTGAAAACTTATTGAATTTTGATCCATTACTAGCTTTAGAAATCGAAATACAACTAAAGGATATTCTATCACACGACCACCTTTGTTTGACAATCTTCCTTTTGATTTTTGGAAAACTCATATGTCTACTTTTTTACAATCAATTGACTATCGCATGTGAATGCTTATTAAAGAAGGATATACACCTCCTTTTCATGAACTTAATGAAATTAAAATTGAAGTACCTTTTACTGAATGGATTTTTGATGAAAGAGATTTAGCACAACTTAATGCAAAGTGTTTGAACTATTTTTTCTATGCTTTAAAATCTGAAGATTACATTCTTGTTTCTACTTGCTCTATTAGAAAAGAGATTTGGGATAGATTGTGTATTACTTATAAAGGAACTAATGAAGTTAACCAATCTCGTTTGAATATTTTATTGTATGACTATGAACTTTTTCATATGAAATCTCATTAATCAATTTCTGATATGTATACAAGGTTTACTCAAATTATAACATATTTGCATGCCTTAGGAAGAGAACTTTCTAATTATGAAAAGGTAAATAAAATTTTGAGATGCTTGCCTTCTTCTTTTGATGCTAAAATCACTGCAATTATTGAATCTAAATATTTAAATACTTATTCAATTAATAACTTACTTGGCTCACTCATTGCTTACGAGCAAAGGGTGAATCAAAGAAATTTGGATGCATGTGAGAAAAAGAAGGAAAAAACTGTTGCATTAAAGGCCAATAACTCTTATGGGTCTGAAAGCAATGATGTTGCCTTCATCACTAGGCAATTCAAAAGCTTTCTAAGGAAGAACAACAATTATCATCAGAATTGAAAAAAAGGTAAAAATAGTAAAAATTATAAAAATTCTTCTAATGTTGTCTGTTATGAATACATGAAGCCTGGGCATGTTAAAGCTGATTGTCCTACACTTAAGGATCATTCAAGTAAAAAAAATAGAGAAGAGAAACCTAAGTTCAGGAATGATAAGAAGCGAGTCCAAAAGGCGTTCTGGGCGGAATCTACATCTGACTCCTTTGAGACTGAGTCTGAGGAAGAAACTACAAACTTGTGCTTAATGGCTGATGATCTTGAACAATCTGACCAAGAATAGGTATGTCAACCAACCTATGAACAATTATTTAAAATATGTGAGAAAATTCATGCATCAAATAGAAAGCTTAAGAAAACTCATGCTAGAGAGATTGAAATTTTTGAATTTACAAAAAGAAAATGAAATTTTGATTAAAGATCACCTCCAAATTAATAGCAATCACATGTCTCTACTTAATGAATTTGATGAGTTAAATAAAAAAAATATTCTGAATTAATTGTTGAGCACGATTCTTTGAAAGCTTCCTACACCTCGCTTGAATCTGATTTTAAAACTTCTACTAAAGAATATGAGCACAAAAAGCATTATTTGGATGTTGATGCTTACTTGAGGTTTAAAGCAAAATTGAACACACTTGAAAGAAATTGGAAAACATCTATACCTGATTTAAAGCCAAAACCTAGGAAGAGGCTTTATAACTCGAACTAATTAAGAAATCCTTTTCCTAGTGTTAGATATTTTTCACATGGCATGATATGACATTGTTGTAATATTTAAAAAGCATAGTTTAAAAAAGTTTAATTTTCTTTGAGAAAGTTAAAAAGTTGAAATTTAGTTTTGGAATCGTACACGACATTAAGTACAATATATCGTCTCAAAAGAAGAGAATATCATTCACTAATTGGTTAATATTACAAAACTTTAACTTTATCCTTATTATCGTAGTCAAACTCAAGAAAGAATCATATTTGACCCCGAATGATCAAAATAGAATTTAATCTAGTGTTTGACTATGCTAATATGGATTAAAGATCATTAATTTCTTAATCAAAACTATGATAATAATTGATATATCTCTTCGAAGAAAGAAGATATCAATCATTATCGATCATTTGAAAATGACGATAATGATCATCTGGTTTAATTTTCTCAAAGAGTATTAATCGAGATTTTGAAAAATTGATTTTTAAAATCAAGTCTGGATTTCTAAATATCCTATGAGCGCAAGCCCTCGTGATTAATTACATCATAGGAATTGAAATTTCCTACGAATACTCTCGATTAAAATAGCAGTAAAAATTTTATTTAAGATTTTCAAAGATTGATATCAAAGGAGGTAAATGTTGGAATTTTTAAATGGGATTGGTTCAATGTTGAACACTTTATTCTGAATTCAAAGGAAGAAGGGTAGGAGGCTCCTGGGATTCTGAAATAATTTAGAAGTGCCCTAGTCTATTCTAAGTGTTGGGCTCGAATTTGATTGAAAGAAATGTTTAGTTTAATGGTCAATTTTATTAGAAATTTAGGATTCAATTCCCGAAGGTTGAGGTCTTATAATCCAAACTTGCCTAGGAACCTAAGCTTAAATTGGGTACTGAAAAGTAACCATAACCTAGCTAGTGCAATGCAAATCTGGACTTATCCCATCCTGGATACGGGAGCCAGCTAAACTACTTAGGCGCTTTAAAATTATATATCAAGTAATTTAATGTTAGAATGAGTAGGGATGTTGTTTAAGATAGGTTTTTAAGAATAGGGCCAACATCTAGAGCAGATCCTAATTGGCCCTTTGACTTATGTTAGGTGTTTTGATGCTTAAGCAAATTCAATTAAAGATTTAAAAAATTTTAAATTTGTTGCTAATGCGATGTATGCTAATCAACTCGATTAAATGCTTGAATTTGAATTAAGACTTTCGAAATGAGAACTCCTGACGGTCCCAAACTTACTTTTTAAATTCGTTAGACTTTCTATGTGAGCTTAAAAATTTTAATTTGATTTAATAAAAAAATTTTGGCAAGTTCTTAAGAGCCTACGATTGGGTTCCAGGCTAAATCAAAATCGACATGCAAGGTCGCCAAAAAAAAACTAGAAAAAGCAGGCAAATCCTAATCACAATCAATACATCAATCAATAAATAAATCATATAATTAAATTAATATCAAATTTAAAGTCCATATGGCAAGTGCCACTTAATATTACATCCACAAATTGTAGAAAAGTAAAGTGGCCGGGCGCCACTAACAACAATCCGGATTTCTAATCCTAAGACTTAAGTTATTTTAAGATTTGGGATTGTTCTCGTTATCCACTTCTTCATCTTCTCACAAACATTTTGATTCGTCGATTCCAAATATCCAAATGAAAAGAAACTCCCCCTTGAACAAGGTGTTATCTTTCTTCTTTGGATGTTTTAAAGTTATCCTAAATTGGATCTCTAAATGGAGAGGGACTCTCCCCTAAGGGATGTCCCTTCCTCTTTGGATTCCAAATTGGATGTTATCCCATCTAAAATCACTTTAAATACAACTCAAATTATATCAAATTATATTAATCAAAATTAAAAAATCTAGACTCGATCATGTAGGGTTATCCTAATAATTAGCAGTTATATATATAATCCCAAGCAGTTAATATTCAATCTCAATTAATTAATATTTGAAATTTGAAATGCTCAATTACTCACAACATAGAGTGCAGAAAAGTAAGTAAACAAACAAACCAATTCTAAGCTCGCAACCAGCATGTAGTGAAAACCACGGAAAATACGGCACCCAACTGCAAAAAAGTAAACACCAGCCTAGCCTAAGACTAGAGTCAGTTGTCCTAACAAACCATCTAAAGTGTGTGAGGTAGGTCGTGTGGTTTGGATATGTCCTATGGAGTGCAATTTATTAATGGTGTTTGAAGTTTTGATTGGTTGAAAGGCTTAAGGGAAGATATTGGTTAAAGTTTAAGTCTTAATGATTTGAGATTAATTTTAAGATTGATTTTAATTGTTTGTTGGATACCACCTTTGTTTCTCATCGATGCCGTGAAGTTTATTTCATCTTCTTGGGGCTAAGCTAATAGCCTTGTATGCCTGCTTTACCTAGTGGTGCCCGGTATAATTAAGTGATTTGATTTGATTAATATTTGAAGGTTTGTAAATTTTAATTAAAGTTAGATGATTGCTGGTTTTAAGGTTAATTAAAGATTTTTGGAGTTTTAGAGTGATTTTTTAAGTTTTAAGAATTTTTTGGATTATTTTAATCATTTAACTGAGGGGTTGAAAATTGACTTTTTAATTAAGAGTGTTATTTAGAAAATTAATATTTTATTAAAATGTTAGACCTTAATACGATCAGTTAAACTATAAGTACGCTGAAATTGGATTTTTCTACATTTAGTTATGAAGGTTCGAAGTTTTAAGTTGATTTTGACTTAGGTTTGACCGATTTGTTAACTTTTTAGATTTGTTGATTTTATGGAATTTTAATATTTTTTATAAATATTAGTCATTATTATGAGTTGAATGCAAATGAGTTTGACTGATTTGAGTTTTCTTGAATTAGTTATGAATGTTTGAAGTTTTTGTATTTATTAGAATTTTCAAAATTGTTTAATTAGAAGGGTTTTCTTGATTTTGCTCCAAATGAATTCCAAACTCATTGAAATCAACTCCAAAGGTCAGGAATGACGTAAGGCAATATTTCCAAGTGTTTGGGAATTTTTTGTAATTTCAAATTATTTTTTAATTACTTAAATTAATTAAATATTATTTTTCAATTAAAATTAAATTAAGTTTCAATTTGCTCTCAATTGAAAGGGGTTTTATTTTCATTGATAAAGGGTTTGATTTTGGTCAATTAGAGGTATTACTCATATTTTTTGGGGTTAAATTTGATTTATTAGAATTTTAAGAAGTTTTAAGGGTTAATTAAGGGTTTGAACTAATGACTTTTAAAACCTGTGAAAATTTTTCTATAGGTTGTGAGTGTTACTATGTTCAAATGTCTAAAGTTTCAAGTCAAGAGGATGTATATACTATTTCTAGAATTTTTCTAAGTTTTCTAAACATGAGTCTTTAATTATTGTCCTTAATGATGTCACTAAGTTAGCTAGGTTTGAATCAATGTTTTCACTAACCCTTGGACTTAACATAAGTATGCACATACACATAAGCATAATCAATTCCTAAATCAAGGAGAGCCTAGGCTAGGTGCAAGTGTGTACTCCCTACACATGAAACTAAAGCTTAATTGATTGGGAGATTAATCAATGAATAATTAGTAAAATAACCACTCATTGCTTAATCATCACTCCCCACTAATGCTATTCACTCAAGCTCGGGCTAGGTTTAAGATTCCAATAAAGCCCAAATGCATGCAAATGGATTTAAATTTATTTATAGTTTAATTTCAACATATATATAATATACATGCATTCTTGAATTTAGAAATTTAATAACTGACAAAATATAGTTCAAATAAAAGTAGAAAAATTACTGGAAGTCAGAAACATGCTAAAAAATATTCATGTCAAATTTTAGTTCAAAATAATTTGTATATAATTAATTAAAAATAAAATAGGATTTTCTGTATTATTGAAATAATTAATAAAATAATAGTTAAAATAGTATTATTTTATTTTTAAAATAAAGTAGATGTAAATATGAGAAGATTAATATATTGCATGCAATTTTTAAACTTATATATTTTATTTACTATGATTTTTTAAAATTTTCTATTAATTAAATGGTTTTAAAATTAATTTAAAACCTTTTAATTAACCCGGCGGCTACTAGTGGATAAATGGCGTGCTCGGATTCGTTGGCTTAAAACGCATGGAAGCCTCAATGATTGGCGGCGGTGGCTGGGACCCACGCGGCATTACTTAACCCAGTCAGCAATCGATTTCCACCATTCGATCCTTTATGGGTTTCATCCAATGGTAGAGAAATCCCGCCATTTGATCTCGGTTAAGCGAGATCAAATGGTGGAGAACATATCCCTCCATTTCAAATGGACGGTCACGATCATGTTGGATGGATACTTGTCCATGCGACCGACTGTGCGGTCGAACTGAGCTGCAAAAACACCTGATCCGTACCGTTGATCACGCGATCAACGGTCCAGAAAATGTGCAGCACATGCACGTTACAAACCTAGGTCCTAGCCAAAGAAATGATTCGTTCTCTCGATCCACTTAACCGGTTAAAATGAAATTTTAAATATATTTTAAGACGCTGAACATATAATGTGGGGAATTAATTTTAGAACTTAAAATGCGATGAGAATAAAGTTATTTAATCTAGTGTACCTAGATCTTGGGTTTGAGTTTTTCACCTCAATTTTGGACAGATTGAACCATTTATGGATTTTTTGCACTTGTAGAGTGTCCACGCTCCGATTTCTAGAAGACACCTCGAGCTCACAACCCCTGGATCGAATGCAAAATAAGCTTGGATGGATTCAAGCTTGGTTCGCCTGGAAGTTCGTCGCCAGTGGGATTTGATGGCCAGATTTTGGTCGGGATGTGAAGAGGGGATGGTTGAGGGGTTAAATGAGTAGGGAGCTCGGCTGGAAGGGCTTTAGGTAGTGAGAGAAGGGTTATTTTTGAATTGGATGGATATTAAGGTGGTGGAGGCTGGAGGCTCATCGCCGGCGGCTCCGACCGATTGGATTCAACTTGGAAGAGCTTTAGGAACCTTTCAGGAGCTTGAATGAAATCTCAGAGGGACTAGATGTGGATTCAATGGTGAGAGAGTATGGCTTGAAGGAATTGGCTCTATTCCTAAGTCCATTACCCTAAAGCTATAGGGGACTGTCAGGATTGATTTGGAGGCCTCCCTGATGCATGCCATCTGTCTCTAAGGCAATTAGAAGCAGGGAATAAAAAATGACAAGGTAAACCTATGTGGAAAGGTTAAATTATCTTTTTGAGCTCATGGGATAACTCAGATTTGATCTAAACCTAATCTAAGGATTATGATTAGCATAAGAACACTCTAGAGACTATTTACAACTGCTGGAGTGAAGTGGATTTGAGATGGCATGTTCATTAGAGCTAAGTTGGTCATTAAATAAGTTTTTGACCACTTGTTGACTGGTTTGACTAGTCAACGAGTCAAATCAGTTGACATGGCCTGTATAGTGGCACCAAGAGCTGATTGGAATGGTTTGGGAAAGGCTCAACGCCTTAAAGTTGAAAATTGAATGCATTTATGGGAGCTTGAACAAGTTTGACCAAGTCGAAATGAATTAACTTGATCAAGATGATCATGGCATGAGTCATATTGGATTTAAAGAAGTCCAAAACATGGAATATGAGGGTCTTTGAGATTTGAGTAACTTGATTAAATTGAATTTGAATATAGACCGTAGATTGACTTGAATGAACCAGGTTTGATTAGGTCTAAGCCCAATCGACCAAGTCAACTGGAGACTAAGTCAGTGGGGCTGGTTAAAACTAAATCACAAGGAGAAGTGATTAGAAAAGTTTGAAGGATTTTGAATGAATTTGGAGTTTGATTCAAAGTATAAAAAAAAACTTAAGGGTTTGAATTAGTCAACCTGGGTTTGACTTCGTCAACCAGGTTGACCTAGGATCAAACTTTAAGATCAACAAGTTTGATTTAATATTTTGAGACTGTGAGAGGTGATCCCAAGGTCTGGAAAGATCAATTTAGTCAAAATGTATATTTTGACCCTAAAGGGCATGTTTGGTCAACCTAGGTTGACTTGGTCAACCAGGTTGACTCAAGGTCTGGGTTTGGGTTCAATAGGTTGGGTTTGATATTTGAAACTTGTTGGAAGTGGTTCCAAGCAATTTGGAGTTCATTTGGTTTGAAATGGGTATTTGAATCCCAAAAGGGTACTTTGGTGATTTTGACCCCTCATCAACTGGAGGGTCAAAGTGGGTCCACCAAAGTATAGTTTAATTTTCAATGGGTGGTAATCAAGTGTTTGGAGGCTTTGTAGAAAGCTCCAAGGTCAAAATCTACCGGATGGCAGGTCCAGTGGCATAGGCTGTAAATATTTGAAGGTTTTACAGCCTTTGGATTTCAATTTCATTTCTGGGTTAGAGATCTCATAATGGGCTCAAATTTGGAGGGTTTCCTCTAGAGACATGTCTTATCACTTTCCAAGTGATAGACTCAGAATCAGAGGTATTTTGGTTAGATTTTGAAGTGTTTGAAAAATCTTTGAAAAAGGCTTTCGGGTGGAGCCTTTAGCCTTGGATTTGAGTTTGGATTAATCTAAGATCTAGGTAGATCCTAAGGTTTGGATTGATATAGGTTCTTGATAGATCCTAGGGTCTGGGGTCTAGAAGAGTCCTTTCTAGAGTAGATCCTAAGGTCTGGAGTCAAGAAGGATCCTAGGACCTAGAATAGACCTAAGGTCAGGATTCTAGGAGGATCTTAGAGTTTGAATTGATTTGGAGATTAGATTGATTTAGGGTCAAGATTGGTCCAAATGACCTCATAAAAAAATGAGGTCAACAGACACATAGTACACACTTGCAGCATTCACCATAGTACACATTGGGTTTGGAGATATAAACTGCATGTTTCACATCATAACATAAATACATCACACTTTTCTTTTCATGAGGGACCCAAACCTGTTTGGGTTCCTAAATCTGATGGTTAATGATCTTTTGTAGGTGTGCTCTCACCAAAGACCTCGTGAGAGCATATGATGCTTGGACAGTAGAGGCTCGTCGCTCATAATTGCTTAATCATTCTGCTTAATAATTTCTGGATTGCATGTGTTCCACTATGTTAATTATTATTATTTTATGTCTCTTTTTTTATCTTTTCATGTTTATTCTTTGTTTTTTTTTTATAATTTTTTTAGTTTTTATTTTTTGAAGATTTATAGCCAATGTTTAAATGTCTCTAAATCAGTTAAAGGGAGAAACACCGTTGATGGTTTCCCTCCCTTTAACCTCTTTTAGTGGTATAATTTTCTTTTTTTAACAGAAGTCTATCTCAAATTAATAACTGGATTTTGAAATTAAAATCTTTTCTACCTTGCTACAATAATCTATCTTATATATATATATATAATAATCAAAGGTGTTATATATCTTTCAAGTTAATTAAAATCTTGTCATTGCATTTATCATATGACTATTAAATCTGTTTTGTGATCTATTCTTCATTATATTAGAGAGTGAGTTTTTCTTCTCTAATATCCAGAAGATTTACTCACAACTAAAAGTATTTAAGAATTTTTGAAAAGAGATATAGCTTGCAAAAACAGAAAAAAGGAGGCCATTGACGCCAAAACAAAAAAAAATACGCAATGACGCCAAATTAAAAAATATACACAAAGTGTATCAAAAATTAAAAGATGCGCAAAGTGCGTCATTCAAATTAATAAGAGGCATAAAATGAGCCCACAAAAGACAAACTTACTTCTCTTTCAAACTTTTAAAACTTTAGAAGTACTCATGGGTTACATGATATTTTCAAAGGCCTGATTTCAAATTCCATGATTAAGACAACCTGTTTTGATATATTATTTTGTAAGATATTTTATATGAAACCAAGATTTTAACGGATCCTTTTTCTTACCCAATTAGTTTGTCCTGAGTAAGGTCTCTTACTTTCAAAAGACATTTTTGCCCTGAAAGAAGTCGGAGCTAGGGTTAACAGGATCGGATATTCTACCGTTTTCATATTTTTGACATTATTTACTCATCAGTCTTACAAATATTTAAAATTCAATTACTTTGAACTTTTATCATTTTCATGTCCTGCTATAACTCAAAAAATTTTTTCGTTTAATTGTATTTATTTTTTTCTGTTCTTTTTGTCTGTACTCTATTTGTTATTATTATGTTTTTAGACCTACTCTTATCATCTCCATCTATCCCTTGATCCGCAATTTGTGTGACATAGGCCCGACCGATACATCGATCAACCTAGACGATACGATCAATTTACTCTTCAAACTACCCTCTGACCAACTGATTTGATTTTCTTCTTCTGATCGTCCTGGACGATCCATTATCGGCCTAGACGATCTAATTGTCTTTTGCTTCAATCTTTTCTGATCGGCCTGGCTGATAGGTTTTTTGGCCTAGATGATGTTAACCTTATTATGGACAATCGTCTAGACCGATCCACGTGTTTATCCTGGACGATATACGTGGATATATGTTTAAAATCTTAAAAAAATTGACTGGGACTATCCATTTTTGGACAATCTTCCCGGACGATCCACCTATTCGGCCTGGCCAATACATGTGGTAATGATTTAAATGTTTTAAATTCGGCCCATATGATCCATTATTGGACATCATCCTAGATGAACCACTAAATCGGCCTGAACGATTTACTTTTTCAATGGTCATCTGGTTTGACTCCTCGGGATGATCGCCTATGTCTAATCAGCTCGATCGATATCTGATCGACCTGGATGATAGGACCGCCTTTTTTACCAATTGGCCTGGACTCAATTATTGAACCAGATCAGCCTGGACGATCTCGCTGATCCTTTAAATTCAGAGCCTTCCAACCATTTTTTCTCAATTCAACCTTCTTCTCCTCACTTGTTTGCTTCCTATTTGCTTACTATGGCTAGAGGAAAGTGCTTCCGTCACACATTCGAAAGCTCCTCAAGGGCAACTCTGGACCCTCATTTCCTGGAGGCGGATGCTCAAGCTACCTACTATTGCGGATCTATTTTCATGGATTATGTTTTTGATGATAACAAACAATCTTATTTCTCTACGACTACGTTATCTACTAACATTTCAGGTCCATTTGATCAGACTGTAATTTGAAACCAGCTCAAGATTGGGTAGACTAGGTCTGAATCAATTTGTACCATTTTTCCTTCTTGAGTCTTTAATAATTGATGTGGCTCATGATGCTATGTTACTTTGCACACACACACCTTAGAAGATTTTTTGTCTGTTCCTTAGAGTTTACTGTTTTTGGTAACATCATCCGAGAAAATATTTATATCGGCCTAGACGATCGGTTCAAAAGCAGAAACCCTAATTCGGGCATCCTCATTAAGGCAGTCGCCATTAAGCCGATCGACCTGGATGATACTTTTATCAACCAGGACGATATGCTAAAAATAGAAAGAATCAGCCACCATGATCAATTTAGGTAATCTTTATTTTAGGACATCGGCCAGGATGATATAAAACTCGGCCTGGACGATACAGCTCAATTATGCCTAAATTAATCTGGTAACTATGGAAAGTAATTAATGTTGATTGCTACGATCACATCGTCCTGGATGATCGCAAGATCGGCCAGGATGATGGCTTGGACGATTGACATCGGCCAGCTTCTTTTTTGGGCAATGTTCAGAACGATATTCCATGATTTATACTAATCGGCCAGGACGATAGCATATCGTTATGGATGACAGGAATAACTTTCTTTTGATTGTCCCAAATCATCCCGCGCTGATGGAACTTATTTTATACTGATCGGCCATGACGATATTCCTATCAGCTTAGACGATAAAGTCGACAAGTTATATTAATGAGCTCGTTTTGAGATCTTCTATTTAAGCTTTGTCAAGTCACTTGGTAAGTGTCTTTGTCAGTCATTGTAGCTTCGTTCTTTTGGGGGAAACATGAAGAGAGAGCTTGAAAGGGAGTGAGGAAAGGGTGGAGTTTAAGAGAGGGAGAAGATCCTTGGAGGGGGTTTCAAGGGAGTGTGGAGGGGGTTCCACACGGTTGCTCCGGCGAGCTCGCACCTTAGTACCATCGTATTCAAGGCTTATCTTGAGGGAAGTTCACCAAAGAATAAGATCTTTTTGGTGTCAAAGGACTCGACTACTTTGCCACACCGGGGAAGGTGGAAGTGATTTTGTAAGGGCTTCTCTGCCTAGCTGTGGGGGCTAAAGGAGAGACACTGAGTTTAGTGCAATACTCTGAGGGAGCCTCTGAGGAGTGGACGTAGGTCAAGATTTGACCGAACCACTATAAATCTGATGTGTTCTTTCCTTTATTACTTTCGCATTTAATTTATGCACTTTGGTTTTCGTTGTGGTGAGTCTTGATTCTGGATTTCAGATTGTGTTTGTTTTAAATACCGATTCACCTCTCACTCTTAATTAGCCTTGGGACCAGTTCATCAGGGCTTAATGTCCCTAACAAACTTTCAAGTGGTATTAGAGCGGGATTCATAAAAACTAAGTTTGAAAACTTTTTGAATTTTTTATCCATGGCTAATTTTTGTAATCGTAATATTGTGGAAGGTTATTCAATCACCATATTACCTTTATTTAAAAATATTACTTTTGATTTTTGAAAAATTTGCATGTCTACTTTCTTACAATCAATTGATTTTATATGTTGCATATGATTTTAATTGGTTATTCATTACCGTCATGGGTTATAGATGGAGTTAAAACTAATATTCCTTTTAATCAATAGAATATGGAAGAGCAAATCAATGATTAATTGAATTCAAAATATTTAAATTGCTTTTTCTGTGCTTTAAATTCTGAAGATTTTATGTTAGTATTCACGTGCACCATTAGTAAAGAAATTTGAGATAAATTATACACCATATACGAAAGTGTGGACCTTTGAAACAGCACAGCTCGTGGGGTTCGAACGCAAAGGGTATGGCCGCACTATCCTGTTGGACATAATAACCATAGACCTTTACACTCAACATGAACATGCCAATTATAAGAGATAGATTGGATCGTGCATACGGCTAACTATTGAGGATAACAGCTCTCGCCAGTGCACCCCGATGGATAGTAATATACACGACCTAATCACAATCATGGGTTTCCCCCACCTGATACAATAACTCAGATGGGATTTATTATATATGGGGCCAAGTTTCCCACGGGCACAAGCCCCCATGGTTAATTACATCTCAGGCCGGAGCCCGAGAAGACTCTTGATTAAGGGTCATATATTATCCTTCCCAAAATGGGATTGGCATGAGGGTTTAGACTAAGAAGTCCTACTCAAATGGAAGAAAGGTCTAAAGGGGTTGGTTCATATGCGGGGTTCACACCAGTATTCGATGGCTCTAGGGAACTAAGGAGAAATTGGAGAAAATAAAAGAACAAATATCTGATCACATTTATGAGAGAAGGATGGAAGTGGCGTCATTCATGTGACGCAGATAAGTAGGATTTATAGTCCCTGAATAATATAGAACTTACCTACTATTTAGGTATACTATGAGACCGAATATAGTAGCCTTGAATCTTAGATTTAGGTCAAATTTAGTGTTCTAGACGCACTAACACCCGCATCCTAGCTAATGTAATGCAAAATTTAGACTTACACCGGCCTAAATTGGGGAGCTAGCTAACCATCTAATCGCTTTAAAACCATGCTATCAAGTCAATTATGAGAAATGGGTGGGTAGTATAGTTTTTTTTTAAAATAAGATCGACATCTAGAGAGTTTTCTAATTGGTTTTAGACTTATTGCCCCTAACTAATGAAATTAAATTTTAATTAAATTTATTTCTAATGCAATGCATGCTAGTTAAATATCTCAAGTCATGAATGCTAAAGAATTTTAAAAATAGGCTTATATAAAATAATTTTTAAAAAAGACTAGGCCTCCCCAGGTCCAACACTTCATCCTTATAGGCCAGATTATCCAGACTCTACCCTCATGTGGGAAGGTGTCTTATAAAAAGGAGAGAGAAGCATGCAACATTATGCATGCGGCCCCGACTCCGGTAGTTTCCTAGGTTTGTTAAGTTTCTAAATTATTTAAATCTTAAAATTTTAAATGTTAGTTATGAGTAGAAAAATTTTCGTGGTCCTTAGAGAGCATAACAAATATCCATGCTAAAATAAAAGCGACATATAAGAAAGAAACCTAGAAAAAGTAGGTAAATTCTATTGCGCAAACAAAGTAAACACATCAATAAAAATCAACTAATTAAGTAAATGTCCATAGGCCAACTATCCTTTAATTACAAAACAGGGTCTGTAGAAAATAAAATGGCTGGGTACCACTGCCAACAACCCAGATTTCTAAGCTTATGACTGACGCCAATGAATTTGAGTGGGATATTGGGTCTTCAAGTCTTCGATTCTTTTAGTCTTCTTCTCTTTGGACTCCTTGAAACTCTCCTCCTTTTGACTCCTTGGAACTCTCCTCCTTGGACTCCTTGGATCCGTCATGGCTTGAATATTCAAACGAAGAGACAATTCTCCCCTTTATGGGGTATTGCCTTTTCTCTTTGAATATCGAAAGTCATCCAACTTAATCTTCCAAATGGAAGAAGACTATCCCCTATGAGGATGCCTTCTTCTTTTGGAATCTGAGTTGGATAAGAATAACCCAACTCAAAGTTGTATTTTCACAACTCTTAATAATTATTACAAACAAATTTACATTAGCACCTATAACAGTTATTATTATTTTATTTAGCCCTCATTTATTTAGGGGGGGCTGAACAAGTACCAACACAAAACATCATTAGAAATCATGACATTTTGCCCCCCTTTAGCATTGTGTGAGCATGGCCACCTACAAGAAGAACAATATATATATATATATATCATTCCTAATCTAGGGGTAGATATAATGCGTATCATATCAATTCTTAGAGTACAGTAAAAGTAAGCAAACACAATAATAATTTCATCATAACATGTAGCAAAACCACAAAAATCCTGCCACACAGCAGAAAGAAATAAACACCAGCCTAGCCTAAGTCTAAAAGTGGTGTCCTAGCAAACAATTCTATGTGCGTGTAAGGTTTGTGTGGTTGAGATATATCCTAACTTGGGTAGTTAGTTAAAGTTACCTAATGTTCAGGTTTATTGGAGGTTTGAAAAAGAAACTTTAGTTAAAGTCAAAGTATTAATGGATTAGGGTTCATTTTAAGTAATTTGATTTGTTGATGACTTTTACATACTTGGGGTAGTGATGTTTGAAATTTAAATTGCATTAGCCAATTTTGGAAAGTCCCGGGTCATTCTAGGTACTAGGTTAAGGGGGTCAAAAAGGTCACTATAGGAAATAGGCTAGGTTTGGGTCTCCTAACACTTTAGATAAATATTAGACCTTAAGATGAGTAGTTAGATAGGTAGTTTACTAGATTTGGAGTTTCCTATATAAAGTTATGAATTTTATAAGTTTCGGGCCATAGACTATAGGCTGAGGTTAATCAGAAAGTTGACTTTCTAAATTAGGTGGGTTTCTAGAATACTAATATTTTTAATAAATACTAGACCCTAAGAGTTTAATGCAAGTGAATTTGCCTAATTTGGAATTTTCTATAATTAGTTATGAGTTTGTAAAATATGGGTAATTAAGGAAATTATCTGAATTATCTAACAAAGGGGTGACTTTATAGTTTTGATCCAAACCACCTACAAACTGATTGGAATCACCCCCAAAGGTCAAGAATGACCTAAGAAAGTGTTCCCAAGCGTTAGGGAAAAATTTGGAATTTTAAATAATTTTTCATGAGTGCCTTATTTATTGAGGTCAAAATAAGGTGCCCTATTTATCTCAGGTTAAGGATCAGATTATGAATAATTTGAGGTATTATGGGTAGTTTTCTGAGTTGAAATGGATTTATTATAATCTTTAGACTTCTATCGGGCCCTATTTAATGGGTAAATTAGGGTTGGTTAATTAAGGGGTCTAAAGAGCCCTAAAAATTCCTAGAAAATTCTGAGATTTTTATGATATAACAAAGTTTAAGTTTTGAAGTTTTCATGTTAATCAGTGATATACCTCAGCTCCTAAAAATTTTTTAAGTTCGTTAGACGGATCCTTAATTATTATCCTTAGGGTGTCACTACGTTATAAAGGTTTAAACTTGAGTTCTGAACTAACCCTCAAGGTAATAATGCATGGAGTATGCAAAAATAGTAAACACGTCATGTCCTTAGATTTAGGAGAGCCTAGACTAAGTGCTCGTGTATCCTACGCATGCAAATTATGATAAAGAAAAGTAAATGCACTCAATGAAGGGATTAGTGAATGATTGAGACTCAATCACCCACTAATCCACCTCCCCATGATTGCTCTTTATGCATAGAAAATATATTTAAAATTTCATGAATAGTGGATCTCCCAGAATTAGGATTTAATTATAAGTAGTATATATATAAATAAATAAATAAATATATATATATATATATATATATATATAGTTTTTTTTGGAAAGTAATGAAATTTAAAATAAATCAATTTGTATCTACATAAATATATGGGAGATTCACTGCCACCCGAATGATGTTTCAAAGAGGTTTTCAAAATAATTTTTTAGTTTTAAAATAATCATTATAATAATAATCATTTAAATAATAACTAAATAATACAATAAATAGACATGAATAGAAATCTACTAGGAAAATGAAATTTTTCTGTTTCAAAATATTTTTGAATAAAAGTAAATATTTTTCTGAAAATTTCAAGGGGTTATACATCAAAATCAGATTTAAAATGAAATAGTTATGATTTTTTGAAGTTTTAATACGATAAAAGCTTTCTTAAAATAATATAAAAGAACATAGCTATAAAATAAATAATAAATGTCAAGTAATAATAAACAATAGTGATAGTGAATAGTAAATGATTATTTATGATAATAAAATAATAATAATAATAATAATAGAGTAATTTTAAAATGATAATAATAATAATTTTAAAGTAATACTAATAATAATAATAATAAATTTGAAAATAACAATAACATAATAATAATAAAACAAGTTTTTTTAAAATAAAACTTAATAATGATAATAATAATAATACTTTTAATAAAATACAGATAACAACATATGAGATCAAGCCTTGGACCTTAATCCATTAATAATAATAATAATAAATAAACAATTGAAAATACTTTTAATATAATAATAATAATAATAAAATATAGATAACAACATATGATAATATTACTAATAATAAATAATATAATAATAACATTATTTATTATAATAATAATTAAAAAATGAAAGCCTACTTACTATTTTTAAAATATTTTAAAATGTACCTAATATTTTTAATTAATAATAATTAAAATTAAAGAGGACGAAAAAACGATCGATACGAGGTATTATGCGTGAAAAATGGATCAAAATTGAATTTATTATGAATTAAATAAGAAATTTGATTTTAAATATTATTAAAACTAATTAAAACACTAATTACATGGCGGTGGGCGATGTGGAAGCACTCCATTGGTTCCGCGAACACCGGAGATAGCGCCCAATCATGGGCAATGAGTGGGCGCCACCGCTAATCATCGCACAATGATCACGGTGGCGGCAGGACCCACACAACACTCACTTGAATGAGTTAGCAATGTCGTATGTCGTCCGATCACGCGCAGCGTTGGATCAAAGGCATGGATCGCATTGGACAAAACCCATATCCAATAGAGGGCTCACACGGTCGGAAGGTCATGCGGAGAGGCGGGATCCGGACTGTTGATCTTATGATCAATGGTCTGAATTATCTACAATTTAGATCTAGGCAAACTGAAACCCTAGAACTAAAAAATGCCTCGCTCTCTAAATCCAGATGATGAATTTTAATGAAATTTGAAACGTATATTAAGAATATGAACATAAATCATGGTGCATAATTTGTTTGGATTAAAAGCGGCTTTTAAAAAGCTACTTAACGTAACATGTTGTGAACTATTCGAAGGAATTTTGCAAGATTTTACTATTCGATCTTCGAATTCTTGGAACGGTTGCACTTGTAGATTGTCCTCGTATATTTTCTCTCTTGGCTCCTCGATCAGATGGGCTACGGATTGGTTAGATGAAGCCTTGGACGGCCTCCTCTC
Organism: Dendrobium nobile; assembly: GCA_022539455.1. Lineage (NCBI taxonomy): Eukaryota > Viridiplantae > Streptophyta > Magnoliopsida > Asparagales > Orchidaceae > Dendrobium > Dendrobium nobile. The sequence goes on from CM039734.1 coordinate 72,827,308, forward strand.
ACAGGAAGATCGCCGCCAGTGAACTTTGGACGTTGGGTTTGGATGTAAGAAGTCAGAGGGATCCTAAGGGAGCTCAAAAATGAGAGGGTTTGGGCTTATGAATGATAGAATGCCAGATCCCCTAATTGGAACCCTAAAATTAATATTTAAAGGCCCCAATCCTTTGCTCAATGGCTTGGATCTAGTCCTCAGCCCATTAGGAGAGAAAATAGGTTTAAGAACACGTGAATTTGAATTTTGAAGCAATGGGCATTGAATAGGGAATTAAATGAGCTCTAATTAGACATAAATAGGTCATTTTGACTTATTAATGACTTGGTTTGACTAAGTCAAAGTTTGACTTGGTCAAACCAGTCAATTTGGTCAGAGTGAATAAAAGTTCCAGTCAAAGGAATATTGGGTTTGATTTAAAAATTGATCTAGACCTCAATAGACCTATTAGAGCCAATTGAGTCAACCTAGGTTGACCTGATCAACTCGGTTGACACAGGGCGTGGACTTGAGCTCAAGAGACTGGGTCTGATCCATGGGACATTAGGGAGGTGAGAGATCAGGGCAGAAAGCTCTAAAATTGATTTAAGATCAATTAGAAGGAGTTAAGGTCAATTTAGGTTAACCCTGGTTGACTTAGGACCTGAGTATGGGCTCAGCAGACTCGGCTTGACTCCTTGAAACCATTGGGATGGGTCCTGGGGTCTAGCATGGTCAAAATTGACCAGGTCAACTCTTTGACCTAGTCTGGGGCAAAAAATAGGTCAATAGAAGGCACTAGTGAAATCAAGCAATCCAAGTTGAATATTTTAATGCATGATTATGAACTGTTTATGGTGTGTAGTATATCAATGAAATATTCATTGCAATTTGTGAATCAAAAAATTTGAATGAATATTCTATTGATAATTTGATTGGCTAACCCATTTCCTACGAACAAAGTTTAGGTCAAAGACCTTTGGATGTAGGAGAAATGATAGTGCTAAAAGTTGAAGATATAAAAAAAGGTAGCTTAGTTGGTGACGAAAGCAATGACTTGACAAGTAAATTAAAAAGCTCACTAAAGCATAAGCATCAACAAAAGTGAAATAAAGATAAAAATGGTAAGAATGTTAATATTTTTTCTGACGTTATTTGCTTTTGATGTAGGAAACTTGGATATATAAAAAATTAGTACCCTAATGTGAGAATTCTTCCTTCAAGAGAAAAGGGTAAAGCAAAATAAATTATAAATTGGAGAAATAATGAAAAACAAAAAATTTCTTAGGCAGACCTTGCTTCTGAATCATCTGATTAGGAGCAAGATAATGTTTAAATTATTTTGTGTGTGTGTGTGTGTGTGTGTGTTTTTGCATATTTATTTGTGTTTTTTCTTTTTTTTTATTCTTTTTCATTTTTTTTTTCTTTCTTTTCTTTTTCATTAAAATTTTAATTTTATTTTTCCTCTTTTTTTAGTGTTTTCTCTCATCAACACACACATTCAATTTTTCAAAAATGAAAAATCTATTTCCTATTTTTCCTTAAATTCTTTAGTAAGTTATGGTTGACTTCGTGATTTTGTCTCTCTATCTCTCTTCTTAAAAAGGTTATTTTACATTTGATTCAAAATCTTCATCATATTTTAAATTGGATTTTGAAACTGATCTTTTTTAGCTCCCTACATTTTATCTATCGCATAGGAATCTTTTACAAGAATGTTGAATCCACCTCAAATTTTTTTAATCAAATAGTTTGCTTTGTCAATAATATGTGTTTACTTTAATTTTGAAAATATAAGAAAGAAAGCATATTTTGATTAAAAAAAAATTGGCCAATGATGCTAAACTAAAAGATGAGCAATGATGCCAAATTGGAAAAAAATACACAAAGTGTATCAAAAATTAAAAGATTCTCAAAGAGCCATTCAAGTGACAAAGGGCATAAAATGCTCACAAAAAGTATGCTTATTTTTTTATACTACTACAAGCCTAAGAAAATCCTTGATATATTTGAAACTTGAGCTTTAAAATTATGGTTCCTGATTCAATAATTCGTGCATTAATCTTCTATTAGATTAATTTTATGAAAAGAGTTTTGAAAAATTAGTGTTTCTTTTTCTCATTTATTCTTTGATTTAGATATTTGATCAAAAAGTCTTTGAGCCTTTAAAGGAACTTGAGCTTTGATTAACAATTTATGAATTTCTTACTTTTTATATTATTCATTGTCAATCCATTCCTTACTAATCTTTTGAATAAAATCAAGATGTAACTTTCTCATTTTAAGAATATTTATTTTTGTTCACTATATTAGTTGATAGTTTTTGTCTTTTAATCATTTTTTTAGTTTGTGCTCCTTCTCTTTTTGATAATGTCAAAGGGGGAGAACATACTGTTGAATTTGTATCCTTTTTTCAAAAAAATTAAAAATAATAATAAAAATTTATCTTTCCTATTTTTAAAGTTTTATTCTAGTAAGGGGAAAATTAGGAGAAAATGTTTTCTTCTTTGCAAATTCAAATAGTGTTTTGATGATAGCAAACACTCTTATTTCTCTAAGACTGCCTTATCTACTGACATTTCAGGTCCATAAGACCATACTGCAATTTGGAACTAGCTCAAGATTCGGAAGACTAGGTCTGAGTCAGTTTGTATCTTTTTTTCTTCTTAAGTCTTTTGTAATTGATGGGGCTCCTGATGCTATGTAACTTTGCACACACACAGCTTAGAAGATTTTATATCTATTCCCTAGAGTTTACTATTTTTGGTAACATCATCTGGGACGATATTTATATCATCTTGAACGATCGGTTTAAAAGCAGAAATTCTAATTAGGGCATCCTCATTAAGGCATCACCATTAAGCCGATCGGTCTGGATGATACTTGTATCGGCCAGGATGATAGGCTAAAAATAGAAAGAATCAGTCACCATGATTAATTTAGGTATTCTTTATTTTAGGATCGGTCAGGACGATATCCACATCAGCCTGGATGATACAACTCAATTATACATATTAAACTATCTAAAACATCACAATCTCCTATGGAAAAATCACATTGGCCAACTTCTTTTCAAGGCAATATTTAGGGCAATATTACACAATTTGTACTGATCGGCCAGGACGATATCGTATCATCCTGGTTGATAGGAACAACTTTCTTCTAATCGTCCCAAATCGTCTAGGGCTGATTGGGCTTATTTTATACTAATCGGCCAGGATGATATTCCTATCGGCCTGGACAATAAAGTCGGCAAGTTGCATTAATGAGCTTGTTTTAAGATCTTCTATTTCAGCTTTGTCAATGCACTTGGTAAGTATCTTTGGCCGCCATTGTAGCTTCATTCTTTTGGGGGAAACTTGAAGAGAGAGCTTGAAAGGGAATGAGGAATGGGTGGAGTTTGAGAGAGGGAGAAGATCCTTATATGGGTTTTAAGGGAGTGTGGTGGGGGTTCCACATGGTTGCTCTGGCGAGCTTACACCTTAGTACCATCTGATTCAAGGCTTGTCTTGATGAAAGTTCACTAAAGAAGAATATCTCTTTGGTGTCAAAGGACCCAGCTACTCCGCCGTACCGAGAAGGTGGAAGTGATTTTATAAGGATTTCTCCGCCTAGCTATGGGGGCAAAAGGAGAGACACTGAAATTAGTGCAATACTAGGAGGGTGCCTCCGAGGAGTGGACATAGGTTAAGGTTTGACCGAACCACTATAAATCTGGTGTGTTCTTTCCTTTTATTACTTCTGCATTTAATTTTTGCACTTTGATTTTCTTTGTGGTGAATCTTGATTCTGGATTTCAGATTGTGTTTATTTTAAATACCAATTCACCTCTCACTCTTAATTAGCCTTGGGACCGATTCATCAGAGCCTAACATATCTAACGAACTTTCACCTACCAGTGCTACAAGGAAGCTGGAATCATAATCTCTTAGACAGTCAATCCAAACTATCTCTCTTATCCGATACTAGATCTATTTGTCCATACCTCCTTGTGCTTTCTTTTGACTCTTGCTGTCCCTTTCAATTCTGAATTACTCTTTGAATACTTTGCAAGTCTCCATATTAATACTACTTTTACTTCACTTGGCTCATATGTAAATTGACGCACTATCAAGATCACATATTAGGATTGTGCAGAGATTTTGCACCTTTCCACCGCAGGGGATAAACTTCACACCCTGTGTAATGATCCTGATTTTGACTAGGTTCTGGCCAATCACTTTCTCCATAATTCTAATGCCCACTATCATATTGGAGAGACTAGCTCTTTAGTGAAAGATGCTAGAATAATCTAGCACATCCTTCGTACCTCTATTATTCATAAAGCTTATGATATAGTTCATATCACTCCCCTTCTCTCACTCACAACTTTTTATATTTTGGTCCTTCGTGAATTCAATATAACTGACCTGATCTTTAACTACATCGATCACTTATCTACTATTTGAGATCCAGGTCATAGGAGGAAACCAAATCTTGCCCTAGGACATCTCATTGCATATGTTCTAGAAACTAAATATAACCTCCAATATACTGCTCCACCAAACCACCCACCTTCCTTATACTCCAACATTTCCTTTCAAACTCTTCACAGTACTCGTCTCCACCAGGGGGACAGGGAAGCTCAGGCCGAGGAGTAGGAGGCTCCTGCTCCTGCTCCTGAACCTATCCCGCTCCACCAGCACTCTTAGCTGGATCAGCTAGTGGAGCATTTAGATCAGTGGGAGGCTCATTTTGAGAATTATATTGCAACACACAATCAGCAACATTCTGAGGACATCATCCGCATACAGCACCAGCATGAAATTACTTTATGGATAAGAGGGGGGTGAATTGTGAAAACTTTTTGACAATAGTTAAAACCTAAGCAGGAGTTCTAAAATTTTTTGATGTTTTAAAATTTTAACATGAAAATTTAAACAGCTTTTCTTTCACAAATTCTCCCAAGCAAATATTATAAAATAAAATGCACCCATGATAAAAAAAGATAATAAGAAAAAAGCACACCAATATTTTTATAGTGGTTCGGTCAAACCATGACCTACGTCCAATCCCCGGACTCCTCCACTCTGGATATTTCACTACAAGCAATAGCTCTCCTTTTTTCCCCCTTGGCAAGGCGGAAAAGCCCTTACAATACTCCCTTTCACCAACCCATTGTGGTGGAGTGCCAAACTCTGTTTTCACCCTCCTGGCGACGGCAAAGAACCTTCTCATTTTTCTCCCTCCTGGAGAAGGCAGAGTACCTCGAGGTCATGGATATAGAAGAGTCTTTCCCCTTGGAGATCCTCCCATAAAATCTTCTAGGGCCACAGGAGGAACAAGATGCAGCAAGTTCGTAGCAACCGTGTGATCTCCCTCACACCTTCTTCTCCCTCACAACGCTCACCTTCTTCTCCTCTCTCAAACCCTAAAGAATTTTTCAAGAGCTCTCTCCCTTGGAATCCCTATCTAACCACATTCTTCTCTCTGATTCTTACTCTGAAAATATTACAATTTGATACTTAAAAAATGAGCTCCAAAATCCCTGAAATCTCAAAATAACCATTACTATCGTACAGTACGGTTTGTAATCGTGCAGTACGGTATGTATAAATAAACTTCATCCTGGTATGAAGTAGTATGAACAGTTCAAAAAAGTTCGTATAGAACAATATTAAATCGTACGGTACGATCCATAACAATGCAGTTTGTACATGATGATATCCGGGATAATCATACATCGTCTCTATTCATCGTATGGTACGATAGCCATCGTACAGTACAATGAGACAAAAATAACAGATCGTCCAGGACGATCTCTGGGACGATTATAATTCATCTATGTTCATCGTATTGCACGAATAAGTTCATACAGTACAATGTTCATGTTGAGTCTTGTAATTAGGTTGTTAAGCCTAAGTGAATGTCTCAAGGCTACCAAGAGGGGGGTGAATTAGTAGTTTAAAAAATTTAAGTCCCCTTTTAAAATTATGTTGAACTGAAATAAAATTATTTCTTTTAGATTTTTATAGAAAATATTTTTCAACCACAGAGTTTTTAAAACTGAAAATTAAAATGCGGAAACGTAAAAACAGTAAAGTAAATGACACCAGATTTATAGTGGTTCGGTCTAAAACTAGACCTACATTCACTCCCCAGAGGCACCCTCTGAGTATTGCACTAATACCAATAGTGACTCTCCTTTTGTACCCACAGCAAGGCGGAGAAGCCTTTACAATACACTCTTTTCACCACTCCCCGGTGCGGTAGAGAACCATCATCCTTTTACACAATCCCCAGTGTTGGCAGAGAACCGTTCGTCCTTTCACACAATCCACAGTGTTGGCAGAGAACCTTCATCCTTTCACACAATCCACAGTGTTGGCAGAGAACCGTCGTCCTTTCACACTCTCCTAGTGTGGGCACAGAACCCTTCGGCTATTCACACTCTCCAAGTGTAGGCAGCGAACCCTTCGGCTATTCACACTCTTCAAGTGTCGACAGAGAACCGGATCTCCTTGACAGATCTTCTCACAAGAATCTAAAAGGAAGAAGGAAAAGAGTGAAGTAATCCCAATTCACAAGTAGAGACTCTTACCTTTGAAATCCAAGTGAAGCCTTCTCGCTCCAGTGGTAGGAATCCTCCCTTGAATACACTCTTCCACTCTCTCCTTGGCTATTCTCTCAAGAGGCACGAAGATCAAATGACAAAAAGATTGGGTGGCAGTCTAATTTGGACTATTTAAAGAAAAGACAAGAAAAATCGCCCAAAAACTGCAAGTTTTCAATTCTGTACGCAGTGGATCGTCCTGTACGATCGTGGATCATCCTGGACAATTTTACTTAAACGATTTGAAACGACCCTATTTCTATATGTGTACGAAATGTCTTTGTACAGCTGATCGTCCCGTATGAACTAGGTTCGTCCGGTACGAACGGTTATTACAAGGTCGGTTCTAGAAACTGCTAAAAACTGTTCTAAGTCAGTTAATCGATTGGACGAAAATTTGTTCGTCTAGACGAAATTTTTACAGAGGACCAATCATCCTGGACGATTCTTAATTTCGTCTGGACAAAAATTTTTCAGAGCACCAATCGCCATGAACGACAATTTATTTTCGTCTGGACGAAAATTTGCCAGAGACCAGATCGTCCTAGACGATATTTAATTTCGTCTAGACGAAAATTTTCCAGATGACCAATCGCCATGAACGATAATTTATTTTCATCTGAACAAAAATTTTACAGAGAACCAATCGTCCTGGACGATAATTAATTTCGTCCTGGACGAATAGGACTTAGAAAAAATTTTCTCAAGCAAATTCCTATTAGTTCCATGCGCTCAATAGGAGATAACTGTCTGATCGTCACCAACGGATATCGTCCCGTATGATCAGTATAAATTTTATATGATCTCTTTATGTGTGTGTGTATGTTTTTATTCACTCAATTTATAATCACTTCCTTTCAATTTAATTTCAAAGAAAAGTGCAAGCTTCAAATTTTACAAAGTATATCATGCTGAATTTAATTTGAAGTCTTCGTAGTATGGAGTTCATTTTTCCTGAAATGTTAGTACACACAAGAGCAAATACAATTCTTCTAAAATTATTAGGAGATAATTACACATTTTAACAATAATATTTGGAATCATCAAAACTACATAAGTTGTAAAAAATGTAAAGCATGCAAATAGTAACTATCTTAACAATCTCCCCCTTTTTGATGATGGCAAAACGATTATTATTTGTATGATTTCAATTTAAACAAATCTCCTAAACTCCCCCTGAATTGATGTATATATGAAAATAAGGAGGCATTTTGAACCATAGAACACAATTTTTTATTTTTCAAAAATTTTAATAACAAACTACAAAAACAAAAAAAAATTACAAACAAAACATACAAACTCAATAATTTCTCCCCCTTTTTAACAACAACAAAAAATGACGAAGAAATAGGTGAGTAATGTAGGTAATTGTATGAAATTCATTTGAAAATTTAATCTAAATGGTGATTGACATAAGGTATGCAATCTAAAACTAATAACATTAGGCCAATCATAAAATTCATAAAATTTAAGAAGTGATATAACATTATAAGTAAGAAGAATTTATCAAAGATATGATTCAATTTAGACATTCGAATATATAAAATCATTACAAGAGAGATGTATAAAAATTCTATATTTCAAAGTTCAATAGAATATAAATGAACATAAGATCAATTTGAAGTAAGAGATTGAAAGAATTTAGAAAGAAGTGAATTACCATATGTGGCGCTTTGCGCATCTTTTTCAAATTTTTGGGCACATTTTTGTGCATTTTTTGACATTGGGCTAATTTTGTGCCTCTTTTTCATATTTGCGAACCTTTGCGCATTCCTTTTGATTTTTGTACTCTTTGTACAATTTTCAAGAGTAATTGAGACCAAATCTTTCTAAAATCAATAATCTAAAATTTCAAATATTTCAAAGTGCATAAATATCATTTGAGCAAAGAAATATAAAATAAGAAAACATCTAAATTGTAATAATAATATTAACTTTTATGTAGTCTAAATGAATAGACATGAATTTAAAAGTTCTAATTATAACAAGTTATAAACAACTTTTAAATTTAGAAAGACTAGATTTTCTAATGTAATTAATCTCAAATTGCAATCTAATTTAAGCACAATTAAGATTAAATAAGACTAATGAAATTCATAAAAATTAACCACATTCCAAAAACAAACCAAATTTGAATCAAGTACAACATGCATTGATATTAATGAAAAGGATTACATATTCATTTCATAATATCTAAACAACTAAGAAAAAAAACACTGAACTTTTTAATAAAGACAAACAAAAACAAACACTAAAAATAAACACTAACACAACAAAATATTTAGAACAAAACATGAGTACAACAAACACAAAGAAATTTATTTCTCATTCACTACTGTTCTAGAGGAGGAGGAGGAATGCCACCAAAAAGGTTAAAGTAGGAGCCATCAACGTTACATTGGTATTGATTTCATGTACTTCATTTCTGATGTTACCAATGACTTGTTGTTGTTGCATAAGTTGAGCATCAAGTTGATCAAATCTTTGATCAACATAAGTTTCTAGTTTATCAAATTTTTCAATCAGATTCTGATAATTTGACTGAGGTGTAGAAGTTTGTTCTCATTCTTCTTCTTCTTCTGAAGCATTGTCATGTGCTTTTCCTTTTTCCTCCTTGAAAATTAATCTGAAGGAAGCATCATTATAGTATACTGGCTATTCGTATTCATCATCAGGATGCACTAAGTTGTATTTCTTTTCCAAAATGTATATAACTAAGTGTCCTAATGAGATGTTCCTTTTTCTCTTCTATTCTGCATGTCCTATTTCTGAAAGCCCATAGAGATGATCTATGATAAGTTGGGCTTCGTCGATAGGCTGACAGTCCATAATTAAAAAGGTTAGAACAGAAAGGAGAGGGGTAATATTGATCCTATCACCAGCTTTAGGAATGATTGAAGATCGAAGGATATGCTGGATGATTCGGACATTTTTGGTCATACCGGAGACTCTAGCAACATGATATGTTAGGCCACTTTCTCTAATCACCCTATTGACATCATGCCATTTGAAAGTGTTTTCACTCATTAGGGTGTGGGCTCTATATCCTTCAGTTCTTAAGTTCAAAAAGGCACCAATGTCATGCTTGGTGATTTTTACTTTTTATTTGAAAACAAAAGAACTTATGCAAGAGTGGTCGGAATTAAAACTCATGTTGGCTAGGAAATAGTGAAAGGTTTGTTTGTTGTAAAAGTGGACAAGAGAAAGAATGAATTGAAATTGGGTGGAGGCAAAAAGGTACATTACCTTAAAGTGTATCTCGCTTTGAATTAAAATGCGAGAGGGAGTTATTTTGGCAGATGCAAAACTAGGAAAGGATTCCTCATTTGCCTTAGACAGGAAGTTTTCAGATGGATTCTTGTGGGGTTTCTTCACCAATACCTTTTGTCTCTTACTTGAGGAGGCCATTGTCGATTTGAAGTAGAAAGGGATTGAAAGTGAAGTTTGGAGGTGTGATTGTTGAGTTAGAAAGCCTTCATATTTAAAGAAAATGATACGTTCATCCTGAACGAAACCAGTTCGTCCTAGACGAAAATCATCGTTCGTCTGGACGAAAATATTTCGTACAGACGATCAAATTCGTCCAAAATGTAACAGCTTTTCGTAATCAACACAATTTACGATGCATCCCTTCGTACAGGCTTTTTGACTTGACCGATCGTACAGACAAAAATTTTCGTACATACGATCAAAAAGTTAATTCATTTTAATGTCTGTTGAAAATCGTCCCCTACAATAAAACGACGTCTGTTCGTCTGGACGAATGAAAAGTTCGTACGGACGAACTTCATAATTAAAACTGTCTTATCCACTCAATCGTTACATTCAATCGTCTTGACGTTTGAGAAAAACAATTTTGTCCTGGACGATAATCAGATCGTACAGACGAATTAATTAAAAAATGTTCTCAAAACGGTTAAAAATCTCGCAAACTAAATTCTGCTCATATCGTCCCATACGAAAAAAATATTCGTCTCGGACGATTTCCACCAATTTTTGAATTTTTAAATTTTAATTGAAGAAAATCAAACAAAATATTCAAAAACACAGAAAACATAAAACAAAACCATATACTAAAAAAAATTCATTCAAAACACACTAAAATTCACAAAAACAAAAATAAAACAAAAACAAATAAACTTAGAAAACATAAATATCAATGTTGCAAAGACATTTTTGTTTAAGCATTCAAATCAATAACACCAAGCCTTATTCTTAATGTACTAAAGGTATCAAAGGCTAAAGGTTTTGTAAAAATATCTGCAAGTTGATTTTCAGTTGAAACATGTGTGAGTTCAATTTCTCCCTTGGATACATGATCCCTTATGAAATGATGTCTTATATCAATGTGTTTGGTTCTAGAATGTTGAATAGGATTTTTAGAAATGCAAATAGCACTAGTATTGTCACAATAAATTGGAATAGTGCCTATAGTTAATCCTAAATCAATCAACTGTTGTTTTAACCAAAGTACTTGTGCCACACAACTTCCTAATGCAATGTATTCTACTTCTGCAATAGATAGGGCTACTGAATTTTGTTTTCTACTGGACCAAGAAACTAATGAATTTCCAATGAATTGACATGTTCCAGAAGTGCTTTTTCTGTCCACTCTATAGCCTACAAAATCAGAATCTGAATAATCAACAATTTCAAATGAAGAGCTAAACTTAGGATACCAAATTCCTAAGTTTTGAGTTCCTAGTAAGTATCTTAAAATCCTTTTCACTGCTGTCAAATGTGATTCTTTTGGGTCTGATTGAAATATAGCACATAAGAAAACACAGAACATAATATCTGGTTGGCTAGCAATCAAGTAAAGCAAAGATCCAATAATCCCTCTATATTTCTTTTGATCAACAGATTTTCCCTTAAGGTCTTTATCTAACTGAACTAAGGAACTCATTGGTGTACTAACAGGTTTAGCATTGTCCATTTCATATTTCTTGAGGATGTCCTTAATATATTTTGTTTGGCTAAGAAATGTTCCTTCCTCAAGTTGCTTAGTGCTAAAACCTAGAAAGTAATTTAAATCTCCCATTAGACTCATTTCAAATTCACTACTCATTGTTTTAGAAAAATCATCACAAAGATTTTTATTTGAAGATCCAAAGATGATATCATCCACATAAATTTGAACAATGAGTATTTCCTTTCCAAATTTCTTTAAAAATAGAGTTGTATCCACACTTCCTTTTTCAAAAGATCTTTCAAGTAGGAAGGTGCTCAATCTCTCATACCAAGTCCTAGGTGCCTGTTTCAATCCATATAATGCCTTCTTTAACTTAAAAACATGATTTGGGTATTTTGAATTTTCAAATCCTGGAGGTTGTTCTACAAAAACATCTTCTTCAATAACCCCATTCAAAAAGGCACTTTTGACATCCATTTAAAATAATTTAAAACCTTTAAAACAGGCAAAGGCAAGTAAAACCCTAATTGCTTCAAGTCTTGCTATAGGGGTAAAGGTCTCCTCAAAATCAATTCCTTCAATTTGATTATACCCCTTAGCAACTAATCTAGCCTTATTTCTAATGACTACTCCTGAGTCATTCATTTTATTTTTGAACACCCACTTGGTTCCAACAATACTTTGATCTTTTGGCCTTGAGGTTAATTCCCAAACTTTATTTCTTACAAATTGATTTAATTCTTCTTGCATGGCCAATATCCAAAATTCATCAGAAAGTGCTTTATCAATATTAGTGGATTCTATTGTTGAAATAAAGGCTGAATGGTTGACTTCCTTATTTAATTCACGCCTAGTTCTAACACCCTCACTAGGTTCACCTATAATCAATTCTCTTGGGTGATTTTTAGAAAATCTCAAATCTCTAGGCAAAGGGTTTTCTTTTTCCAAATTTTCTTCCACATTTTCTTCCAAATTTAATCTATCAATCTGTTGGGAGTTTTCCTCAATCTCTTCTTCAACAATATTTGGCTCTTTCAAATTTCCAGATTCATCAAATACAACATATGTGGTTTCTTCAATGACTAAAGTTCTTTTGTTGAATACCCTATAAGATTTTCCAACACTTGAATATCCAACAAAAATTCCTTCATCTGATTTTGGATCAAATTTTCCTAAGGTAGATTTTCCATTGTTATGTATGAACACCTTACAACCAAAAACATGCAAATGTGACAAGTTAGGTGTTCTACCTTTTAGCAACTCATAGGGTGTTTTATTTAAATTTGATCTCACATTTACCCTATTCAGAACATAGCATGCAGTGCTAACCGCCTCAGCCCAGAAATATTTAGGAAGTGAGTATTCTGCCAACATTGCTCAAGCGGCTTCTATTAGTGTTCTGTTTTTCCTTTCAACTACCCCATTTTGTTGAGGGGTTCTAGGTGCAGAAAAATTGTGATCAATCCCTTTATCCTTACAAAATTTTTCAAATCTTTCATTTTCAAATTCTCCTGCATGATCATTTTATAAAGAAATTATTTCACATCTTAGTTTTCTTTGAATCCAAGTTGAAAAATTTTTGAATTCCTCAAATGACTCACTCTTATGAAAAAGAAATCTAACCCAGGTGAATCTTGAGAAATCATCCACTATAACAAATCCGTATACCTTCCCTCCTAGACTTACAGTTCCTACTGGTACAAAAAGATCCATATGTAGAATTTCTAAAGGTTTACTGGTTCTAAGATCCTTATTGGATTTAAAAGAGGACTTCACTTGTTTTCCTAATTGACATGCATCACAAAGATGGTCCTTAGTAAAGTCTAGTTTTGGTATACCTCTCACCAAGTTCTTTTGGGTAATTCTCCTAAGATTTTTCATACTAGAATGACAAAGTCTCCTATGCCAAAGCCATGATTCATCAGAAACAGTTTTTAAACAAAAAGCAGTAGGAGATTGAATAGAATTCAAATCTAGCATGTAAACATTGTTTACTCTTTTTCCATTAAAAGTTTATTTCCCATTTAGGCTTAATATGCAGCTAGTAGGTAAAAATTTCACTTTATAGCCCTTATCACATAGCTGACTTATACTTAACAGATTATGTTTTAAGCCTTCAACCAATAATACATTGTCTATGAAAAAGTTTTTGAAATTTCCAATCATATCTGGTCCAACCACTTTCTTTGTGGTATTATCTCCAAGTGTAACCTTGCCTCCATTCCTGGCTTCTAGCGTTATGAATTGAGCAGTATCTCCAGTCATATGCTTTGAACATCCGCTATCCAGGTACCATATGCTCCCACGAGGTCTTGTGTGAGAGCACTCCTGCAAAACTCTCAAATGTTAGACCTGGGAACCCAAACTAGTTTGGGTTCACCTTTAAGAAATTTATAATCAGATGCATGTATGATATGTCTAGATTTATGCATTTTAGGTCTCCACACCAAATTAGATTTCATCATTAATGTACAGGTGTATGCTATATGACCTAAAAATCCACAATTATTATATTTAACATTAGGAAAAATATTCCTAAGTTTTTTTCCATATGATTGTCTTCTAAGGGATTTCATGAATTTAGGTATAATATTTAGGATTTGTAAAATCTTCAAGTTTGGGGGGTTTCCTATTATCCTCGAAAGCTCTTATTGTGAGTTTGTAAAAAGAATTCATATCTTCCAAGATTTGATTGGTATAATCGATTCTATATACTTTGCTCTCAGATTCATCCTTAAAATTCTTAAATTCTTTTTCAAGTTCTGCATAGGATGATTTTAAGTTTTCAAAATTTTTATTCAATTTATCGTATTCATCAAGTAGTTTCATATGGTTGTCATCTATTAAAGCATGATCTTTCCTAAGGATTTCATGTTCCTTCTTGAGTTCTTCCAGTTCTAGGCTTACACTAGCATGCATCTTTTTCATTTTCCTATATGCATCATGTATGTGTTCAGAAATTTCAAATAATTCAGCATAGGTTAAGTCACATACCTCTTCTTGATCTGAGTGATCTACATTGTCTGCCATCAAGCAAAGATTAGTGACTTCTTTTTCTTTTTCAGTCTCAGATGAGTCTGAAGCTGAGTCTGCCCAGAAAGCTCTTTGAAACTTCTTCTTGCCCTTCTTTATCATTGGTTTCTCCTCTACCTTCTCCTTGCTAGGAGTGGCTTTGAGTTTTGGGCAATCAGTCTTGATATGACCTGGTTTCCTGCATTCATAACAGATTACTTCATTAGAAACCTTGCCATTTTTGTTAAACTTACCTCTGTTCCATTGCTGGCGTCTCTTTTGCTTCCTCTTTAAAAAGCTTCTGAATTGTCTAGTCATTAGTGCAATATCATCTTCATCCTCAGGTTGTGAGTGTTCACTTTCTGACTCTTTCACTTTTAGTGCAATATTCTTCTCCTTTCGTGGTTCACCTGCATTAATCTTTCTTTGACTTACTCCTTGCTTATAAGAAATGAGTGAACCAAGAAGATTGTCAATATAATATATGTTTAGATCTTTAGACACTGTAATTGCAGTAATTTTAGCATCATAAGCAGTAGGTAAACATCGAAGAATTTTATTGACCATTTCAGCATTTGTTAATTCCCTACCAAGTGCATGCAAAGAAGTGACAATTTGTGTGAATCTTGTGTACATGTCAAAAATAGATTCATTAGGTTTCATGCGAAACAATTCATAGTTATGTAACAAAATATTGAGTCTTGATTGCTTAACTTCATTTGTCCCTTCATAAGTTATACAAAGTCTATCCCATATGTCCTTTCCGCTTTTGCAAGTGGAAACCCGCATGTAGTCTTCAGATTTTAAAGCACAAAAGAAACTATTTAAACATTTAGCATTTAATTGCACTAAGTCACATTCTTCTATAGTCCATTCTGCAAAAGGTGTTTCTACTCTAACTCCATCAACTAATCTAGTTGGTTTTGTGTAACCTTCCTGGACTAACATCCACATGCGATAATCAAGTGACTGTAAGAAAGTAGACATGTGTGTTTTCCAAAAATCGAAAGGAATATTATCAAACAGTGGAGGTCTAGTGATAGAGTAACCTTCAGGTGTGTTTCGGTTTCCAAATGTAGCCATCTACCTTAATCAAAAAGTAGTTCAAACTTATGATTTTGAAACGAAGCTCTGATATCACTTGTTGAGTCTTATAATTAGGTTGTTAAGCCTAAGTGAATGTCCCAAGGCTACCAAGACGGGGGGGTGAATTGGTAGTTTAAAAAATTTAAGTCCCCTTTTAAAATTATGTTGAACCGAAATAAAATTATTTCTTTTAGATTTTTATAGAAAATATTTTTCAACCACAGAGTTTTTAAAACTGAAAATTAAAATGCAGAAACATAAAAACAGTAAAGTAAATGACACCAGATTTATAGTGGTTCGGTCTAAAACCAGACCTACATCCACTCCCCAGAGGCACCCTCTGATTATTGCACTAATACCAATAGTGACTCTCCTTTTGTACCCACAGCAAGGTGGAGAAGCCTTTACAACACACTCTTTTCACCACTCCCCGGTGAGCAGAGAATCATCGTCCTTTTACACAATCCCCAGTGTTGGCAGAGAACCGTCCGTCCTTTCACACAATCCACAATGTTGGCAGAGAACCTTCGTCCTTTCACACAATCCACAGTGCTGGCAGAGAACCGTCTTCCTTTCACACTCTCCTAGTGTGGGCAGAGAACCCTTCGGCTATTCACACTCTCCAAGTGTAGGCAGCGAACCCTTCGGCTATTTACACTCTCCAAGTGTCGGTAGAGAACCGGATCTCCTTGACAGATCTTCTCACAAGAATCTAGAAACTGCTGAAAACTGTTCTAAGTCAGTTAATCATTTGGACAAAAATTTGTTCGTCTAGACGAAATTTTTACAGAGGATCGATCGTCCTGGACGATTCTTAATTTCGTCTGGACAAAAATTTTCTAGAGCACCAATCGCCACGAACGATAATTTATTTTTGTCTAGATGAAAATTTGCTAGAGACCAGATCGTCCTGGACGATATTTAATTTCGTCTGGACAAAAATTTTCCAGAGGACCAATCTCCATGAACGATAATTTATTTTCGTCTGAACAAAAATTTACAGAGAACCAATCATCCTGGACGATAATTAATTTAGTCCTGGATTAATAGGACTTAGAAAAAATTTTCTCAAGCAAGTTCCTATTCGTTCCATGTGCTCAATAGGAGATAACTATCTGATCGTCCAGTACGAACGGATATCGTCCCGTACGATCAGTATAAATTTTATATGATCTCCTTATGTGTGTGTGTGTGTATGTTTTTATTCACTCAATTTACAACCACTCCCTTTCAATTTAATTTCAAAGAAAAGTGCAAGCTTCAAATTTTATAAAGTATCTCATGCTGAATTTAATTTGAATTCTTCGTAGTCTGGAGTTCATTTTTCCTAAAATGTTAGTACACATATGAGCAAATACAATTCTTCTAAAATTGTTAGGAGATAAGTACACATTTTAACAATAATATTTGGAATCATCAAAACTACATAAGTTGTAAAAAATGTAAAGCATGCAAATAGCAACTATCTTAACAGTTCAAATTATAATTAGGCATGGATTTCTTGCACTAATCACAGGTTAAATTAAGTAAGTATTTAAAAATAATCATACAATACGAAAGTGTTCATACAATGCGAACGGTGTAAAATAACTTAGCTTAAAATGACGGCTAGGGTTTTAGATTTGAACGTATCGTATAGTAAGATATATTTTCGTACGGTACGATCTATTCATATAATCGTCCTATAAAGCTCTGATCATATGGTATGAATTAACATCGTACAGTACGATCTACAGTGTGTGCATGGTTACTCAGACTTCTATGCATTTTGTGGCCAGACTCAAGAAAATAAAAATAAAATAAACAACAAAATACATTGCACACTCATACTCCTAATCTACCCATTCTTGAGTCTTCCTGTCATCTTGAGTGGCTTTTGATCTTCCTGAAATGTTAGTACTCACGGACAATAGCAAATAATATTAAACGAATCTGAAGATAATTCAAACAATAATATTTGTCATCATCAAAATCTCAAACTCGGGGTCATAGGTTGCAACACAACACGATCAAGACATGGCCTGGTTTGGATCTCAACTTGCCACAATGATTAGCTACTTTCAGCAGCCACCACCACCACCACCTCCATCAGATGATCAGGGGCCACTATTTTACTAGCTTTTCTTTTTGTTTATTTTCATGTTATAATTTGTTTTCTGTTTGTTAGTCACTTAGTTTCTAGTTTACTCCTGTTTATCCTCTTTTTTGTGATGTCAAAAGAGGGAGTTGTATGTTGTACTATTTTGTCTTTTACTTTTTTCTTAGTTGATCTATCTTACACTGATTATCACTAAACTGTCATAACTGCTTATAACATTTTCATTATGTTTGTCATCATTAAAAAGGGGGAGATTATTGCGAATCTATTTTTTTATGGATTATGTTTTTGATGATAGCAAACACTCTTGTTTCTCTAAAATTGCCTTGCCTACTGACATTTCAGGACCACAAGATCAGGACTGCAATTTGAACCAGCTCAAGATTGGGTAGAATATGGTTAAGTTAGTTTGTAACATTTTTTTCTTTTTTGAGTCTTTTTGTAAAATGAAGTGGTTCTTAATGTTAAGCAACCTTGCATACACACAGATTAGGAATTTTTGTCTATTAATTAGAGTTCTCTATTTTGCTCATATCGACCAGGCCGATCTAAACATCAGCCTGGATGATCTGCTAAAAATAGAAACCCTAATTAGGGCATCCTGGTTAAGGCAGCCGTCATTAAGCATATCGGCCTGGACAATACTTGTATTGGCGAGCACGATAGGCTTGAATCAGAAAGAATCAGCCACCAGATCTATTTAGGTATCATTTATTTTTGGACATCGGTCTGGCCGATCATTTACATCGGCCTGGACAAAATAACATAATTATGCCTTAAATAATTTGGTAATTAAGGAAAGCATTAAAGGCTGATTGAATGATCACATCGGCCGGGCCGATCGCAGGATGATGTCATGGATGTTTGGCATCAGCCAGCTTCTATTCAGAGCGATGACCAAGATGATTTTCTTCATATTTAAACTAATTAGCCAGGACGATATCCTATCAGCCTGGACAATATCCTATCGGCCTGGATGATATGATCAAAAATTGTCTAATCGTCCCAAACCGACCGAGCTGATTGAGCAAAATTTACTCTGATCGGCCATATCAATACCCCTATCGACCTGGACGATAAAGTCAGTTTGTATAAAATAAGAGCTATTATGAAGCACTTCTATTTAAAATCTCTTGCTCTTCCCTAGAGGGGATCTTTTGTTGTTGTCTTGACCTGAGAGAGCCTAGAGGAGAGGAAGAAAGAGAGGGAGAGGGAGAGAGAGAGAGAGAGAGAGAGAGAGAGAGAGAGAGAGAGAGAGAGGATTTTGTGAGGGGGAGCTTGTGAGGGAGATTCACAAGGGTTGCTCCAAGCATTGTTCCACTTCTTCTTCCACCATTGTCTTTTATCCTTGGAAGGGTTGAGAGAGGTAAGCTTCAACAATCGATCAAGGTTCTCTGCCTGCTTTAGAAGGAAGCAAGGAGTTGGGTTCTCTGTCTTGCCGGGGTTGGAGAAAAGGAGTTTTTGTGAGGGCTTCTCTGCCTTGCTGTGGGAACAAAAGGAGAGTCACGTTTGTAGTGCAATACTCAGAGGGCACCTTCGGGGAGTGGACGTGGGTCGAGTTGACCGAACCACTATAAACCCTTGTGTTCTTTTTACGACTTCCGCATTTAATTTTCTACACTTTGTTTTTCATTGTGGTGAATGTTGGTTTGTGATTGTTATTTTTATTTAAATACTTTTTAAATTACCAATTCACCCCCCTCTTGGTTAGCCTTGGGTCGGTTCATAGGGCTTAACATCCCTAACAAACTTTCACATCCCTAGCGAACTTTCATGTGTATGGCTTAATTTCACTAGAATCTTTAAGGACTAAAATCTTTTTCTGCTCGTAACAAAAATTTGATATTTTAGGAATTAAATAACATAGAAATCTAACGACATAGGGAATAACCAAAATTGTTCAGTATCACATGAATATTATTGCATTTCTCTCTCCCCTTGCTATAAGACACCTCCCCACCTATGGGTATAGTTGGATAAACTAGTCTATGAGAATGAAGTACCATACCTAGGGATGCCTAGTCTTTCTAAAAAAATATGTTATAAGCTTTTTTGTTAAGTTCATGCATTTTTTATTTAGAGACCAATTAACTAGCATATATTGTATTAGGAACTAACTAAAATCAAACTTTAATTATATTAGTTCTATGAGCATTCATCTTAGAAAACTCTCTAGATTGGCCTTATTTCTAAAAACTAATCAACCCACCGATCTTTTATAAAGACTAGATAGTTTAGATTTTATGCACCTAGGTGGTTAGCTATTTTTTTTTTCAAATACAATATAAGTCAAGAATGTATTAGTTAGGACAAGGGTGTTAGTGTTAGGTGTAGAATACTAAACCCACTCTAGATTTAGGGTTCAAGGCTACTATATTTGGTGTCTCATAGTACTCCACATCGGTGGGTAAGTCTCCTTCTCTTCATGGGCTATAAATCCTACCTATCTGTGTCACATCGATGATGCCACCTCAATTCTTCTATCTTGTATGCTTTAACTATGTTACTTTTTTCATCTCTAATTTCTTCTTAGTGCCTTAGTCATTCTATATGTTGGTATGAACTGTGCATGTTGATTAAGCCCACTTAAACCCTTCTTTCTCTTTGAGTAGGAACTCCCTAATCTTCGTCCTCTATGCCAATCACTTTTGGAAAGCATAATATGGGATCCTTAATCGAGAGTATTCTTAGGCTCTGGCCAAATATTTAATTAACCATAGGGGTTTCAACCCATAGGAAATAAAATTCCACAACAAATAAACCCCACTCAAAGTGATGTATTGGGTGGGGAAAACCTCGTGACACTGATCAGTTAGTTCATATCATCACCCATTATGGTGTGTTGAGGAGAGTCATTATCCTTAATGGTCAATAATCTGTGCGATCTAATATGCCCTTCCATTTACCCTCTTTTGATGAGCACGAAGGCCTATAATTATCTCGTCATTCAGGATGGTGTGGTCGTATACCCTCTACGCTCTATCCCTCGTATAATTTATTCATTATGGATGTCCATAAAAGTTGCTTTAAAACTCAAGAAATTTTGAAATCCTATAAGTCACGAATGATTCAAGCTCATGGTAAATTGTGTCACCTTAAGAATTTCCATGTAATATACATGGTCGTAGTCCTTTGGAAATCTATTTTAGTCCATCATAATATCGATGGAAACTTTGAATCAATGTTGATTGGATTTTTCACCTTAGATATGCTCTATGAGGGACGTTCATGTCAATTGATTAATTTTGAAGGATGTCACTTGAAGTTTTTAACATTGGGGCAACTCTTCAATAAGTACCATGCTTGATGAGTATCAAATTAACATTAAAGCAAACTCTCCAAATTTAAAAAAATCAAATCATATCTAGCTCCGATCCTCTGTTTGGAGCAAGCTTCCTCCCCTCATGACCATTCATTAGTGATGGAGCACACCCTTCATGGAACCATCCTATTTTCAATCCAGATTTGGTCCTTTATGCGAAGCAAGCTTCTTCCCCACACAACCATTTAATAGTCATGGAGTATGCCCTTTGTAGCACCATCTTAGTTACAATCGAGTTTCAGTCCTTTGTGTGGAGCACCCAAATGGCCATCCACTAATGATGGAGTACGCCTTTCAGGATACCATCCTAATTTCAATCCAGTTTTGGTCCTCTATATGGAGCAAGCTTCCTCTCTACATGACCATCCACTAGTGGAGTACGCCCTTTGTGGCACCATCCTAGTTTTTATCCAGTTTCGAACTATTTGATTGAAAAATATAGATTTTGAAATAGTTTTTTTTTTTTAAAGTTAAATTTCTATTTTTTTTTTTTTGAAATCAAACACATCATTATCAATAGTATATCACCTCGGGAGGCAAATATACAATTATCTAATGGGTTCAAATTTTAGAATTTTAAATTTTATCCTGATTATTATAGTCAAACTCAAGGAAGAATTACATATGACCCTAGAGGGTCAAGACTAAATTTTATCGAGTATTCAACTACAATGATCTATATATAAGATCACAAATTTTATAATCAAAATAATGATAATAAAGCAATATATCTTCCTGAGGAAAGAGGATATTGTCTATGATTAATTATTTGAATATGACAATAATGATCACCATCATTTTTATATTTTCCAAAGATAATTAATTGAAGTTTTAAAAAATTTGATTTTAAAAATTTGGTATGAACTCTTACGAGCTCAAACCCTTGTAGTTAATTAAAAAATAAGAAACTAGAGTTTCTTATGAATACTCTCGATTAAAATAGCGATACAAATTTTATTTAAGAAATCAAAGCTTGATGTCAAAGGAGGTAAGGGTTGGAATTTTAATAAGGATTAGATCAAATTTGAACACTTATTTCTATAGGTTAAAAGAGGAAGGATAGAAGACACCTAGGATTCTAAAATAATTCAAAGGTGTCATAGTCTATCCTAAGTGTTGGGATGGAATTTGATTGAAAGAGTTTTAAATTTAAATTGTTAATTTTTTTAGAAAGTTAGGATTAGATTTCCGGAGGTTGATATCTTATAGCCTAAGTTTGCCTCAGAATCTAAGTCTTAATTGGGTACTAAAAATCAGTGGCCCAAACATAGCTAATACATTGTAAGAACTGAACTTACCCCAGCCTGGATTGGGGAGCCAGCTAAACCACCAAAACTCTTCAAAACCATGTATTCATTCTTTTAATATAGAGTGGCAAGGATGTTAATTAAATTTAGTTTAAGGAAAGTGGGGTCGACATTTAGAGTAGATTCTAATTGATCTTTTTGACTTATGTAAGGTATTTGATGCTTAAATAAATGCAATTAAAGATTTAAACACATTTTAATTGATTTCAAATATAATGCATGCTAGTTAACTCGATTAAATATTTAAATCAAATATGAAACAATTTTGAAATTAGGCTTAAAAATTGATTTTATCCTAAAAGAATGCATAGATTCCCCTTGATAGATATGCAACCTCATAGGCCAGGTGGTTTGCCAAAACCCGCTGGTGGGAAGGTGACTAACAAAAGGAAAGAAAAGTGTAACAAGTATGCATGCAAACTCCCGGTGGTCCCAGACTTATTTCTTAAAATATTAAAGTTACTATGTTATCTTAAAAAAAATTAAGTAGAAATAGTTTTAAGCGTGTCCTTATGAGCCTCTAATCGGATTCCATGCTAAAACAAATATGACATGTAAGAAATAAAGCTATAAAAGCATATAATTTCTACTGCGCAATCAATTAAATTAATTACTCAAATTAAATATCTATATGGCAAGTGCCACTTAATATTACAAACTAGGGTCGTATGAAAAGTAAAGTGGTTAGGAACCACTAATAACAAGCCTGAATTTCAAATCCTAAGACTCGAGTGACTTTGAGAATGTGATTCTTCTCATTCTTTACTTATTCATCTTTCTGCAAGCTTCTTAAATCCATATGATCTGGAAATTCAAGTGAAAAGAAACTCTCCCTATCAAAGGGTGTATTCTTTTCTCCTTAGAAACTCAAAGTATCCTAACTTAGGCTTCTAAATGGAGTACTCTTCCCTAAGGTATGTCCTCTCCTCTTTGGAATCAAAGTAGGATATATGCATATTTCATCTCAAACCACTTTTATAACTTAAAATATCTCAAATTAGATTTAATTAGATAGAAAATTCTAGACTCAAAATACATGTAGGGTTATCCTAAGCAGTTAAAATTAAAAGATCCCAAGCAGTTAATATTAATCTCAAGCAATTAATTAATTGAAAAACACTCAAATCCATAGTCATACTTGGCCATGCTCTTTTAAAATTAAAGGGGGACTTAGCAATTTTTGAAGCATCTATATAAAGCATTGTTAATTTAAAGCTGAATTATTTTTACCCCCTTTAATTTTAATGCCCTGTATGAGCATGGCCACCTGCATAAGATTGAATTAGTATAAATTATCCCTAACCTAAGGGTAGATCTAGCGCACAATCACATCATATCATATATTTTAGAAAATAATTAAATAATCAATCAATCTTAAGATAACAAACAACATGCACTGAAAGCTCAAAAACTCAGAACACATCCAAAAAGTAAATATTAGCCTAGCTCAAGACTAGAGTTAGTTGTCATACCAAACTATCTAAAGTGTATGGGGTAGACTATGTAGGTTAGATATATCTTACAAAGGGTAATTAGTTAAAGTTGTTTGAAGTTCTGGTTGGTTGAAAGGCTTAAGGGATTTAAGTTTGACTTTAAATATTAGTGGCTAAAACTATATTTTAAAGAGTGATTGATTACCACATTTGTTGCTCATCGAGACCCAAGGATAAATTCTCAACTCTTCAGGAATTTTTATTTATTTTTAATTAATTAATTATTAAATTTTAATTAAAAATAAATTAAACTTAAATTTGATCTCAAATCAAATAGGTTTTATTTTTTTAAGTTAAGGATTTGATTCTATTCAGTTTAAGGTATTAAATGTATTTTTTGGATTTAAATTTAATTTATTAGAATTTTTAGAAGTTTTTAAGGCTTAATTAAAGGATTAATTAATTAAATAACTTAATGATTTTTAAAATCAGCTAATATTTTTCTATGAGTTGTATGTGTCACTAAGTTTAAGTGATTAAAGGTTTCAAGTCGAAAGGATGTATATCCAAATTTCTAAAATTAACTTAATTTTTTCTGGACAAATGTACTTAATTATAATCCTTAAGGATAATAATTAAATAGGTTGGAATCAAAGTTCTACTAACCTTTAGAATTAACATATGAATGCACATACATAGTTACAATCAACTCTTAAATCTTGGAGAGTCTAAGCTGAGTGCAAGTGTGTGCACCCTAACTATGCAAATCAAAATACAACTCAATAAATTGGAAGATTAATCAATGAGCAATTAGCAAAGTAATTGTTCATTGATTAATCACCACTCCCCACTAATTCTATTCAAGCATGATTTATCTAGGTTTAAATTTTTAAGGGATCTCTTAAATGTTCAAAATTTAATATATATATATATATATATATATATACTTAAATATGAAAAATATAAATTTTGAAATTAAATATTTAAAATATTATTTAAATAGTTTCAAAATACTATGAACCTCTAAGTATGTAAATTAATTTTAAAATAAAATTTTAAATTATTAAATATTTAATATAATATTTAATTACATATTAAAGTATTAAAATAATTTAAATTACTTAAAATACATTAAAATTTAAATTTCAAAATTAATTTTTCATTAAAGTATTTTTAATTTTAAAAGTATCAAAAAAATTTAAAAATGAGTTCTTAATTATTATTTTTCAAAGTATTTAAATGAATACTTAATTAAAATTAATTAACTATTTAAAAATAAATGTTTTAAAATTAATTAAATTATATAAGATATTTTAACATATTTTTAATTTTAAATTAAAGATTTTAGAATTCTGGAAGTATATATATATATATATATATATATATATATATATATATATATATTTTATATATATATATATATATATATATATATATATATATATATATACATATTTATTATAATTTTTTCTATATTTATGTTTACTTTTTATAATTTTTAGAAATTTTCTACGATTTAAATTAGTCCTGTCGACGGCGCAGAGGACATATGGTGGTCTTTTGTTAGAGGGTTTAAACTGAGTGGCAATGGCCAATCATTGGAAATGAATGGCGCCACCACCAATCATTGTCGTCTATTTCAAAAGATAGAAGTTCCCATGTGCAAATGAGTTAACCTAGTCAATAACGGGCTCCAGCCGTTCGATCCTCATCTATTTGGATTAAACAATTGAGTTCTCAGTAAATGAATATCAGATCAAGTTAACAGGACATGCGGTCGGATCAGCGCACAGGATAACCAAATCAAAGCAGCTTATCATAGAATGAACTATTGTGATCTCACATAGTTCAACCCGAACTAAACCCTAGACTAAAAAACTCACTCATTCTTGCAATGAATGAAATATTTAGCTTAAAATTTTAAACTCAATAAGAATACATTAAAAGATTAATGGGGTGTTTGTTTAACATCTCAAAAAGTGCTTAATAAAAAGTTAATTTAATTTAGGTGTCTTAAGTTAGGATTTAAGTTTTCAAGAGATTTTATCAATGGATTTTGGATTTTTTTATTTTTCTGAGCTTGTAAACTATCAACGTATAATATTATAGAAAGCTCGAAGCTTATGGATGCCTAGATCGAGAGCTAGATGCCTTGAATGGGTTTAAAGCTTAGGGTGGTCAGAAAGTCGACGATGATGAGTTTGACTGACGGGATTAGACTTAGAAAGTCTATGGTAGAGTCTTGAGAGCTAGAATGAGCATTCAAAGGGTTTTGGAATGGCTTGAGTGGAGAGAGAAGAGTTGTAAATCTGGAATCAAGGATTATAATTTTGATGATAGCAAATATTTTTGGGATTTTTATTTTCCTATTATTACCCTGCCTGCTAACGTTTTAGGTCCACAAGGTCAATTGCAAATCAAGACAGCTCAAGATTGTGTAGATTAAGACTGAGTTAGTCTGTAAGTGTATTTCCATTTTTTTTTTACCTTTCTTGAGTCAAATGTAATTTTGTAGATCCTGATGCTAAGTAACCTTGAACATACACACTTAGGGGGAGAAAATCTGTAGCCTTAAGAGTTTTTCTATTTTTGATCACATAGTACAAGATGATCCAATATCATCATGGACGATCAGTTAAAAATAAAAACCCTAATTAAGGCATCTAAAATAGCTGAATTAAACAAATCATCCATGATGATCTTAACATTGTCTTGGATGATAAGCTCAAATCAGAAAAAATCAACCGTCAACTCTTTTAGGAAGTTTATGCTGATATAGTTGTTACTTAGTTCTTGATTGTTGATATTCTTAAAACTTGTATGTTTTTTATATTCCAAATATTATTATTTTGATTATTATTTCTCCTAACATATTCTAGAATAATTGTTTTGCTCTTTGTGTGTACTAATATTTCAGGAAAATTATACTCCAGATTATTGAAGACTTCAAATCAGATCAGTTTAGAGTTTATTATAATTGAAGTCTATAATCTTTATTTTATTGAGTCTGAGATAGTGTGATTGTAATAAAATAAATGTGCACACTCACACTGGAGGAGAGTTTAAAGTCTACAATTTTTAAATTGAACTTACTGTGCGATGTCTTTTAATACGGGATGATTTGATCAATTATTTTTCCCTTCGAGCAATCAAACGAATAGATAAGAAAAAATTTAAAAAGTATGGATCGTACTGTACAATATACCAATCGTACGTACGCCATCCAGGGTATAAATTGGACTGGTCCCTTTTTGTCTAGATGAACTTAATAATTTTTTGAACGGTTCATACCATACAATGTCATCATTGTACGTACGTCGTACAGGGTACGAATTGGACGGGTCAATTTTTGTCCAAACAAAATTGAAAGTTTTTTGAACAGTTCGTATTGTATGATGTCATCATTATATGTATCTCATCCAGGGTACGAATTGGACATGTCCCTTTTTATCCCGATGAACTTGAAAATTTTTATAATTGATCATACCGTACAATATCATCATCGTACATACGCCATCCAGGGTATGAAATTGTGGGGTCCCTCTTCGTCCCAACGAAGGTGAAATTTTTTCTAACTATTTATATCTGACGAATTGGTTCATACTGGATGATCATCGTGTAAGAAATCATTTTGTACCAATTCACAACAGGTTCGTATGCAACAATTTTTTAACTGTTCATACGTAAAAACATATAATTGTATTATACATTCGTGTAAGTTCAAAAGTAAAAATTTTAGTTTTCTTGATGGTTTTTTGTGCTTTGATATTAAAGATCCATTAAAACTGATGTGAAAAAATCTTATCTTCATGATTTTTCAAGAGCAAGTGAAAGAGAGAGTGTGGGAGAGTGATTGAGAGAGATTTCTTATAATTCAAGTGTGAAGAGTTCACAAGATTAATCAAAAGTACGGATCTCTTTGTTATTTTGGTGATTAGTCTTCTTTTTTTTCTTTCTAGTTACTTATGAGAAGATCTTTAGAGAAGATCTGGTATGCTGTCAACACTTGGAGGGTGTGAAAAGACGACGGTACTCTGCCGACACTTAGAGTGTGTGAAAGGACGACGGTACTCTGCCGACACTTGGAGGTCATGAAAGGACTACGGTACTCTGCCAACACTTTGAGGGTGTGAAAGGACAACGGTTCTCTGTCGATATTTAGAGTGTGTGAAAGGAAGACAGTTCTCTATCGCACCGGGGATTGGTGGAAGAGAGGTTTTATAAAAGTTTCTCCGCCTTGCTGTAAGGTCAAAAGGAGAGACACTTCTGTAATAGTGCAATACATGAAGAGGGAGTCTTCAGGAAGTGGATGTATGTTGTGTTTGACTGAACCACTATAAATCTTTATGTCTTTTAATTTCTACATTTTATTTACTAAAAGTTATTTATTATAGTTGAAAAGTTTTATTTTGAAATTAAAATTAACTTGCTATAAATTTTAAAAATGGTTTTCTATTTAAAAATCCAAGAGAATTTTTAAATTACCAATTCATCCACCCTCCTTGTTAGCCTTGGGATAATAGCTTCGGTGTAATAACCTATACGGAATCAATAGTTTATTATTTTCTATATATCGTACAAGACATCATCCTGGATAATGTATTATAATTATGCTTAAATTAGTCTGATAATTAAGGAAATCAATTAAGGTTTGATTGATCGCATGATCATCTTAGACGATCGCATGATCGTTCTAGACGATCAGTTTAAAAACTTTAGTTTCTTTCTTAATCATTTTCATGACCCAACCTGACCGAAACGAATCCCTTCGCGTCGGGCTGCGACAAAATTAAAAATCCAGGATCTAGCTTTGGAATTTGCTTTCAAACTTTCTTCCAATAATCAGACATACAAAAAAACATAGAGCTACTATAAACATCCAAATATGCAGAACAATTCATTTATATTTTCTACTTTCATCAAAAATCATATACATTACAGTGCATGGCTACAGATAGAAAGAACAGAAAAATCATAACTGTACAAAATCATAAGAACAAAATACATAATCACAGATCAAACACTGAATGGCTAGTCCAAGACCTCATTCCCTTTCCAAGAACCTGAAAACCATGCAGATAACAAGGATGTGATAACAGCTTAGCTAAACTACACTAGCCAATCAAAATCTTTAGAAACTCACATCAGAAAATTCATCAGAATAGTAGCCGTACATAATTCAGAAAATCATACATAAAATCATATAATCAGATATAATACAGATACTTGATCAAACAGAAATCAAACCACTGAAACTAAAGAACTGAATTCATTTCATATAATAGAATTATTTAAATCAAAATTCATATCAGAATTATCTTCAAATCACAAAATAGACAGAATCGTACAAATCAAATTTCAAAGCAGATAAAATCATATTTCACATAATATAGCCCTGACCCAGATAAAATCTCAACGAATTCTGGCCCCTTATGCCTCCCTTCCTTGACACAAATAGAATCTCCAAGGATTTTGGCCCCTTATGCCTCCCTTGTGCTTACAACACCAAAACTTATCAGATATACGTAATTTTGAATCAGATCAGACTTTTCAAATTTTCCTGACATAGACAGAATCTCAAAAGATTCCGACCCCTTATAACTACCTTCATTCAATTCAGAAAATCAGATTACATTAAAAAAATTGTCAGCGGCATAACGGCAGTATACAGATTTTTCATAGAATTCACAAATTCAGAAATTTACCAAATTATCACAGATAGTAAAAAAACATCAATGTAAGACTTTCATTGTACTGAAGCACTAATTTTTAACATTCAGATAATTCTTAATTCAATTAAAATGTCGTAGAATTTGAAATACCCGGTGAAAATCTTTCAGAAAATACTTAAAATGTATAAAAATATCATCTCAGAAACATACCAAAAGTTACGTGGTAAAAAGTTTATTAGTGTGAAATAAAACCAAATATTCGCTAACATAAATAGATTGTGGTACAAAAAAATCGTCAAAATCCACATTTCTGAAAATTGAGAAAGGTGGAATGTGTCATACCTCGAGTCGGTCAACTTTTCCAACCATGACGACAGACGAAAATGAACTGAAGTCGCCTAAAATCCACTTTTTCTTCTTTTTCCTTTGATTTGCTCTCTCTTGGGCTTTCTCTCTCTTCAAAAAGATCTCAATCCCATATATACACATGCAGATCATACGGGACGATCCAAAATCATCCCGAAATGATTTGCCCTCAGGACGAATTTTGTCTTCAGACGAAGTATATTCATTCCTGGATGACTTGCTCTCTGGACAAATTTCGTACGGACGAACCAAATTTTGTCCTGGGATGAACCTCCCAATTCACAGATTCTGTACAGATCGTCCCGGACGATCCCCACTTCGTCCGGACGATCTTGGAGGAAAAAAATGGCTTTCACAATCTCCCCACCTTCAGAACAATGTCATCCTCGACATTTCCAAAACAAAACTAAATCAGAACAAATGCGGATATAACTGTCTCATATCTGACTCCTTCTCCCAAGTAGCTTCTCTTGTTGTTCTGTATTTCCACTAAATCTTAATCATCGGTATCTGTTTACTTCTTAACTTGTGCACATCATAAGCCAAAATCTTTTTTGGTTCTTCCTTGTACTGCAGATTCTCCTGAATCTCCACATCCTCAACGGACAATTTCTTTTCAGAATCAGATATCCACTTTCTCAAAGAGGATACGTGAAATACGTTATATATATCAGACATCTGATCAGATAATAATAATCTATAAGCAGAATTTCCAATCCTTTCGAGAATTTCAAAAGGTCTGATATACCTTGGACTGAGTTTGCTTGTTCCTCCAAATCTGCTAACACCTTTCATCGGACTGACTTTGACATACATAAAGTCACCAACCTGAAATTCTATAAATCTGTACTTATGATTATAATACTTTTGTTGTCTGTCTTGAGCAGCTTTCAATTTGTTTTAATTAGATTGATTTTTATAACAGTTTCATCTATAAAAGCTGAACCCATTTCTTGTTTATCTCCCACCTCAGTCAAAGTCAAAGGGGTTCTACACTTTCGGTCGTACAAAGCTTCATAAGGTACCATACTAATACTGGACTGATAATTATTATTATAAGCAAATTCTATCAAAGGGATATGATCTTCCCAACTGCCTCCAAAATAAAAAATACACAACCTCAAAAGATCTTCCAGTACCTGAATAATTCTCTCAGAATGTCCATCAGTCTGCGGATGAAAAGTCGTACTGAAATGCAACTTAATACCCAAGCCTTGCTGAATACCCTTCCAAAGTCTGGAAGTAAACTTTCCATCTCGATCAGATACAATCACTTTTGGCACACCGTACAATCTGACAATTTCTTTAACATATATCTGAGCTAACTTATCCACCGGATCCGTCTGTCTGATCGAAAAAAAATGTGCAGACTTCATCAATCGATCGACAATCACCCAAATAGCATATGTCCTTGCCTTGATCGAGGAAAACTCATAGCAAAATCCATCGTTACCTCCTCCCACTTCCACCCAGGGATATACAACGACTACAAAAGACCTCCTGGTCGCTGATGCTCTGCCTTCCCTAACTGACATGCTTCACATTTTGAAATAAATTCAGCTACGTCCTTTTTCATTCCAGGCCACCAAAATAAACTTTTCATATCCTCGTACATCTTACCACTTCTTGGATGAATAGTATAGCCGGAATAATAAGATTCGTACATAATCTCTTTCCTCAAATCTCCAAACATAGGAATTCACAGTCTGTTCTTACAGAAGATAATACTAGAATCAGAAATTCATAGCTCAGGTTTCTTACCATATTCAATCTGATCATCAACTTCAAATAGTCAGCGTTTGACTTCTAAGCTTCATGAATCCTATCTTTCAAAGAAGACTGAATATTCATTTGAGTCAACATACCAAAATTTGAACCAGTGAAGGAAATCACCTCCATTTGTAATCTTTCCATATCTCTTATTAAATGCTCATCAGAAGTGAGCTGAATACAGGATAATACAGAAGACTTCCTGCTCAAAGCGTCTGCTACCACATTAGCCTTACCATGCTGATACTGAATCGTTAGATCATAATCCTTGATCAACTCAAGCCAACTCCTTTGCCTCAAATTCAGATCCTTCTAAGTAAATATGTACTTCAAACTATTATGATACATGAAGATCTCACACCTGACGCCATACAAGTAGTGACACCAAATCTTCAAAGCAAATATAACTGCAGTCAATTTCAAATCATGTGTCGGGTAATTCTTTTCATGTAGTTTCAACTGTCTTGAAGCATAAGCAATTACCTGACCATGGTGCATCAGAACACAACATAAACCTTTCAGTGAAGCATCACTGAATACCTAAAATCCTTCTGTACACTACGAAAGTGCTAACACTAGAGCAGAAGTCAAACAATCCTTTAACTTCTAAAAATTAGCTTCACACTCTGGTGTCCAAATAAAAGCTACTGACTTCTGAGTCAATCTCATTAGAGGTGCAGAAATATAGGAAAATTCCTTTACAAACTTTTTATAATATCCAGCCATACCCAAGAAACTAAGTATCTCAAATACCGTAGCAGGCCTTGGCCAATTAGCAACAGCTTGTATTTTCTGGGGATCAGCATAAATACCTTCACTGCTCACCACATGCCTCAGAGTCTCTAATACACTTCTCAAATGTCTGGCAAGATCTTCTTCTGAAGCAGAATATACCATAATATCATCAATAAAGATGATCACAAACTGATCCAGATACTCCATGAACACTCTGTTCATCATATCCATAAAAACAGCCAGTGTGTTGGTTACCCCAAAAGGCATAACCAAAAACTCGTAGTGCCCATACCGAGTACTGAAAGCTATCTTCATCACATCATCTTCCTTTACTTTCACCTGATAGTAACTAGATCTCAAATCGAACTTTGAGAACACAAAAGATCCAGCAAGTTAATCAAATAAATCATCAATTCGTGGCAACGGATACATATTCTTGATTGTGACTTTATTCAGATCTTTGTAATCAACACACATACGCATTGTCCCGTCCTTCTTCTTTACAAATAGAACAGATACTCCCCAAGGAGAAACACTAGGACGAACAAATCCTCTATCCACTAACTCCTAAAGTTGAACATTCAACTCTGAAAGTTCCTTCGGTGTCATCCTATATGGAGCCTTATATACCGGAGTTGTATTTGAAAATACATCAATACAGAACTCCACATATCTATCCAAAGGTAATCCAACCAACTCCTCAGGAAATATATCTGAAAAATCTCATTCAATCGGGATATCAGAAATAGAACCCACATTTATATTCATATCCCATATTGAGGACAAAAACACCATACAACCCTTCTTCCATGTTCTTCTGACTTCCAACACAAAAATCAAACATGATAAAATACCTCTTAGCCCTTGAAATACACACCTTTCACCATCCTTAAACAAGCTAACTTGTTTCTTCAAACAGTCAATCTGAGCCTCATACAGACTCAGTCAATTCATATCCAAAATCACATCATACGAAGAAATCGTTAATAAAATCAAACACGATTTCCACTTCTTGCCAAAAATATCAATCTCATAGAAATAGAACTTCCGGACTATCAAATTATTTCCAGCTGGCAAAAGAACAGAAAGTGAAATAGGCAACATCACAGAATCTAGATACAAAACATCAAAACAATGATCAGAAATAAATGAGTAACTGGCTCTAGAATCAAACAAAATACGATAGGGATGTTCAAAAATATAAATCGTACTTGTCACCATATCAGGAGCATCTCGAGCCTCTTGCTGATTCAAACAATACACATGTAGTTAAACTAGAGCTAGAGCTACAGAACTACTAGGCTTCCTCTGATTGCCACTAGGTGGTCTCCTCGCCACAGAACCTGAACCACCAGCTCTACCAGATGATCCCTCTGAAATAGTACATGGAGGAACTATCCTCAGCCTTCCTTCTGGTCTCACAAAACTCTCAGATCGTCGATCAAATTCAGCTTGTGGACACTCTGCAATCCGATGTCCTGGCTGACCACATCTGAAACATTGACCAGTCATCCTATAACACTGGTCAAAATGTCGTCTTCCATAATTCTAGCATACAGGTGCCCCACTGACTGACTCAGAACTAGTCACACTGCCATTATCAGAGACTGTAGCAGATCCTGACTGTCCGCTCCTCTTGGAGTCTCCAGATACAATTCTATTCTTCTTTCCAGAAAAACCACTACCAGATGTATTACCACTGAACCTCTTCCTTGTAGTAGTCCACCGCTGCTGAGTAGCCATCAAATAATTCTCTATCAAACGAGCTCTCTCAACAAGCTCAGAGAAATCAGAAATGTGAAATGGTACCAGGGGCTGCCTCAGACAATCTCGTAGTCCCCTCAAAAATCTATAGCACTTCTCAGCAGAAGTACTCATCAACTGTGGAGCATATCGAGCTAAAGTAATAAATTTTGCCTCGTACTGCATAACTGTCCTGTTCCCCTGAACCAATCTCAGAAAAGTCTCCTGTATTTGCTGTATTACAGAATGGGGTACAAACCACGATCAAAATACTTCAGAAAATTCTTCCCAAGTAATCAAAGAGTTCAATTTACCTTAGAATTTCTCCTCCTGCTTGCCCGTCCACCAACGCTCAGCTTCACCATCCAACAGAAAAACTGCTAAAGGTACCTTCCTATCCAGAGGACATTGCATACCGTCAAATGTCTTTTCCAACCTCCTAAACCAATCCTCAACTACTTTGGGCTCAATAGTGCCCTCAAACCTCGGAGGCTTCAATCTCAAAAACATTTGTAGATGTTTATCTACATCTTCAGATCTAACAGCAGAAACTCTATACTGTGTCACTCTCATCATCTGAGCAACCAAAGTCGCAAACTATGAAATTGTATCTGAACTAACCACTCGGGCAGAATTGTTCACAGGAGCTGCCTCACTAGCACTGTGCCCATCAATCATATATGTGTTTGGCAGATCCATAATCACATAGAATGCAACTATGCACATGCATATAAAATAACAATAATAAAAATCCAGACAAACAGAAACTACCCCACCAGACTTATAGATCAATTCCTATACCTCTATCTTATAATCCAAATTTCAAAACTATTGCTCTGATACAACTAAAGATTTGTCACGACCCAACCCGACCGGAATGAATCCCTTCGCGGTGGGACGCGACAAAATTAAAAATCTAGGATCTAGCTTTGGAATTTGCTGTCAGACTTTCTTCTAATAATCAGACATACAAAAAATACATAGCTACTACTAACATCCAAATATACATAACAGTTCATTTATATTTTCTTCTTTCATCAAAATAATCATATACATTACAGTGCATGGCTACAGACAGAAAAAAAAAATAACAGAAAAGTCATGACTGTATAAAATCATAAGAACAAAATACCTAATCACAGATCAAACACTGAATGGCTAGACCTTCTTCCCTTTCTCAGAACCTGAAAATCACGCAGATAACAATAATGAGCTAACAGGTCAGCAAGACTACACTAGCCAATCAAAATCTTTAGAAACTCACATCAAAAAATTAATCAGAATAGTAGCCGTACATAATTCAAATAATAATACAGAAAATCATATAAGCAGACAGAATATAGATACTTGATCAAACAGAAATTGAACCACTAAAATCAAAGAACTGAATTCATTTCATATAATAGAATTATTCAAATCAAAATTCATATCAGAATTATCTTCAAATCACAAAACAGACAGAATCATACAAATCAAATTTCAAAGCAGATAAAATCATATTTCACTTCATATAGCCCTAACCTAGATAGAATCTTAATGAATTCTGGCCCCTTATGCCTCCCTTCCCTGACACAGATAAAATCTCAAAGCATTTTATCCCCTTATGCTTCCCTTATGCTTACAGCACCAGAACTTATCAGATATATGGAATTTCAAAACAGATCAGACTTTTCAGATTTTCCTGACACAGACATAATCTCAAAGGATTTCGGCCCCTTATAACTCCCTTCATTCAATTCAGAAAATTAGATTACATTAGAAAAATCATCAGCGGCATAACAGCAGTATACAGAATTTTCACAGAATTCACAAATTCATAAATTTACCAAATTAACATAAATAGTACAAAACATCAATATAAGACTTTCATTGTACCAAAGCACTAATTTTTAACATCCAGATAATTTTTAATTCAATTAAAATACTGTAGAATTCAAAATATCCGGTGAAAATCTTCCAGAAAATACTCAAAATGTGTAAAAACATCATCTCAAAAATATACCAAAATTTACGTGGTAAAAAGTTTTATCAGTGCAAAATGAAACCAAATATTCGCTGATTGAAATAGATTGCAGAAAAGAAAAATCGTCAAAATTCGCATTTCTGAAAAAATTGAGAATGGTGGAATGTGTCTTACCTCGAGTCGTTCAACTTTTCCAACTATGGCGACAGACGAAAAGGGACCGAAGTCGCCCCAAATTCACTTTTTCTTCTTTTTCCTTCAATTTTCTCTCTCCTAGGCTTTCTCTCTCTTCAAATCTCAATCCCATATATACACATGCAGATCATACGGGACGATCCAAAATTGTCCCAGGACGATTTGCCCTCTAGACGAATTTCATCTTCAGACGAAGTGTATTCGTTCCTAGACGACTTACTCTCTAGACAAATTTCGTATGGACGAACTAAATTTTGTCATGGGATGAACCTCCCAATTCACAGATTCTGTACCGATCGTCCCGGATGATCCCCACTTCGTCTGGACGATCCTGAAAGGAAAAAAATGGATTTCACAATCATCCTGGCCGAATAGTATGATATATTGAACAATATTTAATGTTTTAAACTAATTGACCTGTAAAAATAGTATGATATGTTGGATGATAATTAATTTTTGAAATATCCATACATAATGATTAAATAATCATCCTAGATGATAAGTTATTTTTTCATCATCCAACATGTAAAGTCTGGCCAAACAGAACGATGTTATAGATGCTATTCCTTATTTTGAATTAATCAAACAGAAATATCCTAAAATCATCCTGGATAATCAGAATAAACAAATCTTCTAATCGTCCAGCCCTCCCAGATCGTCCAGGTTATATGAGCTAGAAATATACTGATCGTACATGACGATCTTTGTAGGTTTGTTGTTGTCTTGACCTAAAAGAGCCAAGAGAAGGAGAGGGAGAGCTTGGAAGAGATAGATAGGATCTTGTAATGGGGAGTATATGAGGGGATCAAAAATGTTGCTCCAAGCAAGGATCCGAGTCATCTTCTCCAGTCATCATCCATGATTTCTTGGAGGTTCTATCTGCTTCAGGAGGAAGAAAAAGGAGGTCAATGTTCTCTTCCTACTTCAGGAGGAAGTGAAAGGAGGTCGGGTTCTCTACCTCACCGGATTCGGTGGAAAGGAGTTTTGTAAAGGCTTCTCCATCTTGCTGTGGGGGATAAAGGAGATCCACTGAGTTCAGTGTAATACCCACAGGAGAGGCTCCAGGGAGTTGACATAGGTCAAGTTGATCGAGCCACTATAAAATATGGTGTGTGTGCGTGTGTGTGTGTGTGTGTGTGTGTGTGTGTGTGTGTGTTTTATTGCATTTTTGTATTTAATATCTACACTTTATTTTGTGTGGGTAATTATTTGGATTAGATCATGATTTTTGTTTAAGAATTTTGAAAACACCAATTCACCCCCTCTCCCCTCTTAGTTAGCCTCAGGCTAGTTCATATAGGCTTAAAATCTCTAACAAACTTTTAAGTGGTATCAGAGCTGGATTCATAAAATCTAGTTTTTTAAAACTTTTGAATTTCAATCTATGGCTAACTTTAGTAATTTAAATACTGTGAAAGGGTATTCCATTACCCGACCATTATTATTTGATAATATACATTTTTATTTCTAGAAAACTCGCATGTCTATATTTTTATAATCAATTGATTATCACATGTGGATATTTGTTAAAGACGGTTATTCTCCATCATCACGTGAAATCAATGGCATAAAAATTAAACTTCTATTTACTGAATGAACTTTTGATGATATGGAATTAACATAACTTAATGCAAAATGCTTAAACTATTTTTTTGTGCTTTAAAATAGGAAGATTACATGTGTATCTCAACTTGTGCTACTGGTAAAAAAATCTGAGATAAATTATGTATCACTTATGAAGGCACAAACGAAGTTAAACAATCTAGGTTGAATATTTTGCTTCATGATTACAAATTATTTCACATGAAACCTAGTGAAATGATATCTGAAATATATACTATATTTATACAAATAGTCACCTCCTTGCATGCCTTAAGAAAAAAAACTCAATAACTATAAAAACGTTAATAAAATTTTGAGATGTTTTCCTTCTTTATGATGCTAAGATAACTACAATCACTGAATCTAAGGATTTTAATACTTATTCTATTGATAACTTACTTGGATCACTCATTGCTTACGAGCAAGAAGTGAACCAAAGACAACTTGATGTATGTGAGAAAAAGAAGGAGAAAACTATGGCGCTTAATGCTAACAATACAGATACTAATTCTATCGGGTCTAAAAGTAATAATGTTGCCTTAATCACTATGCACTTCAAAATCTTTCTAAGCAAAAAAACAAAAGCACCATCAGAAGTGGAATAAAGGTAAGAGTAATAAGAATCTAAAAGTTATTCTGATATGATTTATTTTGAATGTAGAAAATTGGGACATGTTAAAGATGATTATCGTACACTTAAGACTCACCCAAGCAAGGAGAAGGGTGAGGAGAAATCCAAGTTTATAAAGGATAAGCAGCGAATCCAAAAGGCATTCTAGACGGATTCTGCATCGGACTCCTCTGAGACTGAAGTTGAAGAGGAAACTACAAACTTGTGTTTGATGGTAGATAATCATCTTGGTCAGTCTGACCAAGAAGAGATATGTGAACTAACCAACGATCAATTACTTGAAGTTTCTGAAAAAATTCATACATCATATAGGAAACTTAAGAAATTGCATGCTAGCCTGAAATTGGAATTTTTAAAATATCAAAAGGAGTATGAAGTTTTGTTTAAAGATCACTCTACACTTGAGAGCAATCACATGTTATTACTTGATGAGTTTGATGCATTAAAGAAGAATTATATTGAATTATATGATGCATATGATTCCTTGAAAACATTGTATATTGAGTTAGAAAAAGAGTTTAAGAAATTAGAGGAACTTGCATGGGAAATAAAAAATAATAAACATCGGCTAAAAGTGGAAGTGGCAGCTTATGAATGTGAAAATAAAACATTTAAGCAAAATTCATAGCATTTAAATGCGATAAACCATCATTGCATGAATCACATAACTTTAAGAAAAGGCATCAGCAGTAAACCCTTTTCCTAATGTAGATATTTTTCATGTGGTATACTAGGACATATTTTAAATATTTGCATTGTTCGCTATAGTACATGTTGGGTGTAGAGACCCAAATTGCATGATTCAAAGCATAACATACATGCATTGTATTCTTCTTTCTATAAGAAGGGACCCAAACTTTTTTAGGCTCCTAAATCTGATGTTTGATGATTTTGTAGGTGTGCTCTCACACATGATCTCGTGAGAGCATGTGGTAACTGGATAGCAGATGCTCATAACACATGACTAGAGATGCCAATCAGTTCATTTTGTTGGAGGCCAAGGCTGGAGGCAAGGTCACTCTTGGAGACAATACCACCAAGAAAGTGGTGGGCGCAGGTATAATTAGAAACTCAAAGAATCTTTTGATTGAAAATATTTTGCTTGTAGATGGATTGAAACACAATTCGCTCAGAATTAGTCAACTCTATTACAAAAGTTTTAGTATAAAATTCTTGTCAAACACATGCATTATTAGTTTGAATAACAACACTATTTTATAAGAAAAAAGGATCAATAATATTTACATATTTGATTTAAATAATACTGAATGTACTGTTTTATTTTGCTTAAAATTTACTATTGATAAGTCATAGTTGTTGCACAGAAGAATATGGCATGCTAGCATGGAAACCCATAGGAGAGTGACCCAAAAGGACCTAATTAGAGGTGTCCACTAAAGGGAAAACATGCGATTATCGTCAGACGTTCTGGAGAATTTTTATTCATCAGTAAGTACGGCGTGTTGAAACTTGTTAAATATGAATTAGGATGTTAGACCTAAGCTTATGTCCCAGTGGCTAACCTAGAAGGGGTGAATTGGTAATTTAAAAATGTTCCCTCTTTATATTTTAAATTGATAAAAAATTTTGAAAAAGATTTTTCAACCACTGATTAACAGTAAAATAATAAAGTAAAAAAAAGTGAAAAATAAAAAAAGACACAAGAATTATAGTGGTTAGGTCAAACACGACCTACATCCACCCTCCGAGTATTGCACTAATACCACTAGTAACTCTCCTTTTTCCCCCACAGCAAGGCTGAGAAACCTTCACAAAAGCTCTCTTCCACCACTACCAGGTGCGGCAGAGAACCGTCATCCTTTTACACTCTCCAAGTGTTGGCAGAGAACCGTCGTCCTTTTACACTCTCTAATTGTAGGCAGAGAACCCTTCATCATTTTACACTCTCCAAGTGTAGGCAGAGAACCCTTCGTCCTTTTACACTCTCCAAGTATAGGCAAAGAACCCTCGATTATTCACACTTCTCAAGTGTCAGCAGAGAACCGAGTCCTTTTGAACAAATCTTCACACGAGCAATCTAGAAAGAAAAGAGAAATAGTGAAGAAATACAAATCATACACGGAGATAAGGACCTTTGAGTAACTTAGTGAACCCTTCACGCTCCAACTGTAAGATTTCTCTTTCAAACACTCTTTCTTTAAATCTCCCTTCAGTTTCCATAAGGACCAATGAACAAAAAGATTACAAAACAGTTTTAATTAGACCTTTTATATGAAAGACACAAAAAATCATCCAAAAACTGCAAACTTTCAATTTTGTACGCATTCGATCATCCCGTACGATCATAATTTCATACGTACGAACAGTGTAAAAACTGTTGCGTACGAACCCAATATGTATTGGTATGAAATGACTTCGTACCCGAACATCATCCCATACGAACTAAGTTCGTCCAGTACGAACAGTTATATCAAGGGTTCGTTGGGACAAAACTGTAGGACGGCCCATATTTTTAAGGAACAGAGGACATCATCCTAGGATAAATGTATAAGTTTGTCTGGACAAACAGAACAAAGCATGAATCCAAAGAACATCGTCCTGGGATGAAAAGGGTAAATCGTATGGACGATTAGTTCAAGTCATGGGTCCAGAGGACATCATCCAAGGATGAATAGAACACTTCGTCTAGACGAATAGTTCAAAGTGAGAATCTAGAGGACATCGTCCAGGGATGAATAGAACACTTTGTCTAGACAAATAGTTCAAAGTGAGAATCCAAAGGACATCATCCAGGGATGAATAGAAAAATTTGTCTGGACAAACATGACTTAGAAATTTTTTCTCACTTTTTATTCGTTCCAATGCACTCCAAAGGGTATAACTGACCTGATCGTCCCGTATGATCAGTATAAGAATTTTTTACTTTTAAAGATTTCCTCCATCATGTGTGTGCTAGGTTACTCAATTATAATCACACTT
Source organism: Dendrobium nobile (assembly GCA_022539455.1). NCBI lineage: Eukaryota > Viridiplantae > Streptophyta > Magnoliopsida > Asparagales > Orchidaceae > Dendrobium > Dendrobium nobile. The sequence continues at coordinate 72,868,657 of CM039734.1, forward strand.
TTTCAGACTCAATAATGTGAAAAATACATACTTCAATTTACAAAATATCTTATGCTGAATTTGGTTTGAAATCTTCATTCGTTTGGAGAACGATTATCCTGAAATTTTAGTCCACACAAGAGCAAAAATAATTCTTCCAAAAAATATTAGGAGAAAATAATAATAAGAACTATAATATTTGGAATCATTAAAACTATACAAGTTGCAAGAATGTAAAACATGCAAAAGCTAAGTAGCGACTCTCTTAACACGGCGTTCTAAACGGCATATTATGCGATGAAAAAATAACGGCATTTTTTCTTGCAGAATAGTCGTTGGTAGTGTTACAACGCCCAATACGCTGGTCTTGACATCGAAATATACAAGCATTTCATCTGAAGAGACATATTTTACGTCGGAAATAGCCTACAAATTTACTGGCGGAGAAGACGTAGGCCATTTTAAACTCAACGAATTATAACCGGCGCAAAAGACACTGAAAACTTTTTCGGCTTATAATACGCATAAAATTCTATCGGCGAAAGCCCTATTTCCTAACCCAACCTCGTTTGGCTACTCAATTGCTTCCGCTATTTCTTTATATCTCTGCTCTGCTCTCATCGCCCCAGCGTCAATGATAAGGAGTTTTGTTTTAAAGGTTGGAGTAGCTCCGCCGGTGTGAAGACCGTTCAACCTAGTTTGCCGAAGTTCACCGCCTCAATCGTCGATTTCTTCTATTGTAAGATTTTACTTCTTGTAATTTATTATTAGACATTTGCTAGAGGATGTGCCTTGGTGTTACTTTTTCTTATGATATTATTTATGTTGATAAACAAAGAGCGAAGAAGAGGGAGAGAGAGATGTAGAGAGAGTGTGTCCGATTAAAAGTCAAAATCTCATTTAAATCTAATAAAGAAAGATCATTTCTAATATTTTATAACCAAGTCTTTTTTGTTCTACCTCTATCTTTCTTAACATAAGCCAAATCTAATACCTCAACTTTCCAAGCCGACCGGGTCATCGGATGTCCTCCGTTTAATATGACCAAAACATCTAAGGCGGTTCTCTCTAACCTTATCTTCCACTGGAGTTATTCCAACCTTTTCACGTATATGCTCATTTCGTATCCTAGGTGACTCTCTCTAAGCTTATCTTTCACTGGAGCTATTCCAAATTTTTCACATATATACTCATTTCGTATCCTCTCTCTAAGGATCCAGCCACAAATCCACCTAAGCATCCTCATCTCTGCAACACTTAACTTAGTATTATGCTTCCCTTTTAATAGCCAACATTCGGCACCATAAAGCATTGCAAGTCTCACCACCATCTTATAGAATTTTTGCTTAAGTTTGAGGGAGACTTTTCTACCGCACAACAAGCCCGATGCATTCCTCCATTTTAACCATCCAACTTAAATTCTACTGTTAATATCCCCATCAATTTCATCGTCAATTTTAATAATAGATCATCCAATATATCTAAAACATATACTCTTATTAATGACTTGATCGCCCAAAGTCACAATCCCATCATCTCTAGGTCTATTGATACTAAAGTTACACTCCATAAATTCAGTTTTAGATCTACTCAAGCAAAAACCTTTATACTCTAAAGTTTACCTCCATAATTCGAGTTTACCTTCAAGTCCCTTTCACTAGGTTTATATGACGAGAATATAAGATTAATAAAGTGAGAGAGGGAATAAGATAGAAGAAGGTGGAGAGAGAGAGAGAGAGAGGTAGAGAGAAGAGATGGTTAATAATATAATGAGTGAAGGAGAGAGTGTGTGTCTAAGATACTAAGAGAGGGTGATAAGATAAAATAAAATATATGAATGTCACATAAATAATTATAATACATTACTTATTTGCTCCCATATTTAGGCTATGGATATTAGAAATCAAAGAAGTTGGATGTATAACCGATTGGTGCAAGGACGAAAGACATTAACAGATGAATTCATTAATGGGTTGAACATTTTCATTCAAATAGCGAAACAACTACCCAAATTCATATCAGATGAAATGTTTCTCAGATATATCTTACACACAGGTTAACGTCGAGAGAATCGACCAAGGATGTAAGACCTATCCAATACCAATACCATAGCTTGAACCCTCTGTGATACATATCAACAGTTACATCATCTGGTCTTAGGTGCACTAGACTTTTATGTTTAGAACATTGACATCGAAACATTTCATCTGATATAAAGCTGGGTAGTTGTTTCGTTGTCTAATTGAAAATGTTCACCCCATTAATGAATTCATTAGACATACACTCTCTCCTTCAATCATTCTATTATTAAATATCCCTTCTCTCTACCTCTCTCTCTCTCTCTCTCACCCTCCCCCCCCCCCCCTTCTTCTATCTCATTCCATCTCTCACATTCTTAATCTTATATTCTCATCATATAGACCTAGTGAAAGGGACTTGAATGTTTCTCAGTATTGGTATTAGATAGGTCTTACATTCTTGGTGGATTCTCTCGACCTCTTCCACACAGGTTAACGTCATCGAGCAAAGGCTCTGACATACAAACTCGGATAGGTCTTACTTCCTTGGTGGATTCTTTTGACCTCTTCCACACAGGTTAATGTCATCGAGCAAAGGCAAAACCTAGGCAAAGACATTGTACTATTACCCATCGTCAGACTTTTGCCCATTGATAAACTTTCGTCGGTCTTCTACTCGACGTTGTACTTCTACCCGATGTAGGACTTCTGTCAGACTACTAATCGATGTCAGACTTTTCTTCACCGTTGGACTACTACTCGATGTCAGACTTCTGTCTGTCATCGAACTTCTACTCGTCGTCGGACTTCTGCCCATTAATGAACTTTCATCGATCTTTTACTCGATGCTTTACTTCTACTTGACGTCAGACTTCTGCCCATTGTCGGACTTCTACTCGTCGTCGGACTTCTGCCCATCGATGAATTTTCATCAGTCTTCTACCTGATGTTTTACTTCTACTCGATGTCAAACTTCTGCCCGTCGTTGGACTTCTGCCCGTCGTCAGACTTCTACTTGTCGTCGGACTTCAGTCCATCGATGGACTTTTATCGGTATTCTACATGATGCTTTACTTCTACTCAACGTCAGACTTCTACCCATCGTCGGACTTCTACTCGTCATCAAACTTATGCTCGTCGATGGACTTTCGTCGGTCTTCTGCCCGATGTCAGACTCCTGCCTATCGACCGATCTTCTGCTGGGCCACTACCTGATGCCCAGAGTTCTACCAGAGTACTGCCCTACTACAATTGTCTTTCAGTCCCCGGTCTCCAGCTGACTACGATCCTTCCTACCTCCATCGCCTACTATGGTCCTTCAGACCTCCATAAACAGACAACGGTCTTTCTTACCCCAATTTCCTGCCAACTACAGTCTATCGGACCCCTATCTTCTACCGACTACGATCCTTCCGACCTCCATCACCTACTATGGTCCTTCCGACTTATATCACCAGACAATGATCTTTCCAACTTCTGTCTCCTGCCGACTACGACCCTTCCAACCAAACATGCATGTCTATGTTGATTATTGTAACTCCCACCATGTAATGTGCTCTATATGATGGACATTTATACCATCAAGTCAATGCCTTCTTCCAAGGAAGGGTCTTATTTGTAATCGACTGCAAATACTAGTGGATTAATTCAAACTGGGTTAGGCCCTGTGGTTTTTCCCCCTTTTCAGGGGTTTCCATGTAAAAACTCTGGTGTCTCTTATGAACGCTACACCCTCTCTCTTATCTGATTGCGTGCTGGATCTTCGTACAATGCTAAAACGTTAAACTATATATTTCCATACCACCGCGAATATTCCAAGACGCAACAATGCTCTTATGATTTAAATTGATTAAGTTATTAATTATATAAAATTTTAATTTATTTAGCAAGTCTACTAATTTATTTTACAATTTTGAGGAGATTTTTGAATAATTTTTAATTATTTTATTATGAAATATTCTTCTTCATTATTTTCCTTATAAAAGAGAATAAATAAAAGGAGAATCATGCAATATTCTTGATCTCATGTTGTTATATTATTTTGAGAATTTATTGAAGAAAATCAAAGTGTTTATTAAAACAAAATCCATTATTTCCTCCATTTGTTGATATCTTCCTCTCTCAATCTCGTAGAATGTTTTATATGTTATTTTACATTATATTTTCTAAATTTTAAAATAAAGATTAAATGTTTAATTTTGTATTAATTGGTGATATCATTAGGTCATAAAGAAAATTTTAAAAGATTTTGAAAGGTTTATTTATAATGTTTATTTGTATCAAATCTTTTACCACAACAATATCATCAAACTTTTATCCCATTATGTGGGATTGATAATAAGAATATTTTTTCTTCTTTTAGGCTTTCTTTGAGTCAGTTTTCTTATTGTTTTATAAAGCAACTTTTTTGTATAAAATTGTTTCAAAAAATAGTAAGAAAGCTATAAGAAAGTTGTCATAAACGAAGCCTTAGTCATATTACTAGCAAAATTATCATTTAAATCTAATAAAAAAGGACATTTTTAATATTTTTAATCAAGTCTCTTTGGGTCTACTACTTACTTTCTTCGTATCAAATCTTTGAATACTTGAAGAGACTTTGGGTGTAAATATTGATTTAGGTTTTGTATGAAACAGCTTATTTACTGCTTTCAAATGTTATTTTCTAGTACAAAAAATTTTAAAACTACAAATCTTTCTAATAGAAAGCACTACAGGAAAACACGCCATTACCGGCGGACTGTATCCGCCAGTAACCTTTGAAATCCGACGAAAATCCTTAGTTTCCGACACATTTCCGTCTGATTTTCATCCACCGGTTTAGCGTACATCGCTAAATATTTACCGACGTTTATAATCCGCCGGTAACCATTCCGGCGCATTACCGGCGCAAAATACGACATGAAAGACGGCGATTTTCAATCCATAATTCCGACAACAAATGCGTCGGTAGTTTACGTCGTATGGATCCGACGGAAATTACCGGCGCATAAGTCGTCGTAAGGTCGCCGTAAATAAGCAACGGCTTATTTTCGGAGCAAAATATTCAGCGGAAATTGCTGGCGGATAAAACGCTGGAATAGGCGACGGTACTTTCCGGTGCAAATGAAGACGCCAGCATGATCGATCCACTTTGTTGTATCTTCGTTTCCGTCGAATTTCCAACGGATAATCCGCCGGAAACCTATAGCATTGACAAAAAAAAATTGCCTTCCCAGCCAACAATCAAATTTCAACACCTGTAAACCTATACGAAAACACTTCCATATGACAGCTATACACATAACAGATATAAACAACTTCAACATATACTCAAAAACATAAATGTTCATTCAAAAACATAAATATCCATGTTAACATTGTTCAATAGCATCAAAAAACTAAGAAAATCACAAATGGTTCATTACACATGTTCACATAAATAAACAAGTTCAAATGACTAAGTGAACTACTCTGAATCTGTGGACCCCTCCTCAATATACGTCGGTTTAAAGTCGTTGAGTTTAAATACGCCGGCGTTTTATCCGCCGGTAAAAGCGCTGGTAATGTTTCCGCCGTAAAGTTAGCCGTAAAAATAAATGCTGGTACTTACCGACGTTCTTTTGCGGCGCACAATCCACCCGTATGTTACCGGCGCCCTTTGTGCCGGAAAAAATGTCGTAGATATTCCTTCGCATTATGCGCCACTGCAGGCGCCGTATTTTCCGACGCAGCTTAGTCTGCCGGAAAAATCCGCCGGTAAACACGTGTTTTCCTGTAGTGAAGCAGGTTTAGAATGCAGTAAGAAAGCTGTCGCAATGGAACAGTTTTTTTTGCTACTTCATAAAACTGTTTTTTAGAACAAAAATTTCTAATTCAAAAAATTTTTGTATTAATAAGCCATTTTAAAAAAGCAACAAAGAAGGTGTCCCAAATGAAGCCTAAGTTTGATGCTCTTATCGTATCAAGAAGTAGGTTCTCATCTCCTCTTCAAGCCAATGATGTGATAGTTTCTTTAAAAATGATGATAATTTTAGAAAAATCATGAAGAACAGTTTAAAATTACAGATTTGGGCTTGCTACATCACTTTTATTTATATTCAAGTCATTTAACAATTTAAAAAAGTTTCTTAGTTGCGGTCAAAAGATGATTTTTATGGATTGTAGATAAATTTGAATAATTAACTTTGACTGTAAAATTCATTAATTTAAATTGACTTATTCATCACAGAAGCAACTCACTGCAACTCCTTTAAGCACTTATCTAAATATATTTCTGCAACAACTACATCTTTTCAAGCAATCAGAATACAAAAGATTTCATGGGACTGAAAGAGAAGGAACAACAAATCTACAAATAAATTTTCTAAGAATTTGCTTTATGAAAGAAGAAGCAAATATGTTGAAGTTCGCTGTAGATAATGAAGCATTACGATAGTAAAGACCAAGTAATTATATTCTTACAAAATCTTCAACTTAAGCCAAGTTGAGAAAATTTCAGGAAGTTCAGCCATATGTTTGAATTTGAAAGAGGTGTTTGAATAATTTAAAGCTTTAAATTCTCCATATTACTAAGGATAAGTTAGAAAGTTTGGGTTTATTTGGGACAGTTCTTTCATTGCATTGTTTTTTAGATGGCAATTATAATTTTATTTGGCTACTACTTAATTGCTGAATTTTCATTGCTTTTCAAAAAATTTTATGATGAAAAGCTGTTTTTTATAACTATAACAACTAAATTATTTTTGATAAGCCACTCCACCTATCACAATATGCAAGCAGCCTGCTCACTATTTTCTCAGATAATTCCTTATTCTTATACAGGGCTATGCCCTACCAATCCCTTAAAACAAATTATTACAAGCTCAGCTCTCACGTTGTAGAGCAGAATTGTTTACTTCCTTCTTCTCTCTACTTATACCAGGTACTGTAATTAATACACATGAGAAATCAATGCAAAGGCTACATTCCATGGTCGTTTTTATCTTCTCTATACTTCACTAGTTAACTTAGTCTATTATGGTATCATAGCGCAGTAAGAGCCCAACGGTTACCCTGCTATACCAACCAACTTCAACCTAACCCGCTTTATCATTTGTGACAACAATCTCAACCTCCATCCTCCCACACATACTCAATCTTATAACCAACAACGCCATTTGGACAACATTAGAGAAGAGACTACATCCAACCAAAAGATATCGTCTGATTCAGCTCAAGAATGAGCTACACAACATCACTATGAAGGATCTCACCATGACCCAATACCTACAACATCAAAAACCTCATCAGCAACATCACTGTTGGAGGTTCTCACATCAACCCAAAAGACGTTATGCTATACATCCTCAATGGTCAACCCAGCACCTATTAGCCCTTCAGAACCGCTATATGAACCAAGCTCATGCCCACCAGCTTCGACGACCTATACTCATTACTCTGTAGTGAAAAAATTAATCACATGACTGAACAAATGAAACTCGCTCCCGCGGAAACAAATCCTAACCCCAAAAGTCTACTACCAAATTTATGCCAAACCTAGTTACTCTGCTTTGCAATGTTGGCATAGGTGCAATCTGTAGTACGAAGTTCCTTCATCCACCAATACACGCCAATAGGACTTTACACTAGCACACAACCATCTCCGGACTGGTACCTAGACTCCGGATCCTCTGCTCACCTCACAGCCGATATATCCAACCTTCAACAACCATCATTGTATCACAAACCAAAATCTGTCTCTATCGGTGAAGGTTCCGCCCTTTCTATTTCAAATTTCAAATTTCGTAATTGCTACTTCCCATCCCCCCCCCCGGCAACCGTAAGCTTCTCTTACAAAATATCTTACACATTTTATCAATCTCACATAACCTTCTATCAATTCACAAACTTACAACTAACAGCAATTGCTCTGTCTCCTTCGTGCCCCATGGCTTTCTCATCAAGGATCTACTGAATCAACAGGTTCTTCTTCGCGACCGCGGTTCTAATGGCTTCTATCCAATCAACTACTCCAACTACTCTAACATCCCAGTGCAACACCCTCAAGCTTTAACATTCACGCCTCGATTATCCACACAATTTTGTTACCTCAAATATAGCCAAACACCTCAATCTATCATGTAATGTGGTCAAAAGTCACAAACGACCCTTAAAAAACATCACACCAAATGTAAATGCCCAACTACATTTAATGCATAGTAATGTTTCGGGATCATCCTCCATTTTATCTACACACGGCTTCAAATACTATGTTATATTCATTGATTCAAAAAAAATTTTGATTACATCTCATGTGCTCAAAGGCTGAAACATTCCACAAATTTGTCTACTTTCTAACCATGGTCAAAAACATTCTCTAGAAAATAACAAATAATTTGACATTTTCTCTAGAAAATAACAAATAATTTGACATTTTCTTTAGAAAAAGCAAAACAGTTTGACTCTTTATTTAAAAAATATATGCAAATATTAGTTACATATGTAATTTATAGAATTTTGAATACAAGCATGTATGCATTGGACGGGTTCACATCCCTGCAAAGCAAATTCTGAAGCATTTTTATGACATAATGATTAGACATAATAAGATTATAAAAATATATAATTAACTTACTTCAATTTTTACTTTGTAGGGATTGGAAATTGAGTCCCATTTGGGCTGTTGGATTCTCAGCACTCCCCTACATACATGCTTTCATTAAAGTTTCTCGTGAATGTGTGATGTCATGAACCATTAAGATCACGCAGCTTTACTGAAATCTAAAATTTAAATTATTAATATTTTCTTTTGTGTATTATTCTATTTATTCATTTATTTTAAAATATTTTTAATTACTTTCAATTTGAACTTAAACTCTTAAATCTTACTATATTTCAAGTATACATTACATTAGCATATGTTAGCTTTATGCGGAAACTTATTGTGTTAATCAATAGAATTGTATTGTTGACTTAAACCTCAATTATGTTGGTCAAGCTCGAAGAGGAGCTCATTTGGGGGTTGCGTGGGAGCAACATATCTTCCGTTGGGGGTTCACTCCTACTCCCCGAAAAAAAAAATCCTATCAATACAAACTTTTGTTCAAGCTCATGTTAGGGAAAAGAGAGTTAAGCATCATAACGCTTCAACCCAACGCCGCGATGCTGCGAGTCAGACTGAGCAATTTTTCCCTCTTGTTATTATTTCACTTAAAGGGTTACTTTCTTTGGTGTATTGTAAAACGACTCTTTTGTCTTTTCTAAGTGTAAAAAAAAAGAGAGAAATGGATGGAGATAAGGAACGAGTGAGAGAAGAGACATGACTAATTTCTCTCATTTTCATAATGAATTTGTTGATGTGGTGTGACTCTATGATTTTTTTCTTTTTCTAATTTTTGATAAATTCTAAAGCTCTTTCGTTTTCTTATTTGTTTAATTGTATAGTTTACTTCCCAACAAAATATTTTAAAGGAACCAAAACGGACGAGTCAAATTAAGATTGGCTCAAACTTAATTCATTAACTCATCAACTTCTGGTTACTCCCGGATTTTAGCTGCTGTCAACTTGGATTATGACCTTTGTTAAACCTTCTAACTGAACAGCCCCTCTAAACTAAATGAACAGGTCTAACAAAGCAAGACATTGAATCAGGCCGAACCAAATCAAGCATTATAGGCAAGAACCCGTGGCCTTCAAACATTCAAGCTATTAGCATTTTGATATTTCTTTCGAGGGAAGATTTAGTTATGAACATCTGGATCAATGAAATCTTTAGGAGAAATATTTTTCAAATATGTTATAGGCTTATATATTTTCATTTTATTTTCTACCAAACAATATAACAAAATTGATATTTGATTTACTTACTGACAATACTTCGTTAGCATATAACTTCACTGTTATTCGTTATTTAAGACATGATCAAACATTTAATTTCTTGTATTTAAGAAGTGATAATGTTGAATTTTGGCCTATATTTTAGTTAGTTTCTCTATTGTACTTTTTTTAATTTTCTTGTATGGCTTTACTGCTATTAGTATAGTCATTGTTGTCTACAAATAAGAACAATAAGCTGTAATAGAAGCATGGCTAAGCCAAAGAATTCTTATTCCTGTTCTCTCTTTCCCCTTCTCTCTCTCTCCCTCTCGCCCATGAAGTTCAAAAGAAAGAGTTTATTTCTCTTTCAAGATCCTAACAGATAATGCAAGCACTGCGTTGAAATCTATGACATTATGCATCTAATGCTTCTTATGGCTGTAATAATGTCGGCTTCGTTTATGACGGCTTTCTTACTGTTTTATAAAACAATTTTTTAGCACAAAATTTTCTTTTTCAAAAAAAAAATACTAAAATATTGCTTTATAAAACAATATATGCTCTTTGAATTTTGAGAGAGATAATATTTTTTATATTGATGAGATTGAGATTCCTTCATTTACATATCTAATTCTTACGATCATCTTAAGATGAGAATGATCTTGGCTAAGTTTATAATCAGTGTTGAGTTACTCTCTCCTATGGTGAAACAATTTTACTTCAATTTACACTCAAAAGTCAAAGGCATTGAATCCAAAATCATAGAAAATCTTCAAAGCGCACATGAAGAAGAGAAAATTGTCAAAATAGACTCCGGATTATTATTAGGAGGCTATTTTAATCAGTTGCTTTCAGAAAGATGTATCCCCCTTTCAAAATATGATGCAAGTATTAATTCCAAACTATTTTTATCGATATATTTTCCCATAATTCAATGCCCAATACACATCCAGTGTTGATTTATATTGGCGAGTCCACCAATTCCACTTCACAAGCACGCCTGTTGATTTCGATTTTTGGCCTGTTCTGATCCAGTTGCTGTTTTACATTCCATTTTGCCTGAATATTATGACTTTTTATGAGCTCCAGTGGTTCTACACAGTCTCTTAGGCTTCGTTTGGGACGACTTTTTTATTGCTTTTTAAAATGGAGTTGTACTACAAATTTTTTAATTTTTATACTAAAACTCCGTTTACAGAAGAAATAAAAAAGCCATCCAAAACGAAGTCTTAATCTGAGCTCCAAATGTACTTTACAGACACCACCTGCACAATTGCCATATGATAGGAGAGAGACTTTCAAAAAAAAAAAAGATAGGAGATACATTTGTGATTTGTTGTACTGGAATGGTGGATATTAAGCTCCATGAAGTTTTTTTTGTTTTGTATGTTGGGGGTGTGAAAGTAAATATCACAACAAAACAAACAAGAAAAATATAAATACAACGGAAAGCAAAGGGCACCAGAATTTAACGTGATAAAATTTGAAATTGGAAAAAATCCATGGAGCCAAACCACACAAAGAAATTCATTATGAAAATTGAGAGAAATAAGTACATATCTCTCTTCCCGCTTGTTCTCTCCTTGCTTCTCTACACTATTGCATCATTCTACACATATAAAAAACAAAGATCGAGGTATAATATATATCACCAAGGGACGCCACCCTTGAGAAAAACAAGAAAGAAAACTTATCCAGTCCGCCTTGCAGCACAATAGTGACAGTTTGGAGCACTACAACTGTCACGACCCAATCCGACCGGGACGGATCCCGCTCGCATTAGGTCGTGGCCAGACTCAATCTGACTGAACTGATTCCATGATCTGGCTTTGGAATTTGTTTCAGAACTTTCTTCCAAACATTACACACAGAAACAGACACATGGAGCTACTATAAACATCAAAATACAGCGGAACTGATCATCTATCTTTTCTTCCTTCCAATCATATACAAATACAGCTCATAGCTTTTAGACGGAAAGAAAAATAGAACAGAAAAGTCATGACTGTACAAAAATCAAAAGTGCAAAAATACCTATAACAGATCAGACTCTGAACTCCTAGTCCAAGACTTCCTTCCCTTTCCCAGAACCTGAAAACCACGCAGAAAACAAGGATGAGCTACAACAGCTCAGCAAAACATCAAACCTCCAATCAGAATCCTCAGAATCCACATCAACACATCAGACAGAAATCCGTACAGAAATCAAATCAACAGAATCGTATATCGAATCAGAACAGAACAGAACAGAAATTACAGAAATCTTAATTCCAGAACTTGAATTAGAACAGACTCATACAGATCAGATCAAATCAGAGCATAACGGAATCGTACAGAACAGATCAAATCAGAATATAACATAATCATACAGATCAGATCAAATCAGAACAGAATCAGAATCGTACAGATCAGATCAAATTAGAACAGAATCAGAATCGTACATATCAGATCAAATCAGAACAGAATCAGAATCGTACAGATCAGAATCATAAATCATATCAGAATCTTATCAGAACATATCAAAAGTCAGAACAAATTTCCTGACACTGACAGAATCTCAATGGATTATGGCCCCTTATGCCTCCCTTCCCAGACACTGACAGAATCTCTCGGATTCTGGCCCCTTATGCCTCCCTTTGTGCTCATGGCACCAGAACAGATGTGCTTATAGCACCAGAACAGAACTTATCATCGGATCCGGAACAGAACTTGTTTTCAGATTTCAGAGCTCATTTCAGATTTTCCCTGACACAGACAGGATCTCACAGGATCCTGACCCCTTATAACTCCCTTTTTATAGCACACAATCATATCATGTTATTTTAGAACAAATCCGGACAACTTCAGAAATCGTACGAAAATCCGGCGGCATAACGGCAGTATACGGAATTTACACAAAATTCACAGATTCAGAAATTTACCAAATTACCACAGAACATTCACAACAACATTATAAGACTTTTATTCTACTGCCTAGACAAATTTAGACATCATCAAAAATTACAGTCGAAAGAAAACACCGCCGAATCAAAACTATCCGGTCAAAATTCTCCAGAAAATAATCAAAATGTGTGCACTCGCACCTCAGAAACATATCAAAAGTTACGCGGTAAAAACTGAACCAATCGGAAAATACGGACGAAATTCGCTAACGAAAATGAAATCCGGACAGAAAAGTCGTTCAAACTTCACCGTTCTGAAAATTGAGAAAGGCGGAATGTGCCTTACCTTGCGTACACCAATTTCTTGAACTGTCTCGACGGACGAAAACGGCCCGGCTTCGCCCAAAAATCAACTTTTCTCTTTTTCTTCTCGACCTTCTCTCTCCTCAAAATGATATTTTATAATTTTTTGATTTTCAAAATGAGCTGATTTCAGCTAAATAACCTTCTGATCGGCCCGGCCGATCGCACGATCGTCCTGGATGATCTGAACAAAATCCCATCGGCCTGGGACGATTTCTCAGGGCGATAATTAATTTTCTTGGACGATTGCTCTCTGACTTGTGTCATGCTCTGATCGTCCCGGGACGATCCCAGATCGGCCCGGACGATGCTTACAGGAAAACTTTCCTGTAACTTCTGTACAGAATCTGGAACAAAATTTGAACTAATCATCCCGGGACGATCCACAATCGGCCCGGACGATCGGAGCAAAACTGCTGTTACAACAACACTCAACCTCTATCATTTGTGCCAAAAAAAAAAAAGAAATTTGGGTGCAAAGCACTCGAACCCAAGCAGGAGGACCCCCCCAAAACAAACACGACAAAGTGAGTTTAGGTCCAAGGTAATATTGCAACCCGATTGATCAATACAATCAGATTTTACACAGAACTAACATTGTAAGATTTCTGATCGTAACTTTAGTATAGCTAAAACCACAACGTCCTCTAAGTTGGATTTTAATGCAGAAGAGTTCAAGATAACTACAAGAGTGTCCAGTATAAAATACAGTGAATGCAACTGTATGTGTTTCGAATTGGATTCTATAGCTCAGCTTAAGAATTCCAAGATTCTAACTGTTTCAATTATCGTTCCTTTTTAATTCTGTAAGCAAAGCCTGTAAATTTCCTGGCGGTTGTTGTAAATATGCTGACAATAAATTTGTTCTTTTCTACAGAATTTCTAAAAAAGTTAACTAAAAAAAGGATAATACTCAGAGTTCAGTTTATTTTGATGCAGAAAGAAGTTCTTCTAGAAGAACTTACTGTTTCCATTCTGGAGAGAGAATTGAATCAAAATGTAGTTTGTAAGATCTTTTTGCAAGCAGGCTATTATTGCGTTGAAGCAAAGTTATGGCGTCTGAAATTTGGAGTTGGCAATCAGAAATTGCTTCATCTTTTGCTATTTATTAGTCTTTACTTCTGATGGCTTATGCTTCATATGAGCTATGAGTTGAGCAAATTACTTTCTATAGCTTAGGCTTCGTTTGAGATAATTTTCTTATTATTTTTTTAAAATAATTTTTTAGTAAAAAAAAATTAAATAAAAAATTTTTGTACTAGAAACAGTAAAAAAACTATCTCAAACGCTATGGATTATTGCACCGCATCTATAGTGTGAGACATGGATTACTGAAATCTGGATGCTTGATGGTTGAATTTTGTAAATCAGTTGTCTTGAAGGATCCTTATTAGCTTTTCAGGTTTTGTTTAAGGTTTCGTTTAGGACGGTTTTTTTACTGCTTCTTAAAGGAGCTTTTTAGTAAAAAATTATAATTTTTTTACTAGAAATTTATTTTAAGAAATAATAAAAAAATCATCTCAAACAAAACCTAAATGTGGAGGGGTGGGAAAAGATCATGATAATACAACTGAATGAATGATCTTTGCATGGTGGAATTGCTATAATTTTTCAGGTTTTATGTGTAATTGCCTATCACTAATCATATTGGTAACTGTATTACAAATACTAAACTACGCATATAATTTCTCTTATACATATTCTGTATATAAAAGAGAAAAAAATTCGTCCAATTTCACATCATTAGAGTCCCGATTAAGTTCGGATTCCGCAGTACTAATTTTTCCCCAACGAAGCCATAGTTTTGCCCATCTTCCTCGTCGGCGAGTCGCTGTCGCCGCGGTAAGCCGATTGGTGCAAAGCCTCGTCCGTTTACGACTTATGGAGAAAGATACCAACAAAAGTCGTACGGGAACAAACGCGTCCGTTTTAAGGAATGACAATCTTGACCTTCTGTTTTTCTTTTCAAACAGATTACCAATCGAATGGTTATTCCGTTAGCCGTTAGGTTATCAAATGCATCCGGAAGTCAATAACAACAAATCATTAAAGTACTTGATACAGGCGCTCGATACATGATCAATATACTCAATATGCTCAGTATTTTTTACCGGATACAATAAAAATTCCCAATTGAAGGATCCGTGTCGCGCCCTCAGCCTCATATATATTATATATTATGTTTCTTCGGCGGTGAGCGTAAGAGTGTAATCCTCCTAACCACACAATAACGCCTCTATCCAAAGGGAAAATGCTCCGTGAAAATATTTTTTAAATGATTTTTTTTTTTGAAAAAATGATAATTTATTTAATAATTATAAATTAAAGTTGAATAGATTTCTAGATATTTCATTCTTTAAAAATGGTTTTGAAGAATCATTTACATAATGCTTTCTACTGTGGCAATCATATTTTTTAGCTGTTTGGTTAAAAATAAAGTTTTATATTTGTTTATATGAAAATAAATTCAGTATAAAACAAAATAAATGCAATATATTTTATTATAGTTCATTTTTGAGGTAATTTATTCTTGTCTAGTTTTGAGTGAGAATAATTTACACCACTTCAAAGTGTAGAATCTTCGCTCAAGGGAGAGGAAGAAGCACTTCCTATATGAGCTTCTTGAGGAGGAGAGGGAAGAAGAGGAGAGAGAGATGCATAAATTCTTTATTTCTCTTGGCCACCAACCAGCCTATTATAATCTATACCTATTTATAGACTCCTAAGGCTATACAAAAGCAACACAAATGGATTTACATGTCATACAAGAAACATAATACAACCCTAAATCTATGAACAATATCCAACAATCTTTACCTTGGTCCTAGATTTGCACAACAAAAGATAACCACTATTCATAAAGAACAGCCAAAGAACAACCCGTCGATCTTCATCGCCAATCGAGTCCACCGGACGGTTAATAAGTTTCTCAAGAACTGCTCAACCATTTTATATAGTTTCCTTCTTCACAAGATCTAGCTCCACCTCCCGACAGATCTTCACATGTCGCACTGCATCCAATGCAGTTAATTCCTTAGCACCCTGTGCCCAGCTTCCGCGCCACCCTACGCCTCGCTTCTGCGCCCTATGCGTACAACTGCACCTCGTGCCCGCGCCCTACTCCTCTAGCCCGCGTCCTACGCCTCCAGCTCGCACCTGCGCCTTGCACTCATGTGGTATAACTCCAACCACATCCTGCACGTATCCACCCATACAGCGAGCCCTGCACCTTCACCTGCGCTCCGCTCGTCACAAGCCCACGCCCTGCACTGCCGCTAGGGCTGTCAATTTTTGACACGACCCGAACCCGACCCAAAAAAATCCGGGTTAGGGTCAACCCGGTTAGCAAACGGGTCGAGTTCGGGTTCAAAGAACTGACACGATTTGCGTTACAGGTCGTGTTCGGGTTGACCCGGAAACCCGAAAATGACCCGGAATTGAGTTTGCCCGTTTCTGTTGCCCAGCATGCCCGCCCTGCCCGCGAATCAACTCGACGCGTCGTGTCGCAGTCCCAACTCCCAATCGCGTCACTGGCGACTGGCGCTATCTCGCCTCTGCCAACTGCCTCTCTGGCGACTTGAACGCGTCAAGTCGTAGTCTCAACGTTCGCGATCTCGACGTTTCGCAGCTTCGCTGCCGCCGCTGCCGTAGTGTCGTGCCGACCGACTACCGCTGCTGCCTCGTCGCAGCGCCGCCTACCGCTGCTACTGCCGCCGGCCGTTGTACGTGCCGCTGCCTGCCTCTACTTCGTGACCGAAAACTGCATATTTCAAAATTCCGTGTAGGGTCGTGTTGACCCGAACCTGATCCGGGTCGGGTTCGGGTCTAGAGAATTGACCCGAAACTTGTTTCGAGTCATGTCCGGGTCGAGTCAGATACAGCCGGGTCAAATTCGGGTCTGACCGGAACACGACCCACCGACACGAATTGACAGCCCTAACTGTCGCGTCCGGCCAGCACTCTGCGTGTCTTTCACCAGTGCCATGTGGTTCTATGCAACCTCCTCGTGCACCCACGACCTTGCACCTCCAAGCGCCCCGCACTCCCGGCACTGCTCCTCAAGAACTGAATGACTCCACCTCAAAGATGCAACCCGATCTTTAATCAAGAACAATAATCTTGAATCTGCCATGGTCCGCCTATCACTTGCGGACAACCTGCCAACCCTTGCACACACAATCTCCATCGTGGCCTGCTTCACTTCTTTGAACCTTCCTCCATGAGGATATCACCTCAACTAGGCTTCAAGAACTAGTATACTCTGGCTCTCCTCTTCTTGCATTCAACAGCTCTAGTAAGCCATGACAGCACCTGTGCTCATAACCTTCAAAAATCACAAGCAATGCAAAGCCTCCCTCTATGTCCGTTCGCACCTCCCTCGGCAAGCAGCAAACTGATGACTGTTTCCTCTGTACAATGCCCGTGTGGTCTCCGATCGGGCCACATATAAGACCTAGATGTAGGTCATTCTTGAACAAATAGTGCTTGAACGGATCAGGCCGAGCAACTGCCATCGCCTGCCAATCAAGAAGCCCACGTGTGAATGATTCCGCCGGCAAACCTAGGCCAGCTGCAAGAAACGCGAGCCGCAACCCCACTTGCCCGCGTAAGTTTAGCTATCGATCTTGACTTCAGGCCACACTTCCGCATAGATCTGGCGATAACGTCCGCGTCGGATCCGTCTCCGAGTCCAGCGACCAAGCTTGACTCCACCTTACGGGAGGCACCAAGCCATCTCTGGCCTGACTCGCCACTGACACGCCATCGACCGACATGAATGTCATGAACCCGACGCCTGTTTCGCCTCTAGCGTGCCTGTCTCCGCTTGGCCTTGAATCCTTTTATTAGACAAGAAAGCTACTTCCGGCTCCTCCACCTCGAGATCGCCACCACCGTGGCTCTGATACCATATGTAGAATCTTAGCTCAAGGGAGAGGAAGAAGCACTTCCTACATGAGCTTCTCGAGGAGGAGGAGAGGGAAGAAGAAGAGAGAGAGAGATGCAGAAATTCTTTATTTCTCTTGGCCACCAACCAGCCTATTACAATCTATACTTATTTATAGACTCCTAAGGCTATACAAAAGCAACACAAATGGCTTTACATGTCATACAAGAAACCTAATACAACCCTAAATCTAGGAACAATATCCAAAACAAAGCTTGTTTTACCACCACCGATGACCAAGATCTCCATCACCACCCTGCTGCGACCATTGGCCGCCAACCGCCTAACTCAGCCTCATTGATACAAAAAAAAAGAGAGGAAAATCAAAAGTAACGTGCATCAAGTAAGAAGACAGAGCCCAATTGATTAAAAAAAAAAAACCAACAATTTTCCACAAATTGAACAAAATTTTGACTTGTAGCAACCACAAGTCCTTAGTTTCTATCTACATAATTTGAATGTCATGTGAAGCTTGATTTTTATAACAATATAAATCTAATATGACTAATTATTATGAAACAATGTTTCATTTCATTCACACAAAATCATGTAAACATTGACATCTATAATCAAAATATGAAATATTTCTGTGTTTTTATAACAAATTATTTGGGGCTTTGGGGAACTTATTAAAAATTAGGTTGTTTAAGGAAAAGATTATTGAAAACATCTCTTCAATAAATTGTGATTTCTACGTCATTCTATTTTTAGTATGAATGATGCCATTTTGAATACTTTTGATAGCCACTCGATCAAGAGGGACACTTATATTAATTGATCATATGTCAAGGATCTAGAAATATGAGCTAAATAGGAAGCTTTAGTTTAGGTAAGATTTTTTAGGATCTTTAATAATCTACAACTTTTTTGTAAGAATAAAGATAGAATCCCCTTTGACAAAATAACAGATGGTCCAATTTTATAATTTTTAAAATGAATATGTGCTTCAAGCGAGGAATGCTCTTATGTAGGAAATGAGAGGAGAATTGTCAGAGAGGTTTGGTGAGGCAAATTTCTATAGAAAGGGTTAGGGAAGAGGTCCATCCTCTTGTCATTGGACAAGGCTTCATCTAATTTTCATATAGATAAGTGCTATCAGATGATTGAATCATAAGTAAGATAATCTAAAAAATGCACACATTAAATCCACATTCATACTTTACTAAGAAAATGTCTACTAAACGTGCCATTACAAATCTAATACAACTAAAATATGCTATCACTAATCAAGGTAAATCAACAAATAAAGATATATTGACACAAGAATTTCAATATATTATTTTATATTAGTGATATGTTATCAAAAAATTATTTTGATCGGGCATGAATCTCGATGCAAAATCAAGTTGGAAATTTCCGAAATTAAAATTGGGACCATCCAAACTCCAATTTCCATTTGGATTACCAAATGGTTTCTAAACATAACATGCTTATAGTCGACTCGAGCGGCTCAATGAGACAAATCTAACAAGCCCAAGATCACCGAATTCCGACATCACTAAGACATTCAAATGTCCATCAAAAGGTCCATGATAAAGGGATTCAACATCAACCGTCCATCCAACCACTCACTATTTGCCCTTGATATCTGATCTATTTTCTGGCTATGCCACTCCAAAAATCTATAAATAAAGCCCCTTTTCTCTTGAAATGGGACCCCAAGCCAATGGATTCAAGAGATAAATCAGAGATCACTCTTGCCTCCTTGCTCCTCCTCGACCACCGCCTGAGCTTCGCTGGACCACCACTTGAGGCCCTCACATCCGTCAAACCACCACTTCGGGCCCTCACATCCGCCGAACCACCACTTGAGGCCCTCAACTCCTCCGAACCACCACTTGAGGCCTCACCTCAGTCAGGCCTCCACTTGAGGCCCAAAACTCCGTTGGACCATCACTTGAGGCCCTCACCTCCGCCGGACCACCACTTAAAGCTCGAAATTCTACCAGACCACCGCCCGAGGCCCAGAGTTCAAATGGATTGTCACTTGACACCTGGAGTAAATCTAGAGTTCTACCTGACCATTACTTGATTCCTGGAGTTTCGTCGGACCTCTATCTGACGCCGGCCTTCTGCACGCATTGAAGTTCTACCAACTGACGCCTGAATTTTCAAGTAGCACCGGACTTCTGGCAGTCCACCAAGTGACGCTCCAATTTTATCCCCATTTGTCACTAGATTTCAACAAAGCAATTGACATTTGTAATCTGATTGCCATCATGGACGAGTCAGCAGATTGTAATCTGATCGCTCCGTGGTTTTTCATCTTTCTAGGGTTTTTCACATAAAAACATCTTGTGTTCTATTTGTGTGAACTGGATATTCATACAATGCTAAGACACAGAATTTTAACTCTATCGTCGTGTATATTCTAGCCCGCAACAATTAGATAAATAATTTTAATATTCTTAATAACCAAATGAATTCACAGAAAAATATAAATACTTTTTTAATTGATAAATATCTTTCTAAACTTATTAAAAAAAGAGAAGATTTTTTTTTTTCAATTATAACATCATTTCGTATATCATCTATTCATAATAAAATAATAATAAGTCAAATTCCCATTAAAAAAATAACTCAACTTTTTTAAGAGGTGTTCTACTGATAACATTATCCTAGCTTCTGAGTTACTAAGAGATTTCTCTGGATCTGTTAAAAAATTCTGTGTTAAGCTAGATGTCAAAAAGGCTTTTGACACAGTTTCTAGGGAATTTATCATTGCTAGACTTTTACAGAAGGGTTTCCCTGAGACTTTTGTCACTTGGGTAAAGGGGTGCATCACTGATATACATTTCTCCATTTGTCTAAATGGTTCACTGGAAGGCTTCTTCAAATCTAGCTCGGGGCTTAGACAAGGATGCCCATTATCTCCTCTTCTATTCTGTGTTGCTATGGACGGTTTATCTAATATCCTTATCAATTCCTCTGAAACCTTGAATTTCAAAGGTATTAGATGCAAGGATATCCACATTAATCATTTGATGTATGCTAATGATCTCTTGGTGATGGGAGAAAATTTTAGAGAAAATGCTAATCATCTGAACAGAAGCTTGCAGCTTTTTGCTTCCTTATCCGGCCTTCACATCAACACCAACAAAAGTACGATTATTTTCTCTCATGATGACCCGGGCAATCATTTGATTTGCGAGGAACTTGGTATCCATAATGTAAACCTCTACCTTACCTACTTGGGCATCCCCATTTCCCCCAAAAGACTTAAAGCCACTCACTTCCAACCTCTCCTGAGCAGAATTTCTGCTCTACTTACAGGTTGGAAAAAAAAAATTTCTTTCTTTTGCAGGTAAGGTCCAATTTCTTAAGTTCACTATCACAAACATAATTGCTTATTGGATTAGGGGATCTATTATTCCTAAAGGATGTTGTGCTTATATCAACAAACTTTGCTCTAAGTTTTTATTTCACAACAATTTGGCGGAGAGGAAATTACATCTTATATCTTGGTCCAAAGTCACTAAGCCTAAATCTGCGGGAGGTCTTGGTATTCCATCTTTGGAAGCCCTTTATTTTGGATTTTTCTGTTCCATTATTTGCAGATTCTATAATAATCAAAATCTTCTCAGTTACTGGTATCAAGCTAAGTATCTTTCCCCTTGGAAGCACCCTCCCCTTGCTGCTTCTAAATTTTGGCATAATATTGCTGAAACGGCTTGCAAAATAAAAGATATCCTATCTTTTTCTATTTCTAAGTACAGCCATTTCTCTTTTATGTGGGATCCGTGGCTTAACGAGCAACTTATGGGTGATATTTTACAAGCACCAGCTTTGGATGCTTCTAAACTGAAAGATTTTATATGTAATGATAGTTGACATTTGCCAACTATCATTCCTGCGGGAATTCATGAGAGCATTAAGAAGGTGGCAATACAAGAAAAAAAATGAGGTTTTATGGGATGGCTCTGCGACTTGGGCTTTTAAAAAATTCACTGAATTTTACTATGCTGCTATTCCTTTGGTGGATTGGCACTGTTCAATCTGGCACAAAAATCATGCACTTAAATTTTCTTGCTATGCTTGGATGGCAAGGCTTGGTAAGCTCAAAATTGCGGACAACCTCCTGATTAGAGGTATCCAGGTGCCACCTAACTGTTCACTTTGTTCGGAACATCTTGAGTGTCACGACCCAACCCGACCGGGACTGATCCCGCTCGCATCGGGTCGCGACGGAGCCAACAAATCCAGGATCTAGTTTTGGAATTTGTTTCAGAACTTTCTTCCAAATATAACACAGACAGAAAAACAAACACAGAGCTACTATAAACATCCAAATATAGCGCAGTTCATCTATCTTTTCTCTTTTGTTTCCAAAATAATCATATACAGATACAGTACATGACTTACAGACGGAAAGAACAGAACAGATAAGCCATGACTGTACAAAAATCAAAAGTACAAAATACCTAATCACAGATCAGACTCTGAACAGCTAATCCACGACTTCCTTCCCTTTCCCAGAACCTGAAAACCACATAGAAAATAAGGATGAGCTAACAGCTCAGCAAGACATCAATCACCAATCAAAATTGTCAGAAACTCACATCAAAATATCCGTACGAAAAGCATAGAACAAATGCTTATTCAATCATAAAGCCACAACAAATATAGAAACTGAAGTCATGTCAAATCAGCGTTCAAAACAGAAGCTTTCAAATCATAGAACAAACAGAATCATACATATATCAGATGCTTCGTAAAACATATCAAATAAGTCACATAACAGATTTCAGATATCAAACGTCATATTTCAGATAGCATATCACATATCAGATTTCATATTCTCCATACACTTACAGAATCTCGACGGATTCTGGCCCTTTATCTCTCCATTCCCCTGACACTTACAGAATCTCAACAGATTCTGGCCCCTTATAGCTCCTTTCCCTGACACTAACAGAATCTCGACGGATTCTGACCCCTTATAACTCCCTTTTTCATAGCACATACACATCAAATATTCAAATCATCTTGTTTCAGAAATTTCAGAAATCGTACGAAAATTCAGCGACATAACGACAGTATACGGAATTTACACAAAATTCACAGATTCAGAAATTTACCAATTTACCACAGAACATTCACAACAACATTGTAAGACTTTCATTGAACTGACCAAACATTTTTCAACATCTTAATAATTTACAGTTCGCTTAAAACATTGTACAACCCAAAGTATTCGGTAAAAATCTTCCAGAAAATACTCAAAACGTGCATAATCATCATCTCAAAGACATACCAAAAGTTACGCGGTAAAACCTTTGTCAAAAGAAAATAATACCTGAAATTCGCTAACGGAAACAAATATTCGAACAGAAAACTCGTCAAAATCTTCGTTTCTGAAAATTGAGAAAGGCGGAATGTGCCTTACCTCGAGTCGGTCAACTTCTTTAACTACAGTAACGGACGAAAACGGACCGGAGTCGCCCAAAAATCACTTTTCCTTCTTTTTCCTTTATTTTTCTCTCCTGGGCTTTTCTCTCTCTTCAAAATATCTCATTTATATATATATCCAGACTGATCGTCCTGGACGATCGCGACGATCGTCCCGGGACGATCAGGCTCTAGAGAAATTTCGTCCAGACGAGATTTAATTAAAGTCCCCGGCGACTTGTCCTCGGGAGAATTTTCGTCCAGACGATCCAAATTTCGTCCAGACGAACTGCTCAGTTTCCACAATTCCAACACAACCTGTACCGATCGTCCCGGGACGATCCAACTTCGTCCCGGACGAACCTGGAGCAAAAAAAATGATCTTTACATTGAGAATCATACACATCTGTTTTTTGAATGTGACTTCACCTTCTATATTCTCAAGACTATCTTGCCGGATATAAATTGCTTCTTTCTTAGGCTGACTCTTTCTCAGACTTTGGAATTTATTGAAAATTATGTTGCTTTCAATAGAACAGAAAAGGATTTTTGTTTTTTAACCATCAGCTGCATTATTTACAATATATGAAGGGAACAGAACATTCGTCGCTTCTCAAATCTTAAGAATAATGTGGTTAAAGTTATTTGCAACATTTCCTCGGCGGTGAGGCTCAAAACAGCAAAATGGAAAAACAAATCACCTTTATTTCAAAGATTTTCGGGCATTTAGTATTCTGCTTTGTTTTTTTGTTATGCTGGAGGTGTTTGATAAGCCTCTACTTTGATGTTACTTGTTTATGCTTCTATACTGGGAACCTTTTTGCTCCCAGGGTGCTCAACAAGGCCCAGTTTTTGTTATTTTGCTATTTTAAGACCTGAGAGAATGATTTTTGGGAATGTGGGGGCTTCGTGATCCCGCCATATTCCAATCTGCTGATGGAAATCTACTCTCTTATTTCTCGGATTTACTACAAAGACTATAGCTGGTATTGGCGGTGGACGATAGACATTCAGACGATGATGACCAAGGCCAGTCTCTCCGAGCCATGGAGGGCATGCGTGGCAACCTGGCTCGTTTTTGTGGGTATTTTATTGCAGGCTGGAGGTGCTGCGACGGCCAATTTTGCTAGGAATTACTTCCTTGCTTCCTTCGATTTTTTGGGCAACCGGTGCCACCGCCTGGACTATTTGGTTTTTCTTACTGATAAATCATGATGATTGAGACTGAATCTGCATTCTGAGTCTTCAGACTGTCTTTTGTTCATTTTTAAATGTTGCTATAGTCTTTGTGTAATTTTGAATGTAGTAGGTAGTTAGTTTTTCATTTTCTCAAAGGTTACTTGTAACTGGCTTTTCTAGTTATTAATATATGGGCTTTAAGCCCCCGGTTTTCCAAAAAAAAAAATCACCACTCTCTGCAACTATGCAAATCCTTTGCAGGTATTTTTTTTTTTGGGTAAATTTTGGGGCAAAAGCCCGTATATTAAGAAATAAATAATCAGCAAAACCCAAAAAAGGGAGAAAAGCTATCCACAAAAGACGATATAGCAGCCAACAGACAGGAAAAAGAAAGGGGCAGAATACAAAAATCTCGGACTCAGGCATGTAGGAACTAACAGTTAAAGCAAAAGCTTAATAATTCTCGAGCGTCAAGTGTAAACGAAGGGATTGCTCCAGTGCTCCTCCCTGGTTGCCAGCAGAATGATCCATAGTACAGCATAGCTCCAGAACAACCAACCAGCCAAGCAGCAAGCAGGCCATCCAAAGGAAGGCAAGACTTCATGGCTGCCCACAGAATAGAAAAAAGCCTTCCAGATAACAAGAACATCATCCAACTCCAAGCAGGCCATCCAAGGGAGGAGAACGAAACAGGCAACCAAATATTAGATCCACTCATCATCGTCCGGATTGCATACGAAAGACAACCCCAACAAAAAACGTGGACCGAGTAGGCCAACCAAAAGACCAAAACCAAAACTCAGACACTATTGAAGACATTAGGAAAAACTTTAAGCTGATCCAGATTTTGCCAAACAATGGTTTTCCCTTTAATAGCAGATTTAATCTTCCGAATAGTGGTAGCAGTCGAAATGTCCAAGGTAGCAAATCTTCGTTCATTATGTGCCCTCCATATATATATAATAAACAGCATAACAAACAACAAAGAAATCAAAATTTTTCCCATATGTAAAAGTTTCCTCAATATAATAAAAAATCTGTAATAAAGATGGTCTAAGCAGAAATGTGAGGTGAGGAAGCAAAGCAAAGCAGTTATTAAGTTCAATTCGAAAATAAAGATATTAAAACAAAGATCCTGCTTTCTTTTTTTTTAAATTCGAAAATAAAGTCCGGTGAACAGTTATTAAGTTCACCTAGGGTGATGTCAGTCTGCTTTCCTAAATAAATTACCGGTCCTTAGCACGCCAGTTATAGGAACCCGCAAAATTCCTAAGGTCATATCGGAGCAAGTTCTCTCTCCACTGAAAAAAAAAAAAAATTTAGTACCATTTGCCCCCACCATTGCCGCAGCTTTCCTTCTCACTACCTTCCCTTTTCCGGTGACGGCGGCTGTATTCGGCGAAGAGGCATAGAGCCACTTATGAGTGAAACTATAGAGAAGGTGGGAACCATGGAGTTGAAATACCCCGATGACTTCCGTTCCCCTTTCTCCCTCGAAGTGATGTCGGACCCCGTAAGTGTAGCCTCCGGCGACACCTTCGATCGCTCATCAATCCAGCGCTGGATCGACTCCGGTCACCATACTTGCCCCATCTCTTAGCTTCCTCTTCCTCCCCAATCCGTTCTAATCCCGAATCACGCCCTTCGTTCTCTCATACACAACTACACTCCTATCGCCGGCGGAAAGTGCAATAAACCTCAAATCTCACCGTCGACTGACCCAAGGTTCCTTCTCTTATCCCTCTCCTACCCCGCCTCCAACGCCGCACTTTCTTCGTTGCTCCGCCTCGCCAAAGACGAACTCGACTTTCGCCGCCTTCTTTCCGACTCGGCAGCTCCTTCCATTCTCCTTCGCCACGTCGCCTCTCAGGACTCCCCTGACCTGCAGGACCTCGCTCTCCGTATCCTCATCTACATCTCCCTCGACGGCGATGACGCCCGCGTCGGACTCGTCTCGGACGGTGCCATCGACTCACTTGCTCAAGCCCTAGCCGCCGGTGGACCCAACGCTTCCCTCGCAGCCACTACTCTAACCAGCCTCGCCGTAGTTGAGGTCAATAAGTGCACCATCGGCGCTCACCCTTTCGCAATACCAGCCCTTTCGGTCCTCCTCCATAACGGCAAGGCTCGAGATCGCCGGGAAGCTGCTACTGCGCTGTACGAGCTTTGCAAGTTTCCGGAGAATCGCCGGCGTGCTGGGGCGTTGCCGGCCCTGGTTTACTTTGCGGGAGATGGCTCAGAAAGGGCTGTTCAGGTTCTGAGTTTGATTGCGAAGTGTAGAGAAGGAAGGGATGCCATGGCTAATGTCGATGGGTTCGTTAGGGTTTTGGCTGGAGTTTTGGTGAAAGGCACCGGGAGAGGGATCGAGCATGCACTTTTGGTGCTGAACTTTGTATGCTCTGATATTGAGAAGGTAAGATGGGAAGCAAAAGAAGAAGGGGTCCTGGAGATTTGTTTGGTGCTTGTTGAAAAGGATGATGGGAAGATTGGGACGAATGCTTTGGCTTTGGCTAGAACTATTGAGAAGGAAGAATTTGTTGGTTTAATATGAATCGCTGGTTTCCATGTTATGGAGATCTTGCGTTCGTGTTATTGATGGGGGAAGCAGAGCAGCTGGGCTTGTATTCAACCTGTAATTGTTAAATGAGTTCTTCCCTGCTTTGAAAACTACTGTATAAAAGGTGATGTTTTCCTTTTGTTTTGGGCTCTACTTCCTCAAGGTCTGTAAAATAAATAGTTTTGTTAATATTGAAAAAGTCATAACTTGTTTTCGTAACAATTTAAACTCTTTTCATGGAAGCAACCATATTTACCCTGCATATTCCTTAATTGCTGCAATTGAGTGGCTACTTCACCTTCCGATTTACATCTTGATATGATTGAGGGACATGGTTTTGGTTGGATTTTCTAAGTTGTTCTGGTCCAATTAGGGATTGATCAACGGGATAATCATGGAGTCTAAATTTTATTGCTAAATATAGGCCACGTTATTATTGCTTTGGCTGTGTGCCCTCGATGTTATGGGCACCCATCCCCACCCAATCATTGGACTTTGTGGAGTGGATGCACTATTGTCTGTAATCAACTTAGACCGTCAGGTGTTTTTCTTTGTAACGTTATTGGTATGCCAAAAGAGTGAAAAAAGTTTGTGGTTTTATCTCATTTTAGTGCATAACTTAATTACTATCTCATATTTTAGTGTAAAAGTTGGTATAACTTAATGACTATCTCATATTTTAGTGTATAAGTTGTCTGTTGGATAATGCAGTTTTGATGGAAGTAAGTGCGTCTGTCAATAGGAAAAGTTGTTTGGAGTTTTGCAGAAAAGCATAACATATGCGAACAACTATGGATATAGTTGTCCTTGTGCTAGAGGTTTTTATTGAAAATAGATTATTCTTGACCAAAAAAAAAAAGTGAGTTCGACTCTGCAACAAGGTGCAACTCTATTTAACAAGTGTTAGGTGGTCGTCGGAAGGCTTTTTTTTTTTTAATTCAAAATGTCCTTCTCAAATGATGAAATTTTCTTGTGTGGTGGGTGTGGGTGCAAAGGATAATTGGCAATCAAAATATTTGATATGGTGCTTCAGACTCAAATTTGGGTTGTCTAAATTGTATAATCTAGTATTCTTGTTCGGAGGTGTCCTTACCCATTAAAACCTTATAAACTTTTCTTTTAAATTTGAGTTGTCCACAACTTTTAATGGTTCTCATTCTCAAGTATTTGGTTTTTATACTCATAGTTTCGAACTTATGCTATTGAAATGAATTTTTTTGGGGTTTTCTGAACCTTATGGATTAAAAAATGCAATGCTCTTTGTATAATGCACGCTAGCTAGCTTGTGTGTGATAACTGTGATTTGCAGGTCTACTGATGATTTTAATTGACTTACTTTCATATAGAATCTTAATACAAATAAAACATCAACAGGTGCAAGTTGCGAAGTATAGTTGGCAAATGCATTTATGACAGGACTTGGTTATTTAATTGTGGCCTAATAAAATTTTTTGGCTTGTATTAATTTTTTAGTTAATACCACATGCATGAGGATAGTTTTTAATTGGGGGCATATACTGCATCAGTTGCTCTGCATGCCCCTCCATAATGGTTTATATATTTTTTGAAGACTATGTTGATAGAGCTTGATGTTGTAATTAGTAAGTAGCATAATGAAGTGTTCTTTATTTTTCCTTATGGAGGGTAGTTTATAACTGCTGCTTGTGCTAAGTGGACAGATCTTCTCCCATCTTTTGTTCGTTTTTTATTTCTCCTAGGTTTTGAGTAAAGGACCTCACCTACTTTGTTTGCTTCCTTAAAATACTTTTTCCTATGTGGCCCCATCTCTATTTGTTCTTATGTTAATTTGCCACAACAAACATCATTAAATTCATATTGAATATACTATCAATTGTTTGATTGAAATGCATGCTTCAAATATAACTCAAATACCGCATCAAAATTGTTCCCAGTGTATGTCAACTAAAGCTAATTAAAGCTAATTACAATTAACTACCATTTTTGCAGTGTGCTTCAATGTGATGAATTTTTTAAATGAAATGCATGATTCAGCTTTAACTAAGTGTGGGCTCTGAAAATTCGGCCCCGGCCTCCCCGCCTGACATCATTTTCATTTTTCTTTGGCGAGGGAGTTTTAACGGAATAAGTTCCGGGGTAAATTTTGGAAGGCAAATGAGTTTGTAGATAAAACACTACCCAGAGATTTCGCCCTCATTTTGCGAGGACTTTATGATCTGAGTTCTGTTTTCCTATAGGCGCAAGCCCTTATAGTTAATTACCCCTCCCACTAACTAGAGAGAACTTTCGATTAAGGTTAGTCGTCAATCAGATACGTAGAGAATACATGTTATCTGGCATATAGTAGCAGCATAGATGTTTGGAAATTGGGTTTGAATGTTTGAGAAGTTTAAGGTTTAAATTTGAAAATTTGAAGGGTTTGGGTGTTTGAAAATTGATATTTAAAATAGAAATTACTCCATCTTGCACTTAAAGCGGATGGTGGGGGAATGGATGATGGACTCGATCTAGATCTCATGGTTCCGTCGTCCCGGGCCATCGTGGTCCCTGTTCTACTAAGTCAGAGGAGGTAGTCGACCCCAACCTGACAGAAGGATCCTTATCGGTAGCCATGGGTTGCTTTGTCCAAGTGGATCTTGTAGACCTGGAATGCATGTTTGTCTAAGGTGATAAATTTGAATCCATCTTAGCTAGTAGAGAGCTTTGTGCCACATCGATCATATCCTATTGATTCATATCTCAAGGATTTGATGCCATTAAAGAGCGTATTGGCTCTGGCCATAATCAGTATTTCGTGGTGCCATTTGGCGGCAAAACTACTCGGTTCAGAGGGCCCCGGGTCATAACCGTTTATCCTGCGGTGTCATTTGGCGGCAAAACTGCCAGTTAGAGGACACGTACCACGTCCTTATTGGCAGGAGATTGTTTGAGAATGGATCCTAGTGATATTTTCGACTAGGCATTTGGTTCTATGTGAGCTGAAGTTATATTTAAATTTGTCCACCTCGGCAAACTGTTACGGAAGGTGGATGAATTTTGTGCTTTAAGTGTTGATGGATTTATTTCAAATTTTAAATATTTTTGAGATTTTTGGGATTTCTGGAATTTTGGAAATCTTTGTTTGTGGAGTTTTTGATTTTGATGGACATTTGGGGTGGCAGTTGAAAATATTTGTGAATCTTGTATTTTGTATCTTGTATCCGTTGGCTCAGTAAAAAGAGTCGTCACTCTTTGCCCGTCGGCACAATATTCATCTCCTTATGACTCCCTTCAGTAATCACGTGATCAGTAAAGGATATCGCCAAACCCTTTTTAAAGGAAAGCCCGTCGGCCCACCATCCTGTACAGGTATCATGTCTCCAACCAACGGTTCAACCAGTCTTTACTTGTCTTTCAGTAACAATAACAATAATTCAATCATATATTCACATTCGTATGCATATTCAATCATTCAAATCATCAATTCAGAAAATCAGATGTCGTACGAGAAATCGGCGGCATAACGACAGTATACAGAATTTACACAGAAATCACAGATTTAGAACTTTACCAAATTACCACAGAACATGTAAAATAATAATATAAGACTTTCATTGTACTGAAGTAACATTTTTCAACATCCTGATAATTATCTATTCGATAAAAATCGCACAGAACTCAAAATACCCGGTAAAAACTTTACAGAAAATACTCAAATCGCGTAGGAATATCATATCAGAAACATATCAAAAGTTGTGCGGTAAAACTTTCGTCAATACAAAATTATACGCATTTTTCGGTAATGGAAACACAAAACTGAGCACAGAAATATCAAAACTCAAAATCTTCGAAAACAGAAATAGGATTCAGAGTCCTTACTGCGAGACAGACAAATCTTCCAACTGCGTCGTCGGACGAAATGCGCTCAGCGGGCTCCAAAACCAAGCTTTTCCTTCTCTTCCTTCTCTTTCTCTCTCCTGATTTCTCTTCTCTCTCTTCAAATGAATCCAAAATATCTCTATCGGATATTTATTAACACTGATCGTCCCGGACGATCCAAAATTCGTCCCGGGACGATTTGCCCTCGGGCAGAATTTCGTCCAGACGAAATTAAATAGCGTCCGGACGACTTGCTCTCTGGACGAATTTCGTCCAGACGGATCGTCCCGATCTTTCCATGTTCGTCCAGACGAAATTGGCAGATTCTTCACAATTTTCTTCAGTTCGTCTGGGACTAAAGTCAGATCGTCCGGACTAACTGCACTCAAAAAAATCAGCTTTGGAGGGGGTTTTACAATCTATATGTTTACAAGCTAACGGTGCACGTCCAGGGGTATTTTGGGAATATTTAGAAATGACTTTTGTCCGCTTATATGAATGTTGCGGATCCGGTGGCGTGGCGCAGCCGCTTCTAAATGGAGTTGTATACTGTATTGCACAGGTAGACTATCGTGCACTACTTGCATGATTTATGCAGGTGGATTGTAGTTCACTAACGAATCTCCTGCTTTAACACATAGAAGCTCGTATTTGTTGTGCTCTTCGGTCTTTTGTATTTTTGCTTGTAGGCAATATACTTGGCATATAACAAATCTCTTACAACAATTCGTAGGAGTTTGCCTTTGCTTATAGGTAATGTGTTACCGGCTCGTTGCTAGCATTGAAGAGGGATTCTTATGTTGCCGCAAGCTCTGCGCCGATTTCCCTCCCTACAACGCTATGTGAGCATGTAGGGGGTTTGCTGCCCCGTTGCAAGCCACGAGAAAAGAATTTTTTTTAGATTAATTATTATTAAGGATAATTAATTAACATTAATTATAATTAATAAAGATTAATTATAATTAATATTAACTAATCATATATAAACTATAATTAATTCATAATAAATAATTATAATTAATTAATTATGATTAGAATACTTAATTATACTTAATGATAATTAATCATATTTAATTATTAATGATAATAATTAACTATGATTAATTATAATTAATATAAACTAATTATAGAAATTATAATTAATTTATAACTAGTTATAATTATTTTATAAATTAATTATAATAAAAATAATAATAATAATAATAGAGCATAGACTGGTAAGAGGTTTTTTGTTGCTTTACATTTCATAAACAGGGATTTCTGCGTCTCATGGGAGCTTGCCACCTCAATCTTGACTTGGACATTTGATTTGCTTTTTGTTGGAGTTGATTTGTCCTTTTGCTATAGGAGCTATTTGACTTGTTGGGTAGAGTCCATTTGATTTTTTTGAGTTGCATTAGATTTTGCTTCTATTGATTGATGGGTCTCTATGTGTGACCAACCATCATCATTGAAATCTCTACATGCTAATATTTTTTATGGGGTGATCATCAAAATTTGCTTTGAAAAAATTAGGGTGACCATCAAAATTTGCTTTGAAAAAATTATTATTATTTTGTCATCCTTGTTGCTAGTTCCTAACTTGGAGCAGAAAGATTGATGGATATTATTATGCCATGGCTAGTCGCAAGACACATCAAAACTAATTTATTAATCTAAAATTGAGTTTTATTGGTGCCAGAGCATTTTTTGGAAGTGCCATGTCATATTGAAATCTCTACATGAGCTAACCCATTTTTTATGAGAAATATGCAAGGGTGGGCTAAGTCATCACCCTTAAGTGACATACCACAATTTGCCAGGACGCACACTTAAATGTAGGATTTATCTCAATCATGCTCGCCAAGAATTGGTAAGAAATGTTTAGCATTCATTATAATATTTTTGTACTATTCATATAATCCTAGGAGAGTTTTTTTTTTTTCAATTTGAAAATGTGTAAAATCAAGGAATAGTAGTCACAGAATAATTATTATAATCTATGGATTGATGAGGTGACAGAATAATAATCATAGAATAATTGTATTAGTCTATGGATTAATGAGATGATATTAATAATAACTTGGATCATTAAGGTGGCATGAATTGAGTAAGGAATGTTGGAGGATTGCTAGGCTTGGTGGAACATTGATGGAGGAAGAATTCATGTTAGTGGAATTGATGGAGTTTTGATATTTCTACATATGCCAATGGGCATATTGGTACTTCTAGGATGTGATCTAGGATTCATGATGGCTATGGAATTTGAGCTTGAAATAGAATGAGAGAAATTATACTTAATTTTGTAGTAGCCTATGATTTTGCAATAGCTAACTTATGCTTTAAAAAAATGAGAATACTTGGTTAGTTACAAAAGTGGAATCACCAAATCACAAATATATTTCTTCTTACTTAAAAAGAAATGCCTAATCTACTTGCAAAAATTATAGTATGACTCTAAGAGATAGTTGGCCACATAATATAAGATAGTAGCTATGTATAT
This sequence comes from Dendrobium nobile, assembly GCA_022539455.1. Lineage (NCBI taxonomy): Eukaryota > Viridiplantae > Streptophyta > Magnoliopsida > Asparagales > Orchidaceae > Dendrobium > Dendrobium nobile. The sequence continues at coordinate 72,902,064 of CM039734.1, forward strand.
ATTTTTTAAATATAACAAGAAAGCAATAAGAAATTTTGGCTCTAGGGATGGCGGAATTAGTAAGGCGAGAATTTATTAATCTTTTAAAATAGATTGTTGAGAGATTTGGAGTTTGAGATAGAAATAGAATGAGAGAAATTATACTTGATTTTGTAGCAAACTATGATTTTGCAATAGTTAACTTGTACTTTAAAAAAATGAGAAGAATTCTTGGTTAGTTACAGAAGTGGAATCACTAAATCATAAATATATTTATTCTTACTTAAAAGCAATGCATAATCTACTTGCAAAAATTATAGTATGGCTCTAGGAGATAGTTTGATCACATTATATAGGATAGTAGTTATGGATATATTTCTTAAATATAGCAAGAAAGCAATAAAAATTTTCGGTTCTAGAATAAGGTGGTGGAATTTGCAAGGTGAGAATTTATTAATTTTTTAAAATAGATTGTTGAGAGATGAAAATTGGAATTCTTTAGTTAAGCAAACCTAACATGGGATAAGATGGCTACTTTCATTAAGAGGACTGTTGTAATAGATTTACAAGTTTAAAAATCGATTATGCACTGAGGAGAAGAATTCATGGTGGAGTGAAGGGGTGTTGAAGGTTATCAAGGAAAAGAAATTCACTTTTTGTTGGTGGAAAAATTGAATTAGATTGTGGCTTATTAGGATTATACCAAAAATAGAAGTCCTACAAATAGGAGTTTAAGCAGCTACAACTATTGAGAAATTAAGGTAAATAAATTCACTTTTGATGGTGAAAAATTGAATTACATTGAGGTTATCAGGATTATACTTAAAATAGAAGTCCTGCAAATAGGAGTTTAAGTAGCCACAACTTTTAAAATAGTGTTCGAAATTGAGAGCCCCTACATGTGGTTGGTTTGAAACTTGTTTCTAGCATTATTACATCAAAGTGAACCAGCCCAAATCTACAGGAAGGATTTATCTGCTCTACATGCATGGTTATTGACGTCGGAGCTTAGGATGGACACCCGAAAATAGAAGAATAACAGCCTGGGAGTACCGGTAGCAACTTCAGTTTCAAATACTGATAAAACGTTTCTTTTCCTCTTTTCTTTACTAGGCCTTATATGTGGCTTGTACTGGTATGAATACCCATACCGCGAATTAGTCGGGAGGCTGAAATTAGAATTACTCTCTTTTTAATTTCTGTTACGAAATTGCTCTGTATCCAGTGATATCACTGGTGGTGATCATTTTGGCGCGATAATAAGAATTCAAACTGTTCTTGTTTGGCGTTCTATTGCGCGCGCATTTGTGACGATCCCCGTCGTGTGAGTGTCGACGACGATCTTCTCCGTGTTCGATGTCCGTTTTCGTTTTTTCTTGTTGATCTTCCTGTTCCGTCGATCTTTCTCCTGCCGTGACTTGTTCTGTTCGCAGTCCGGTGTCAAGTGGTATCAGAGCCGGCAAGATGCAGCCTCGTCGAAATGTTCAGAGACCAGTTCAGGAAGTTGTGATCGAAGACCTACAACGAGAAATCGCTCAGTTACAACAGCGACTAGCTCGATTCGAACAACGTGAGCCGGTGACAAATACCAATGAGGATGAAGAGGTGAATCCGTTTCATCAAGAAAGTTCCAGTGACGAAGATAATGCGAGACGGCCGATGGTGAGACAAAACAGGAAAGCTCATAATGACTGGGGAATCAAGATCGAACTACCTGAGTTCGATGGAAGGATGGATACAGATGAATTTATCAACTGGTTACAAACAGTGGAACGGGTTCTTGAATTCAAGGAAATTCCGGCCGATAGAATCGTTAAACTGGTCGCTATAAAACTCAAACGCACGGCTTCTTTGTGGTGGGAAAATTTGAAGAGATCAAGAAACAGAGAAGGCAAGAGCAAAATTGTTACCTGGGCTAAGATGAAGCGAGAATTACAAAGAAAATATATTCCGGATCAGTATAAACAGGAGGTTTTCTTGAAATACACTCAACTTCAACAGCAGCAGTTGTCTGTGGAAGAATACATCTCAGAATTTGAACAGTTAGCATTAAAGTGTGATATTGCTGAACCGGAAGAACACACTATCACCCGATTCTTATCAGGATTACAGCCTTCGATCGCCAATGTAGTGCAATTACAACCTTATTGGACCTTTCAAGACGTCACCGGATTAGCTTTGAAGGTCGAAAAACAACAGTCTAAATCCCGGAGGTTCTATCAAAAAAACACCAGCTCCGAACCTGTACTTGACAAAGAGATCAAAAACATCAAGAATGTTGCATGAACCAGCAAATCACAAGATGAAGCTACAACCCGTCCACCTAATCGTTGGACTCAGGGAGTGAGTACCACACCCGCCCGTAAATGTTTCAAATGCCAGGGGTTTGGTCACATTGCGTCCAACTGCCCAAATCGATGTGTAGTGACCATGATAGAAGAACCAGAAAATGAAGATGTTTCTTCTCCTGTAGACAATAACGCCCCAGCAGTAGAACCAACATATATAGTGGGAGACGAAGGCAATCTATTGGTGCTACAACAGTCCCTCAATATTCACAAGGAAGATTCGTGTTTGAGACACAGTATCTTTCGAACAAGGTGTACCGTTAAAGATCGAGTGTGTAACGTGATCATCGACAGTGGGAGCTGCGAAATGTGGTTGCTGCTATTATGGTAGAAAAGCTACAATTAAACACCACAGCTCATCCCAAACCGTATGCACTATCCTGGATACGTAAGAATGCTGAAATACAAGTAAGTAAGCAGTGTTTGGTTGATTTTTCCATAGGACCGTTTAAAGATCAAGTTCAGTGTGACGTCGTCCCCATGGACGCGTGCCATTTGCTGTTGGGACGACCTTGGCAATTTGACAAGGGTACTATCCATAATGGAACCACCAACACCTATTCATTTGTCCATGATCAGCAGTCCATCGTGTTGTTACCAACGCCTGTGATTGAACAAGAAGGGCGTTTTGCAACTAACATATTCAGTCATACCCTTTTATTACAAGAGTTGAAGGCAGCCCAACAGGGGTTACTCGTGATGTTGATGGAAGAAAATCCTCCACAGGAGGATATCCCTGAAGATGTCAGACCATTGTTACAGCAGTTTCATGATGTATTGGTCTCAGAGTTACCTGCAGGTCTTCCGCCTTTGCGGGACATTCAACACCATATGGAGTTGATACCAGGATCAATACTACCCAACAGACCAGCCTACCGGCTCCGACCGGATGAACATCAGGAATTGCAACGACAAGTCGAAGAACTTGTCAACAAAGGATTTGTACAACCCAGCGCCAGCCCCTGTGCAGTCCCGACATTACTTGTACCCAAGAAAGATGGTTCGTTCCGGATGTGTATAAACAGTAGGTCTATCAATAAGATTACGATTAAATATCGTTTTCCTATTCCAAGAATTGATGATATCTTTGATCAGCTCTATGGGGCCACCTTGTTCTCTAAAATCAATCTTAGAAGCGGTTATCATCAGATTCGCGTAAGGCCAGGGGACGAGTGGAAAACCGCCTTCAAAACGCGGGAAGGATTATACGAATGGAGTGTGATGCCATTTGGAGTTTCTAATGCTCCTAGTACATTCATGAGACTCATGAATCAGATCTTTTAGCCTCTAATGAATAAATGTGTGGTCATCTACTTCGATGACATCTTGGTGTATAGCCGTGACACCAAAACTCATCTAACACATTTACAGCAGGTCTTTGAAATCCTAAGGGAACAGCACCTATTTGCTCATCCAAAGAAATTTCAGTATTTAACAAGTAGTATCACATTCTTGGGTTTCATTATCACGGCCGCAGGAATTAAAGCTAATCCCAGTAAGGTTGAATCCATTATACAGTGGCCGAAACCAACTTCTACAACGGAGGTACGTCAATTTCATGGCCTTGCCTCATTTTACAGGAGATTCATAAAGAATTTCAGCTCCATTGCTGCACCCATTACGGAATTATTGAAAGAGGATCGCTTCTTTTGGAACCCTGACGCCGACCATGGATTCGAACAATTGAAACGAGCTATCTCAACAGCTCCTGTTCTTTCTTTACCCAATTTTGAAGAAGTGTTTGAATTAGATTGTGATGCATCTAATTTAGGCATCGGTGCCGTGCTCAGCCAGAAAGGACATCCTATAGCGTTTTTTAGTGAGAAGCTTAATGAGGTGCGGCAGAAGTATTCCGTCTATGACAAGGAGTTCTACGCAGTGGTGCGAGCACTACACCATTGGGAACACTATTTGTTACCCCATGACTTTATCTTGTTCACCAATCATGAGGCGTTGAGGTTTCTTAACACAGAAGAAATTAAAAGGACGCCATGCTGCATGGGTAGAATATATGGGAGCTTTCCATTTTGTTCTAAAACACAAATCTGGCCAATTCAATTGGGTAGCTGATGCACTTAGTCGACGGGTATCCTTGCTTCAGACATTGCAAAGTAAGATTACTGGCTTTGAAGTGTTGAAAGAATTATACCCCCAGGATCCTGATTTTGGGATTATATGGACTAAGTGTCTAGAAGGGCCTCATCAATTTTATCATCGTCAACATGATCATCTTTTTTATGGCAATCGGCTATGCATCCCTCAGTGTTCGACAAGGATAATTATATTGCAAGAATGTCACGAGTCTGGCATTGCAGGCCATTTCGGTAGAGACAAGACGTTAGCTTCCGTTAAAGAGCATTTCTACTGGCCTTCCCTAAGTCGAGATGTGGAACGCTTTATTAAGCATTGTTGTACCTGTATCAAAGCTAAAACCCAAGGAAAAAAACTGGGTTTATATACACCTTTGCCGGTACCAGAAGGTCCCTGGACGGACATCAGCTTAGATTTTGTACTTGGATTACCGAGAACACAACGCAACAAGGATTCCATTATGGTGGTAGTTGATCGCTTCTTAAAAATGGCTCATTTCGTGGCATGTAACAAGACTCTGGATGCTACTCATGTCGCCGATTTATTCTTCAAAGACATCGTCCGTTTACACGGAATTCCAAAGACCATGACATCTGATCGGGATGTCAAGTTTTTGAGCCATTTTTGGAAAAACCTGTGGTCTAAATTGGGAACGAAATTGCAATTCAGCTCTACTGCACATCCCCAAACTGATGGCCAGACGGAGACTGTTAATCGAAGTTTAGGAAATCTTCTTCGCTGTTTTGTCGGGAAAAATATAAAACAATGGGATCTTATATTACCACAAATAGAGTTTGCATTCAATCAGTCAGTGAACCAAGCTACGGGGCATACTCCCTTTCAGGTAGCATATGGCAGTAACCCGTTGACTCCGCTTGATCGGATTCCTCAAATGACCACTAATAATTACAGTCTTGACGGAGAAAAACGAAGTAAAGAAATTCAGCAACTACATCAACAGGTGCGCGAACTCATCCAGAAACATAATGATAAATGCATTAAACAGGCAAACAAAACCCGACGAGACGTCCAGTTTAATGAAGGAGACAAGGTGTGGATTCGTTTGAGAAAGGAAAAATTTCCTCCTGGCGCGTTTGGCAAGCTCAAACCGAAAGCAGACGGACCATTCCGAGTTGTTCGGAAGATTGGAGATAATGCGTATCAAATCGAACTTCCTGGGGATTACAATGTATCAGCCACCTTCAATGTGTTCGACCTAGCTCCTTATTATGAACCTGAAGTTTTCCCTACACCGGGAGAATGACGCCGGAGCTTAGGATGGACACCCGAAAATAGAAGAATAACAGACTGGGAGTACCGGTAGCAACTTCAGTTTCAAATACTGATAAAACGTTTCTTTTCCTCTTTTCTTTACTATGGCCTTATATGTGGCTTGTACTGGTATAAATACCCATACCGCGAATTAGTCGGGAGGCTGAAATTAGAATTGCTCTCTTTTCAATTTCTGTTACGAAATTGCTCTGTATCCAGTGATATCACTGGTGGTGATCATTTTGGCGCGATAATAAGAATTCAAACTGTTCTTGTTTGGCGTTCTATTGCGCGCGCATTTGTGACGATCCCCGTCGTGTGAGTGTCGACGACGATCGTCTCCGTGTTCGATTTCCGTTTTCATTTTTTCTTGTTGATCTTCCTGTTCCGTCGTTCTTTCTCCTGCCGTGACTTGTTCTGTTCGCAGTCCGGTGTCAGTTATTTTATTTTTCATCTTTGCATTGCTTTTATGCTATGAATGTTGTTCCGATTCTGAAAGAGCAAAGCAGATAGTTTTCTAGATTTTGTTCCAGTGCCACGCGTGGTCTGCAATTTGGTGGATAATCTGTGAAACGGAGAGCCATTACTCACATATGCCACAGCCTTGGTGGTATGTTAACTTCCATTTAATTGAACCTATTTGTTTTATAGCTGTAAACTTTTTATTTTGGATTTTGAGTGAATTTAATTATAAACTCACATATATCTTTATACACTATCTTGAACCGGTAACCTCTTTGGTGGAAGCTGAGGCGAAACTCTCAAAGACAAGGCTTAGGTGGGCATCGTTGACTACTCTATTTTGCAACTTGTTTTTGCAGAAACATTTAAATTGGCCGTTAATGATGGCGCAGTGATTGTTATTATTTTGTTTTTACTGAAATTGTTGGAGTATTTTTTGTTTGAGACTTTGTATTTTGGAAAATTTTTATAGAAAGTTAATGTTGGCCTTATCTACTAGCAACCACATTTGTACCAATTTAATTGAAACCTATTTCCTGTGGTTGGTGGGAACAATACTATGATCAGAAGCAATGTCTTCGTTATGTAATTAAGTTTATACTGATGATACTTCAGGTTTGTTTGATACTGTCTTTCTTTTATTTAATTTTTTTTTAAAATAACATTGTTTCATTTATGATAAATATGATTAGAATATTTCCTTCATTTTTTGCATGCGCAATTTTATTATATTGTTATGAACATATGAATTGATTTTTATTGTAGCTATGATTATAATGTGAGTGGAATTTTTATTTGGTGGCAGCGATTGGGAACATTTTTAGACCTATATTCTTACTGTGCCATTGTCGTGCTTTTGGTTGGCTTGGCTATCCTTGCTGTTGCACCAGGTATGTTCTATGCGCTTCATATTGGTTGGTTGAAGTTGGAAAATATGTTTTTGAAAAATGACATGTATTAGATTTCATCATTTGGTTGGGATGTAATTTGAAATTAATGCGAGCTTTTAATAATGCAAAAACCTTCAAAATATCTAGAAACTACAAATTCAAAGCTTGCGAGGAATTCACTAAGATTTGGTTAGTGATATATGACCATTCGATTTGATCATCTATCATATGGTTCATCAATATGTATGAAATATTCCTCTTACAAGCATTATAAATACTCCCCCAGGGGTAGATGATGGGATATATAACATTCGAGCTAGCATTGACTTGGACATCAAATGTCCTTTAGGGGGATAAACTTTTTGCATAGGCTCACCGTTTATTAGCTATGCGTGTGTTGCAAATGTACCCTTGCTAATGATAGCTTCTCTTGAGAAACATGCTCAACTCAGCCATGTCTCCAAAACAATAATTTGTCGCTATCTTGGAAAAGATTATGATAGGAAATAGATGTAATTTCTACCAGATTAGCGAACCACAAGAAGAATTTGGGAAGAAGAACACACCACGAAATTTTGTATTGTAAGAAATACGAAAGAAAAAGACAAGATACAATGGATCATCAATTGGAGAGGACCTAACTCTCCCAACCTCTAGACGATGGCTAGATCCCAAACAAAATCCAAGAACTCTCTAAAATTTAGCAAATACATGATACCCTTATCACAAGAAATTTTCTTCCTTAAAGCATACCATCCAAAAGGAAATCTCTAAACAGAACTACTTTGAAACCATTGGAATAAAGGGGCCTGTTGGTTCTTAGTTCTATTGTGAAATATACATTTTGTAGCATCAATTCTACGAATCCTTATTTGGTCTCCTGTTACATGAAAAATCTAAATATATAACCATTTAATCATATCCAGATTTTGAACCTTAATTAGCTCCTGCAAGTTTGTGCCTTTACTAGAGGCAAGAGGTAGAAGACTACCTAGTATCAGTCCCTTTGGTGCAAAAAAAGTGGTAGTTATCCTATACGAACCTCCTAAGTTGCTGCCTCTGGTGCCCCTCTCCAGGTGCTTATGGTCCTCCATTAATTGTGCTAGCTCCATAGTCTCCCCAAGTAACGAGGCCTCATCATTCTAACTGCTGCCCGAATCTCTGTTTTGAGTCCTTTCATGAAGTTCATCTCTACCACAGTCTCAACAAACTACAATAAAATTTTGGGAAGAAGAACACACCATGAAACTTTGTATTTCAAAAAATATGAAAGAAAATGGCAAGATATAATGGATCCTCAATTGGAGATGATTTGACTCTTTCAATCTCTAGCCGGCGGCTAGAGCCCAAACAAAATCTAATAACTCTCCTGATGAGGGCATCAGATTCCGACATGTGTACCATCGCCAGAGGCGTCGATCGACGGCCTTGATTCAGAGTCTTTATTTTTGATGTCTTATTATATTCATGTCATTTATATTTTGTCTTTTCCGTTTGTATCCCTATGAGGGAAGTAGTGTTTGTTTTGCCCCATGGGCATTGTAGTCTTTTATTTTCCGTATGTTGTGGAGCCTATATAAAGGCTAGATCTTGTACTTTGATGATTATTGATTGATGAAATGAAAATTGTTCTCTTTGTTCTCTTTGTGAGTGCATGACAAGATCTCTTAGTGAGTTCTTCCTTGGGATCTCTTGGTGAGTTCTCCATCTTATTTGTGTTTATTCGCTTACCAATTTTCCCCTCATTAGAAGCCGCTCAAAATCCCCTCTCCCCAAACCCTAGCCGCCGGCTTCACCTCCTTGGTTGTTGCCGCCGGCCACCTCCACCATCCCGGCCGCCCACCTTCCGCCGCCCCTCCCCTTCCGGCCAACTCCCTTCCCCATCCCATGTTGAATTGAGATTTAGAATTCAAATTTTGAATTCTTTCCAAATTTGGAATTCCAAATTAGGAAAGTTTGCATGATTGACTCAATCTCATTTATTTTAATTGTGGAGTTTTCAAATACTCATCCACGTCATCAATCAACGTTTAGAAACCACTTTCCCCTCCCCCATAATTCCTTCTCCCTCTTGAGCATGCCGCCGACCCCCCTTCCCCCCAATCAAGCCCCCATTAATTGCTCACTTAACTCCCTTAATTCTAATTTGAAATTCAAATTAGGGAGCATTTATTTTCCCTCCCATTGGAATTAAAACTGAAATAATTTCAGTTTAAACTCTTCTCCCTCTTCCCTCTCCCACCGCCGGCCACATCTCTCCATTGGGAAAGTTTTAATCTCCTCCTTAATTTGGGGATTTCAAAATTTAATTCTCAAGTTCTCCCTCCTAAATTCCCTAAACTGAAATCAATTTCAGATTTCTAAAGTTTGAACCCCTCTTCCCCTCATCCTACCGCCGGCCTCCCCCTTCCTCAACATCCCGCCTGCCTCCCCTCTCTCCTTTTTTGGAGAACCACTTGGCGACAACCATTCTTTCCCCTTCAACTATGCATGGAGGTTCCCGAATGGAATTTCGGGTTTGAATACGACGATCAAGGGCGAGTGGACATCCTCCGATCTCCTTTCTTTGACGTCGGATTCGACTTCGACGACACCGTCGTGGAGTATTTGTCCCGGATCATCCCCACTCTTATACAGACCGTCGACGACCACTTCTCAGATTACACTTGGATCATCGAAGGACGTCACACCGCACTACCTCCCCGATCCGCGCCGACCTCTTCGTCCCTACGGATCTACGGCACCATCGCCCTAGGGGTTGTCTCATCGATCGTGTGGTTCTTCTTCTCCCAACAAGCTTAGGGATAGGTAAATGAGAGCGGCCTCAAGGTGAGACATCGCTTTGTTAACCTTGGGATTCTCGTTGATCTAGTCATTAGCATTACTTTATTGGAGTCGTTATTTTATTGAGCTTGTAAACTTAGTCGAATTATCTTGCCTAAGCGTGGTTAACTTCCAAGATCTCCTTTGATTTGTCAATTTCGCAAAGCTAGAGAATGTACGTTCATTACTTTACATAACTTCTATTAATTTCATAAGATTTGATTCCTGGATTCACATCATCTCCAAAATTCAGCAAATACATGATACCCTTACCCTAGGAAATTTTCCCCCTTAAAGCATACCATTTAAAAGGAAATACCTAAACAACCCCCCCTTTGAAGTTTTCCTCACAATAGTAGGAAAACCCCTTGTAGAGGCTACCTAAGTAGGCCTCATCACTCTTGATAGCCCTAATGTTAAATATCTATCCTTAGATCCCTCTCACCTTAAAATTGAGGAAAGAAGCCACCCTCGAGCAATACCTTTGATGATTCTCTCAAAGAATGAGCTCAACATATAGCGTAAAAACATAATGTAATGATTGGTTTTCTTTATGAGCTCCATTGATGAGTGGCATTACCCCCATCGGTGCATCACCTGCAAATTGAGGTTTCAGGTCGTTTGCTCCAAGAGACAATCGATGGAGGCCAACTTCCAGCTAAGTTGATTAGCTCCTCAAATTTTCATAGGCTATAGGAACCCCCTAATTTTATTACCTTTGGTCCACATTAAGAGTGTCATTGATACTGTAAGTTCATCTCATTCTCATCATTATAAACCCAATAATTTCAAACAGCCAGTTTAAGGAGGGAAATCATATCCTTCCTCTTGCCCCTACTATTCCAACTCATTTACCCCCACACAAATATATTCGTTATGAACTTCGTCATTTTTTATGAATAAAGGATGTGACATCAATCTCCTTCAGTAACATAATCGAGATGAAAGCATTGCCTTTGTTGATCAAATTCTATACCTATTTCAGTTGCTTTTAAAATGCGTATTATTGATCTGTAGGAATGGGCCATTGATCCCTACGAATACATTGACCATATGCAAATTCACTGAGCCATTTATAATCCTTAAAATTTTCCTCTAAGTATCAGAGGAAATCCTAGTTGTACACAGGGTATTATCGAATACTTATTTAAATCTTAAATTCTAGGTATTTTAACTTATAATTAAATATCTTTAGAAAATTTTTGGAATAAATATTGAGGGTCATAAATCCTGTTCGTGTAACCTCAAACTTCACCTTTAGATGTAAATTTATGTTATATTATTTGGTTTTGTAATTTTTATAATTTTTATTTTTAATAATATAATACTATGTTATTATGTCTAATATTTGTTTGTGATTTATATTTCCAATAATAGTTATCTCTCATATCATTATTCCACTATTTGTATAAGTACATTATTAGACTCTTTTTAGTGATTATTTTGCACTTATGTTAGGATTATGCATCTCTGCCTTAGCTAGGGTTTTGTGACAGCATTCCCCTCTCCCTTGCCATTCTCCACAGTCTCTATGCTTCTTAAGTTCATTGACTCCGGCTACGTTGGAGTTGAGCATTCTACCCCGTGGATAGTTAAAAGTTTCCCCCTCTCCTCATCTTCTTCTATCATGGGCTTGTGACCAATGCTTCGACCTACTTCTCTCAGCATGTGATCCCAGCTTACCTACCGTCTCCTTAAACTACATGCTCGTCCCTGATGACTAGGTTTATTTCTCAAATGAAGAGGCGGATGAAGGGACAAAGCTTACCTACCGTCTCCTTCTTCTATCAGAATGCGCCACGTCATTTCTGCGCTTGGTACTGCGGCTTGATACCGTTGATATGACGCATTCTGGTTGGTCTCTGAATAACATTCTGCTGGTCTTTGAACATAATAATTTCTCCTTCAGTGGGCTATGGAATTGGCAAGAGGCCATTTAATGATAATGTTTTTTTATTTTTTTGTAGTAAATAAAATCTGGATGTTCAAAGTTACCGTTGATCTTTTGTCTCTAGCTGATGGGGTTTCTTAAGTAGCTTTTCTTGTTATGAGGACATGGAAATGTTCATATTCGGCACTCCATGGTTCATTAACAGCAAGCTATTCATATTCAAACCCTCGATGCTGAATTTTGCTCAATGAAGGAGGATTTTAAGAAGCCCCATTTGGATCAAGCTTTCATATCTTCCTCTATGTTGATCTTTGCAAGAGTAAGTTCTCAAAATTCTAGATCTTCCTTGCTTTATCATGATCGTTATTAAGACAAAGGATATGCAACAACCGATTATTTATGAGCGGAAACCATATTCTTGTTCTAACTGTGACATCTTCACCCAAGATGCTAAAAGCTTTCCCCTCCATAGACCCAACAATTTTTTAAATTGAGGCACGACAGAAGTAAAAGTTGTACTAGAGGTATTCTTTCTGGGTGAATTCCTAATCCTAATTGTAGGGTTGGTTTCTTCTCTTCTTCTCTAATACATGCTCATCCCGTTGCTCCTTACTTCAATATGCCTCCATCCAACACCACTTATAGTGTTGAATCCACTACATAGGGCTATCAAAATCGGGTCACGGGTCGGGTTCGAGTCAAATATGAAATTGACCCGACACTAGTTGATCCAATCAGAACCCGATATGTTTTTGCACACGGGTCAGCTTTTTTAACCTGGACCGACCCGACCCACTGCAGGGTGAGGCGTCAGCTGCTCGACGAGTCGACAGTGCAGGCAGGACTCGACGCGATGGGGGGCACTCGGGACAGGATGGGCACTCAACGCCACGACGACGCAGGCATACGCATTGGCGGGAGACACGATGCGGGCACTCGATGCGACGGCAAGCAGATTCGGCCAACGCGGGCGCGACGGCTGACAGACCGGGCAGACGCAAGTGTCGGGTGCGGGCGGGAATCAGGATTTTTGATTGCGGCATTTTGTGTACAACAGGTCGAAATTCTGGTCATTCACGGGTTTCCGAGTCATCTTGAAACCGACCTGATTTTTGAAGTGGACCAGTTTGTTGAACTCGAATCTGACCTGTTTCACAAACGGGTTACCATAACCCTGAATTTTCAAGTTAGATTTTAATCGGATTTTTGAGTTGTGTCAAATATTGACAGCCAATCACTAAATCTCCGAACTCCCATGGCTTTGAAAAAACCTCCAAGATCCCTCTATCTATTTGCAAAAGACCTCGCCCTTGAAGGCGCTTACATCACCTTCAACTACTTATAATCGTTCTCTTACATCCAATCATCTTCATCTAAAGCCACTATTCCCTCCATGACTGCTTTCATCTCTATTTTCGTTAGCTAATGGCCAGCTTCTTGATACATCAAAAGTCCATACTTTCTTCTACTGCATAGGCAAATCCTTCGGTAACTTCTATTGATATCTACATCTTCCCCCCTTCTTCCTCCAAGCAAAGGAATGCCAAGAGTAAAGGTGGGGTACCTCAGCTCAATAATTTTATGTTTATCCCAAATATTATTATTTGGAATGTTAGGGGACTTAGTAATGATAGAAGGATCATTGAGTACTGTAGAAAATTAGTCAAAGATTATAAGGCCGACCATATATGTTTGAACCTTATAGATTATCCTTTGGAAATCAGTTATAGAGTTAATACGCTCATCAAAACATAGCTAGTCATGGATGTTACATGTAGCAGTATGATGTAAAGACTGTTTTCCTATTGGAGATTATTGAACTATAAAGTTTGGAGATTGAACTATCTAAAGGGAAGAAAATTCTATGATTTAACTTAATTTTTTCTATAAAGCATTAAGGAGATGGAAGCCTTTGAATGGTGTAAAGTGAGTTTGTCAGCCAAAAGATATAAGTTTCGTTTGGAACAGCTTTTTTATTGCTTTTTAAAATAGATTTATAGTACAAAAGTTTATTAAAAAAATTGTACTAAAAAGTTATTTTAGAAAGCAGTTAAAAAAATATTATCACACTCATTCTTATGGAATTGACTACCAAAAACTTTGCTCTTTTTAAAAAATAAACACAAAACACATTTTAGTTTCTCGTGCAGCCAATCGTGGATGTTACATGTAGCAGTATTATGTTAAGAATAGGTTATTATATGAGGATGATGAAGAATAAGTTTATATGAATCCAAAATAGCTTAGAGACGTCTAGGGTTTGCTTTTCATCTTCTCTTTTTCGTCGTTGTTGTTCATCTTTGCTTCACAGTGTAGAGATTGCACCAATCACTTCTTTGGCTCTTTGGTTGTTGTTCGACTTTGCTCCTTGGACGACATTCCCTTCATATTTGATCTGAAATCACGCCTTGTTCATTCTCTGTTGGATCGGAAGTAACCATGACTACAAGAGTTTGCTCATGCTCGTTGACAAGGTAGGCATCTTTCTTACTTTCACGCACTTCTTGGGCCAAAATCATGTTAAATCCGTCGAATGACAGGATTTAGATTTAGGCGGATTTACGCAGTAAATCTTTAAATCCGGATTTACACGAACTTTTATTTGGTCCGGTGAATGTACGCTCCTCTACGTTTGGCCACCAATATTTTAGTGACATGTAGCATGAAGAAAAGTTGCCGACCCGACCCACTGTTTTTTGGGTTCTAGCACGTGCGTTTTTTTAAATCCTCCCTCCATGACCCCTTCCTCCGCCTTGTCCGCAGCCTCCTCAGCTCACCATCCCATCCCCTCTGCCTAATCTCCGACTTCTTCTTAGGCTGGACTCTCTCCATCTGTCGCTGCTTCGGCCTCCCCCGCCTAGTCTTCCACGGCATGTCCACCTTCTCCATGTCGCTCACCAAGTCACTCTGGAACAATATTCCCAAAGACGAGCCCTTTTCGGTCGCGGGAGCACCACCGGAGCTCCAGCTCACCTTAGCCGACTTACCAGAAGCCGTGATCAACTCGGTCGATCCGCCCGCTAAACCTCCTCATCGAAACCGAACTGGTGGAGAAGCCCAGCTCCGAGTCGGAGTGCATTCGGTGGCTCGACCTGCAGCCCGATGGATCAGTCATCTACATGGCGTTCGGGACGCAGGCGAAGATTTCGGCAATACCGAGCAAATCCTGAGCAATACCGATAAAATCCCTAGCAAATACCGAGTAAATCCTTAGCAATACCGAGCAAATTCTGAGCAAATACTGAGTTGTACCGAGTTTTTTCTAGCAATACCGAGCAAATACCTAGCAATACCGAGCAAATCCTTAGCAATACCGAGCAAATCCTGAGCAAATACTGAGTTGTACCGAGTTTTTTCTAGCAATACCGAGCAAATCCCTAGCAATACCGAGCAAATCCTGAGCAAATACCGAGTTGTACCTAGTTGTACCGAGTTGTAGAAAAACTCGGTACAACTCGGTATTTGTATAGTTTTGGCCTTGACAGAGCGGTATTTCTTTTTTTTTGCAAAGCAATACGGAGAAAATACCGAGAAAATCGCGAACATAGCATTCCCGGGTTCCGCTCCGGGTTAAGTCGTCGGGCCGTGCGGTAAAGAGTAAGAGCACGTGGCGACATATTATTGGCAACCGAACGTACCTCTACGTCATGTCAGAGGACGTAATAATTGTTCGATTTACACAGGCCTCAAATTACGCAATCTCAAAAAACCGTTAGGCTGGATTTAGCATAAATCCCGCTTTAAATCCAATACCAAACAGCCCCTTACTCTTCCGCTCGTTAAATTTGTTTTACACTTTGTCTACAATCATTGTTGAACAAGCACGGGTCCATGACCCGCCCATACCCGAATAATCATATGGGTTCCGAGTACAAAGTTTGTGGACAAATATTGGTGTTTGGGAAAGGACAAATGAAAAAAATTAACAAATAATCGACGACTTAAAAACTATTATAAATAATTTTATTAACAGATCTTAAACTCAAAAACTTAGGTCATTCCAAATAAATAACATTATATGAACTCCTTTACAAGACTATAAATTTGGGGTCACTATTTATTTATAAAATTAATTATAAATTTGTGATGAAACAAAAGTAAAAATTTAAAAAATTAATATGAGTATATATATATATATATTTTTCAAAATGAGATATTGATATTTTAATAATTATCAAGGTACAATAAAGTTAATTGAGAAGATTATTTCTCCTCATAGAAAATTTAACAGTAGATATATTTTTTTATTAGCATTTGCAACAATTTTATAATTCTAAAATGTTATATGTTATGTAATAAAGGCCAATTGGTACAAAATAGAAAGCCAGATTTTAAAGAAATGGCCTTTTCCTTAAAATATTATCCATTGATAAAATGCACTATATAAAATTCAAGGTTTTTTTATTCGCAATTTTATCAACAATTTAGTCCTTGGAATATTAGATGAAGAAGCCAATATGCAAATACCTCAAGGATCTGAACAATCAAGGATAATAAAAATTATGTATGTTGGCTCAAACAAGCTAGTCAAAACTAGTTTGTGATATTAATCAATTAAATGTTGAATACAATCTCCTCAAAAAAGAACGACAAAGGGTTCATCTTAGTTTTAATATATGTTGATGACGTTCTATTAGTAGTGGAATATATAAGAGAAATAATATCTTTAAAATAAATCCTTCGACATAAAGGATATGGGCTGACCCATTCATTTTCTTGGGATCGAGGTTGCACGTTCATCTCAAGAAGTCTTTTTATGCTTGTGAAAGTATTGCTAGACATTTTTTACGACATGGAGATGTTAGGTTGTCAACTAACAAAAAATACTAATGGAACAAAACACAAAATTTGGATATGAAAAGTCGGAGTTTTGTAAAGATTACATTGTCCACTAATGTCTTGTAGGGGAGTTGTTGTATATCTAACTGTTACTTGTTATGAATTTCTTGGAGTAAGAGCTCTTATTGAGCTTCTTGGAAGAGAGAGAGAGAGAGAGAGAGAGAGAGAGAGAGAGAGAGAGAGAGAGAGCTTCATTCATTCATCTTGGGGCACCCTTAATTACAACACATAAACATATTTATAGGCATAACCTAATCTAAAATTAGACCAATATCTAATATTATTAACTGGATATTATGTTTGCCTCTCAGTCAATTCCTATAAAAGCTTCACACAAAACTCATCTTGATGTTGCTCTATGCATATTAAGATATTTGAAAGGCCACCCCAACAAAGGAATTCTGCTTGAAGCTTCAAGGAATTTCTATTTAGGTTTCGTTTGGGACGGCTTTTTTACTGCTTCTTGAAGCAGCATTATAGTACAAAAAATTAAATTTTTGTACTAGAAAGCAGCTTCAAGAAGCAGTAAAAAAGCCGTCCCAAATGAAGCCTTAATTTCATACATTAATTCTGATTTGATCAAATGCCCCCATCACTTGAAATCCAACAATTGGCTATTTCAGTTTACTCATGGAAAATGAAGAAACAATATGATATCATATCTTGTTTGTCTGTCAAAGCAGAGTGTTGAGTCATAGCCCAAATGGCAAGTGAGATATGATGGCTAAATTACTTGTTAACCAACTGTGGCATTTTCCCTTAGAATCTAGCCATCATGCGTTGCAATAACCTCGTGATTATTCACATTGACGTTAATCATGTTTTTCATTTGCGCCCCAAACATATTGAAATGGATTGTCACTCCATTCGTGAGAAAACTCAACAAGTTTCAACTCAAACATCTCATATCTTGACCACCAACAGCGAAATTGTTGATGCTTTGACCAAACGATTGGGGAGCGAAACACAAGACCGCTTTGACATTGATAAGTTGGTTTTGATCAACAAGATGCTTTCACCAAACATCTTTTTATTGTGTTGTTTTTCAGATTGTAATTCTTATTTTTATTTCATTACTATTTTTTTTAATACTTTCAAAAAAAAATTGTACAAAAAAGTTATTTTTTATTGCAATTTTAAAAAATTACATTATCTACAACAATTCTATCGAGCAATAAAAAAGTAATCTCGAACAAAACATTACACCCCTGATGCACCACTTTGCCTTTCAGAGCCTCTCGATAAAATATATAAATCATAAAAAAAATTAATATAATGTCATATAATAATCATCCAATAAAAAATAAATCATTATTAAATGAGTATTATTAATAAATTACTTATTAAATTATAAATAAATATTTTTATGAACTTAAACAAATAAAGGAATCAGTGTTCCAATTTATTTGTTGATATTATAAGTTTTTAGCAGTTTATTGAAATATGTTCAACTTTATAAATAATAAATGAAGTATTATATAAATAAATATTAAATTGTTGGTAGGTGCATTTGTTCTTATGTCCGTTCGGGTCTATTATCCGGGTATTCGTTCGGGCCAGCCCTGACCGGCCCATTAGCACCTTCACCTTCTCTGCTGTTGCGGGCGGCGACCTCAACTCCATGGCCGAAGCCAGAAATCTCGCGATCGCCTTCAATTATTTGAGATTAAAAAATTGGGCATCGCGTCAACGTTAACTAATTGAAAAGTCGCGATAATGCTGGCAACCTCGAGCTCTTTCTTTCCGGATCTTTCTATTAATTGTAGAACTCTGATCCATTTGATCCCAGCTGCAACAAGAAGCTCCGTCTTCTTCTCTCTCTAAAAATCTGAGTTTGGCTGCAGAGCTCCCTTGACCTCCATAAATGGCGACGAAGATTTACATTGTGTAAGCGTTGACTATTCTTGATCTCTTTTCTTTCCAATATTCTCATTCCTTTTATCTCCGCGTGCTTTTGTTTATTGGAGAGAGATGCATCTGTAAGATTGGATGAAAAATTAGTTGGGAAGAAAAGTTTATCAATTGTTATTTTATTATTTTTTAGATCACTTTGATTATCAGGTTAAACTGCGGTTTGTACGAATAACTAGTTCTTGCGCATCAGCTGTTTGTCGGATTGCCTGAACGGATTTACCATGCTCTATTACCTTGTTAATGAACCTCCGAAAATTCAAGCCAATGCAAAAAAGCTTTTTTAATCATATTGGGATATGGCTCCTCAATTTCAGATATGTTATGAAATTTTTGTGATAGCATTCGAAGAGTCACTTAAAGCCATAAAATGTTTCCTAAATTTATTCATGCTCTAAATTATTATTTATCATTTGAATTAAATGTCTAAAGTTTTAATAGGTATTACTCGACTTATGGACATGTTGAGAAACTTGCTCACGAGATATTGAAGGGTGCCTCTTCAGTTGAAGGTGTGGAAGCTAAGCTGTGGCAGGTCAGTACTTTATTGTATGCCATGGTATTGTTTTAGTAATAACTCAAACAGAGGAAATATTTGTGGTTTGTGCTTTTTGGGTCGATTGGACTAAGATTTACTTTTAAGTTTGCTTGCCAGACTTGGGGATCTTCTGTTTTGAGGATCTGTCAGTTTTTTTCAGGTAATTTATGGTGGGTTGTTGGTTAATTTTGAGCTATTGATTTGTTTTTATTTTATGATGTGCATTTCTACCCTTTTTCCATTGATACAATCCATACTCCAGCGGCCCAATTTGTCTGATTTTGATTTTGGAGAACTTTACCACTTAATATCGGTTTTTTTATCATGAAAATAATAATTGAATGTCGAGTTAAATGATTTAATTGTATTGAGTGGATTCGTGGTTAAGTTGGTCATCCATCTTGATTGGTAAGACCTACAAAACACTTTGTGCTAAATTATTGTTATGTTATCTTGAAAGGTTTATTAAAAGAGGAGTGCTCCTCCAACTTCAATTAAATTCAACTCAACTAAGGATGATAATGAGTCGAATTCAAGTGAGTCATACTTGAATCAATTCGAATTAACTTAGCTTAGCTCAATTTGAGCTCAACACCAAATGCTCAATTCAAACGGGCTCAAAAGAATTAAAGTTAATTAAAATTGTAAAAATAGAATGTTGGAGGGAGGCATTGAACCTTGGATGAGCTGTATAAAACACCAAACAAATGGAACAGTAATTGGGTTTTATTAGTATTATATTAAATAAATATATATAAAATAAAATAATTTTTGGCATAGTAAAATCAAAATGGAGCAAAATTTTATCATAATCAATCCACATCTTTTACAAATTTTAATTATTATATTTTGTAGAAATTAAAGTTCGAGCAATTAAAAAAGATGATGAAAAGAACTGGCTTAGATGACGGACTAGGCAAGAATGGGCTTTGTGAATTTTTTTTTTTTTGGAATGCTCAGTTGAATTGTATCTGTCTTTTTGTATATTTACCGATTCCTCTGTCCTGATATTTCTTTACTGTTCACTAAAAAAAAAAAAGAATTTTATGCTTAGCTGTAACTTCCAAATATATAGGGGCTGTTTGGTTGCCTGAATTAGGAGGGTAAAGTAAATCAAATACATGTATTTAATAAATTCGGCTGTTTGGTTAATTTTAAGCGGAACAAAAGAAAACCCTCGGATGCATTAGGGGTGTATTGCGGGAGGCGTATCCCGCGACTTCCAAAGCCGCTCAAAATGAGCGGGTTTGAAATTCCTCGCTTGACGATCTCCGTCCCTTTTCCACGGCGCTTACTCGCTCGGCCGTGCTCGGCCTCTCCGATCTTCACATTACTCTTCAGAAGCTTCGTTTTCTCCTCACCGTCGCGGTGGCGCCCACCTCTGGATCGTCCTTAACGCCAATCGTATTGCAGGCGAGTTCCGTGTTCTTCTCCGCTCCGTCTCCATCGCCCTCGAATTCATACCGCTCGACTCCGTCGACTACTTTGATCCGGAATGTGAGAAGCTCATCCGCCGGACCAACTCACTGTTCGAATTCCGATAAACACGAAGCGGCGCTGTCCTCCCAGACACCCTCCCCGACTCCTCATCTGTTTCAGGTCAATGGAAAAGTGCGCAGCAATGACGACGAGCTCGAACCTAGTGAGAGCTAGCATATCTCTGACATACCTGTGAACGCAATATGATTCTTCGTCGATGAACTCTTCATTAGCTTCGAGCGGCTCCAATGTCTACGACCGGATTGGCTTTGATCTGTACTCTGGTTTGGCTCATCAATGTGATGTATTTTCTGAACTGAGAGTATGTTGATGGATGGCCTACTAACTTCAAGTTCTCTTTTGAGAAGTGCACTTTACTTTGAAATAGCTGTGGCTTTGGCTGTGGCTGCCATACCAGAAGGATTTTTCATATTAAAGAAATACGTCGCTCAAAGAAGAATTGTTTTTGAAAGCATGTAATTTATTCATATTAATAGTTTTGGCTATCAATTAAGGTTTTGTTTGGGACATTTTTTTTGTATTTATTTATAAATTAATTTTTTAGTATAAAGATTTTTTGAAAAAAAAAAGTTTTAAAAAGCAGCTTTAGAAAGTAATATTTATCCCAAACAATGCCTAAGAGCTCTTTAATTCGAGTCTTGTGAATGTGACAAAAATATTGAAAATTGAAAATGGCGGTGCGAGAGGTTTTGATGAAAATACTAAAAGATGGATGCATGAGTATCCATGATTTCTTTCAAATTATTAAAAAAATCATTTTTACTTTACTCTGGATCTACCTAACCAAACAAGGGAAACATTTCTCCTGTGTTTATTTTGCAGACAACCAAACAGTCTCAAAGTATTCGAAATACAATACATTTACTTTACATTGAATTTAGTTTACACTGCATTTCTTTTTCAGGCAACCAAACAGCCCCATAATGAATTGGAAGCCTTGAATATCTCATTGAAGAAAGGAGTCTATTTTTTTAAAATCTTTTATTTTGAGAAAGAAATTGATTTTGTTTCTAGCTTTTAAGTACTACGTATTCATTATGGGTGTCTATGAACTACAAATAAACAAATGAAGTTCAGTTCATAAAATATTTCAGTGTAAATTTTTGTTTTTTATTTCTTAATGTTTTATTATTTTCTTTATATGTTTAATTTGTTGTTATTTGCGGTTATGAATATGAAACCTTTATATGTTTTCAATTAATTAACGAATTAAGTAAAAATATTGTATTCATATTGTCTCCTTAGTTAAGAAGCTAGCCAAATGCGAGCTGTTTAACAAGTGAAACACAAATTATTCACAAAACTTGAACGAGATGGACGCCCTTAATATTGACGGAATTAGTAAACAAACATTCTAAATTGTGAACTGTATTTGATATATATTACCGATATTTCTTTGTCCATTTGATCAAATGTAGCCCAGATTTACAATTATTTCTTTGATAGGTTCCAGAAACGCTCCCAGAAGAAGTGCTTGACAAGTTAGGTGCACCTCCCAAGAGTGATGTGCCAGTCATCACAGCCAGCGAACTTCCTGAAGCTGATGGGTTTATCTTTGGTTTCCCCACTAGATTCGGAATGATGGCTGCACAATTCAAAGCGTTCTTTGATTCCACTGGTGGCCTGTGGAGAACTCAACAGCTTGCAGGCAAGCCTGCTGGTATCTTTTTCAGCACTGGTTCTCAGGGGGGTGGCCAAGAGACTACTGCGTAAGCATTTTTGATTGAGCAAAACTGTTAACGATGTCATGAAATCTTGCCAACTTTATAATTGACAAAATATGCACCTCAAATTTATGATCTTGGAGAAACAATTTTCCACTTCAACCATCGTACCTGGGATCCGTTCACCCCTGATCTTGCCAATTTCGGAGAAATTGTTCCGTTCGGAGTTTGGACGGTAAAGAACCGTTCGGATGTGAGTGTACACAGTATGCACACTGTGTACACTCACATCCAAATGGTCTTTTACCGTCCGGACTCTACACGGAATAATTTCTCCAATTTCTGAGACCTTTTTTTACAACCACTATGAAAGTTCAGGTGTCATTGACTGCTGCTTTTATGTCTGTCTGCAGCTTGACCGCTATAACTCAGCTGGTTCACCATGGAATGATCTTTGTGCCAGTTGGCTATACTGGAGGAGCTGGAATGTTTGAGTTGGAGAAGGTGAGAGGTGGCTCTCCTTATGGTGCTGGAACTTTAGCTGGGGATGGATCGAGGCAGCCTTCTGAGCTTGAACTGCAGCTTGCGTTTCATCAGGGTCAGTATTTTGCCGGCATTGCAAAGAAGTTTAAGGTCTCTGCTTGAACTCTTTATATGAACTAAATTTGCGGTTCTGTATGCTCTATTTCTGTTGTTCTTCCCTTTTATTTTCTCCTGAAAGTTCTCATAAAGAATAACTTGCTAGCATTGTACTTGTGATTTCTTGGTAGAGCTGCTTTTCAAATGGTACCAGCTGAGGAAATGAATGAAATTTGGGATTTGGATTTGGTTCATTTGGGACTACTCTGTTGCTAACCATTAAACCACGTGAAAGCTATGAATTATTCTATTTGGATGGAGACAATCTAAAACAATGCTAATAAACTATATAGTACAAAAGATCTAAGAAAAATCTATAAAGCTACAATCTAGAATATCATAACAAACTCCAAAAGGGTCTATTAAGGCCTCACCCTTCCATCTTTTCAAAATCAAAGACATTAGAATGTGTTTGTTTTAAGGCTCTATTTCATTTAAAAAGTCACAAGTAATGGAACAATTTTAACCTATATTTTATTCCTAAGTGAGTTTATATGTGGAGAGACTTTAGCTCATTCATATCTAAAATTTGTTATAGATGTAGAACCACTATAGCAATCCTAACTCAAAATATTACTTTTAGTTGAACAACCCTAGCTTATGTTGTTTTTGAATCTAAGACCTTTGATTGGAGAGGTTTGGACCTAATTTATTCTTACATGCTAGAATCTGATGATAATATGAATTTTGCATATGCAAACTTAGGTTTCATTTGAGGCAGCTATTTTATTGTTTTCTAAAGTTATTTTTTTAGTACAAAAAATTTTTTAAATTGAAATTTGTGCTAAGAACTATTTTAGAAGGCAGTAAGAAAACTGTCCTAAATGAAGCCAAGGAGTTCTTATTAAAAGTAGCAAAAACCTATTTTTATCTCTTGTTAAAAGGAAAATCAGTGGATGGTGGCTCAGCTCAGATCTACAGCCTCTTGAAAAGTAAGGGCAATGGAATAGATTTAGCCTATCTCAATCATGACATATTATTCTGTGCGGATGCCGAACACAGCTCTACATCTAAAGGCGAATCAGGTGCAGCCATGTCAGCGGTACCGAGTTGCGGTACCGAACGAAGGGTGACATGATGCATTTTAGTTGGTCTCTGGATGACGTTCGGCGTCTGCACAGAATAATTTCTCCTCAGTCATTTCCTTAAGGGAGATGGGAAAGAAGCACTACAAAAAAAAATCTATTATTAATTATCGGATTTTCTGTATGTAAAAACGTAAATTCATTGGATATTAGAATTTTGGTTGCTTTATCGATATAAAACATTAGTTAGTAATATAATTGATTGCTATTCTGTCAGTATTTCTATGAATAAATGACAGAATATTCATCACTATTTGGATGGAAAAAAAATCGTCGAAATAAGAAGGTATGGACTAACAATTTGTTAGTACATCCTTCGAATTTTTTGTTGGTATAAAGCTATACAGATGGAATTTTAAGAAATTTTTATTAAAAATTATATTGATTTTCTATTGAAATTTTGTCAAAAACTCATTTTCCTATGAATTTTCTATCAGATGTTTATTTTTCCTGATAAATTGGTTGTTAGCATGCATATTATTTTTATTTATATTCATTGAATAAATGTATGGGTTTCAAATAACCTAGTATATTTTTTTATCACCCTTATTATACTAGTAAAATACATGTGCACGTGAATAAAACGTAAAAATGAAAAATATATTATAAAGTTAAGTCACGAAATAGAGAAGTTGTTAAGTGAAGGAAAAAAAAAATATTTGCATTTAAATATTTTCTATTAAAATGAAATCATTATAGAGATCTAAACAAATAGATTTATCTTTTTGTTCTTTCTTTTTTGCTATTTTTTCTCTTTTTTATTTGTATTCGTCGTCTGATTTACTTCCCCCAACACTTCTCATTAAATAAAACAGGTGTGACTTCAGCAAGATAACCTGAGAACAACAAGGATAAATCGAAGAGATCATTCTGATGGCCAATGTCTATGTCAACAATGAATTCACTTTCAATCCTTCCAATTTCTTCAATCCAAAAGAAAATTCCAAACCAAACTTGAAAAAAAAAATATTGAAAAATATCATCATCCTAGCATACACTTTTTTGTTATCTATTTTACATGACACAAAAATATTAAAAAAATGTCACAAAAGAAATCTTAGCTTGATTTCCATTAATCAACTCAATTATTGTCAGCTCCTTTTTGAGTATAGTTTCGTTGACTCCCGATCCTTGATTACTCTCTTATTTAACATGAACTTAATTTAGTCCTTGTTTAAACACTAATGAGCTTGGTTAAAACTTATGTTAGGCCTGCTTTCACTACAATTTCAATGCCAAGAACAGAAAAAAATAGATTTAGGCAGAGGCATTTATCAGCATAAAAAATTGATCTCTCAATTCAAAATTTCGAAACAAGACAGCTCAAACTTTTCAAATAAAAAAACCTTCTAACAAATTCCCTGCTACAATACACAAGAACTACCATTACATACAAGAAATTAAAAACGGATCTAAATACCCATTAACTAATTTCGTTCCACATCAAACCAAAAAGAAATAAAGCTATATGAAGAATCATAAGCTGAGTCCTAGCCATACATCCAACTCCAAGCCTAAAAGCTGAGCCATTGTTTTGAGATGATCCTGGTACCGGTCCCAAGCCGTTGGTTCCTTAAATGAAAAATGACACTTAAGACTAATATTCTTCAACACAAAATAGATGTTTTCATATGTACTGTAAAATTTACCATTGCATGTAGATTGGTTGGTGAGCAAAGTAAGATTGCTGCTAGCTGTGTAGCCAGCATAGGAACAGATACAAGTCTCACAAGCTGAAACAAATTTGTTGCCAAGTGACAGGATTTCACATTTAGCTACAGGGCATGAGTACTTATTCCCTGGGTGGGATGACAGTCCACGTTCAGCGATGATATGAATATAGGTAAGTGTACAATGGGATACTAACTGCCTTGTGGTGGAGCTGCGGCTGCATAACACACAATTCTTTGCAGTGAGGGCATATCTATGGTTAGGGATCCGAAGGTTGCGATCTATAGTTGAGTTGCTTATTGATTAGGAACAGGCTGCAAAAGTCACATGCTTTCATTATTAATAATTAGTGAATTGAAAGATAAAATGTTAAATAAAATTTTCATTATTTGGGGTTTGTGAAAAGAAAGCTAACAGTGGTAAATATTCGATGACCGTTGATAAATGTTATTTAATGGGGAATTAGAAGGCTATAATTTTACAGCTCTCACATTAATGGGGAAGAAACAGCGGGATATTTGATGACGAGAACATGAACTTGTATATAACAAGGTAAGAACGACGTCATTTCACGCAGGGATGCGTTGATAGGAACGAATGAGGAGTGCAGGGAAGCGAAGATAAATGAGGAGGGATGCGTTGATTGAAAGAGAGAAGGTGGATTTTGATTCACAAGCAGATCAGAGATAAATCGTTTAGAGAATGAACGATGGAGGTAAAGAGTAAACTTTTTAACGGTCAGGAAATGTTTTCAAACTGATAACATTA
This sequence comes from Dendrobium nobile, assembly GCA_022539455.1. Classification (NCBI taxonomy): domain Eukaryota; kingdom Viridiplantae; phylum Streptophyta; class Magnoliopsida; order Asparagales; family Orchidaceae; genus Dendrobium; species Dendrobium nobile. The sequence goes on from CM039734.1 coordinate 72,928,435, forward strand.
TCATTGCATATTATAGGACTGATAAATTGCTCCTATAACTTACACTATCTACGTTATCATAGCAGGGCTGAAAACATTTTTTAGTGTTTGATGTGTGGCCTAATAGGAATTGCATAAAAAGAAAGAAAGAGATAAAAAAAGTTGTTTATAGTATCACACTTACCCTCATATCTAGTTCTGGAGTTTAGATTAAATTTAGAATTTCTTTAATTTATTTGTTATTTTCAGGTATATCACATTCTTCTATTAAATGTATGGCTATTGAATATAATTGTTTTTTTTTTTGGATTTGAAGTTTTTTTTTCTTCTTTCAGAATTATTTCTATATGTCATTCATGCACCAACGAGCATATATTTTAGTGAGAGGGAGAAGAATTCCAATTGAATAATTAGTTTACAAATAATCAAATGATAATTTACAAATAAGCAACTGATAAATTGTTTGCACTAATAAGCTTACATTTTCAAGTGGACTCATGGGTTCGACAAGAGGGATTTCTGCATACTATTGGGTTTAGCGAGTAGGTAGAGGGAGAAGAAATCCGAATGAATAATTAGTTTACAAATAAGCAAATGAAAATTTACATAAAAAATTTGACCTTTTTCAAGTGGATTGATGAGTTTGGCAAGAGGAATTTTAGCAAACAGTTGGGTTCAACGAGCAAGATCAAGTTACGAAGAAGGTGAAAAAGACGAAAGCGATTGATGAGTGACAATGAAGTAGAACAACAACAAAGAAATGGTGAAGATGAAAAGCAAAGCTGTTCGAAGTGAGCAAAGCAGAAGTCGAACAAAATTGAAGAAATTGAGAAGAGGGGTTATTAAGTTTACCTTTTCAAATGGATTAAATAATTAAACTGCATAACAATATTCCAAATAATGAAGTAATACAATTGAGAAAAAAAATGTAGTTATTATTAAGCGGCAACTTCTCATAGTGAAACTCCAAAACAAAATCTAAGTATCTGAAAAAACTAAGTAGCATACATTTTTGCTAGAGTGAGAAGAAATCCAATAAATTTACTATTTTACAAATAAACAAATGATAATTTATATGAAATAATTGATTAAAACTTGTGGCATATGTAAATGATTATTGAATGTTGAAGTAATAAGGTATGTGATAAAGGTTGATGGGATTTTTCTCTGGTAAAGCGATAGTTTAAAAAAAAACTGCATCAAGCTACCAATCTACCATAATATCTTTGTCTTCACCATGTTAGTGCAGAAGCTTTACATGACTTCAAAAAGTGAGAAGCAAATGCCCTATAATAATAAATAAAGAAAAAATGCACTCTATTTTTCTTAACATATAAGAATTCAACATACAAGACTTAAGGGTGGCAACTTTATCTAGGCAATTTGATGGGTCCAAGAAATAAAAGCAATCATCCCTTGCAATACAACATTAACCAGAGTAAAATTTATTTGAAGTTAATATCGAAAAAGGTTTCAATTTATAATTTCTTTCCAAACAATAACCTAAAAGTTTAGTTTCAAGGTAGGTTCAATGCGACTAATACATGCGTAATACCTAAAACTTTTAAAATGTACAAATAAAAATTTATACTAAGATTACACCCCATTTTTTTGCACATTTAAAAAATAATCAAAATTATTTTATAAAATTCGCAAGAAATTATGAAGACAAGAAAACCCATTAGGAAATAGACTATATTGAGGTAATAAAGATATTTAAATTTGATTCCATTTAGATTATTATTCTCTTGATGCAAAAGAATAGGGAAAAAATCCTTTTCAACATCAAATAAAGTTGTATTGAGCGAAATGTGCTATACTTATCATGAATAATATTATCATCTAAAGAATACCACTTCTAAATGTTTCTTTTGATTAAATAGGATGAACCAAAGATACTTGACCAATAAGAGCTGTTATTTAAGTTTTATAATTTGCACTTTATCTTCTAAATGCAAGAATCAACGACATAAAGCTCATGACAGTAGAAACAAAATCTCTTTTAAGATTATCATAATCTGAATCCTCAAAAAACAATAACATTACTAATATGAATAACACAATTCTAGAAGAGATGTGCTAGGTAAATTGAAGTATATTGTCGAAAAAGAGAGTTGAAGGACATGGTGGAATTAAATAATCCCTTTACTTGAAGCTGAAAGCATTAAATAATAAGTCACTATTTTTGACTTATTGCCATAACATTCATCCAATGATTTATGCTAACCATCCTGGCAAAGATATCATTTCTTATTTTAGAAACATGTAAAAACCTTTAATTTATTGTTTTAGATTTTTAACCATCAATTCATTTCTTTTTCTACAGAAAATTGTATGATATATATTATATATAATAAACACAATTCTACATTTGAAGATAAACAGAGAGAGGGCAATCATCATAATAGATAAACAGAGAGAGGGAAATCATACCATACTTCATTTGAAGAAAGAAAATAAGCAAATCACTTCTATCTATTCTTAATAATAGAAAGGGAAAAACAGAGAAGAATCAAGGGGAAAAGAATTGAAAATCTCATAATCATTCCTTTAACAAATCTTGTTATACTCTCTATGCAAGATAAAGATACTTTGAGCAAAATTTGCAAACAACAATGAGGCACAGAAATCCCTCTTTTTTTAAAAAAAGAAAAAAACCAAGAAGAAGGGGACTAATGGAAGGGAATAAGAGAAAGAAGGTTGAATAAATACATACAACAAAAATGGCGGCTAGGGCAAAGGAAGGATTGGCGGTAGGGGAAGAATGCTTAGGCGTCGAGAGAAGTAGAGAGGCGTACAGTCTTCCTAGGCGTGCAAACAAAAGAGTTTAGATTTTAACAATGACGGACAAAAATCCCTCTTTTTTTTTTCAGAAAACTAAGAAGAAGGGAACTAATGTAAAGGAATAAGAGAAAGAAGGTAGAATAAATACCTACAACAAAAATGGCGGCTAGGGGAAAGGCAGGATTGGCGGTAGGGGAAGAATGCTTCGGCATCGAGAGAAGCAGAGAGGCAGACGATCTTCCTAGGCGTGCGAATAAGAGAGACGGTCTTTGTAGGCGTGCGATCAGAGGGCGACGGAGTGGGGTCGGGGAATTTTTGTGAATGAAGATGGGGGAGTGTTCATGCGAATCAGAGGGAGAGGAGCGTGTATTTTCCTAGAAAATGAAAGTTTATACAACAATGAAAGTGACATTTCTTATAGGGATGCTTTGAAATGAACAAATAGTGCAAGGATGCAAAGAAAAATGAGAAGGGATGCGTTGAAAGAAGAACAGCCGGATTTTGATTCGCAAGCAGATGAGGATAAATCGTTAAGAAAATGAACGGTGGATAGAAAGAATAAATTTTTTAACGGCCAGGATGATGTATGGGGAGAATCATAAGCGGCACTTTAATAGTAGTAGTAGTGGTAGTAGTAGTAGTAGTAGTATATATATATATATATATATATATATATATATATATAGGAATGTATAGGAATATTATCAAAAAAATTAACGATAGATATAAAGTTAAAGTTTTTTAATGAAAGCTCAGGATGATTTATCGAAAGATTGAGAAGCATTAATTTAATTGCAGTATAGAATTAACAATAGTGTTATTATGAGAAGTATTGAGGATGTTATTGAAGAATGAGTTCTAATGTAGTGGTCAATCAGAAACAACTGAATATTAAATTTTTTTTTCAAATAGAACGAAATTCATTCACAAGTATTGAATAGAGACGATTCATGAAAGAAATCATCTAACTATACACATCTAAACAAAATAGTTAAGATTGTTTTCAGATTATTTCTTTGAAAAAGAAAAGATTAAATAAAACCTATTGATTCTCAATCTAAGAATGGAAATAGCATAATCATTTCTTTAACAGATCTCCTTATATTCTAAATAAACAATGCAAGCTAAAGTGGCTATAAAATAATGTTTTTGTAAGATTTTGCCTGAAATATGCCAAAATCTTTTAACAAAATCGCCCCTTAGTAATTGTAATGAAGTTATGAGAGTCATGACAAATAAAAACGCTAGAAACATTTTTTTGAAGAAAAAAAAGGCTAGAAGAAAAATAATATATTACAAATCCTTATAAGATGAACAAGCTGGATAGAATAAGTAGTAATCCAGTAAATGGTGACACAGAAGATCATTAAACTAAATGAAAATCAATTAAAAAGGATACAGTAGGTATCTCATAAAAGATAATTAATAGCTATCAGACTTCAAAAAGAAGAAAAGAAAATTGAAGATGTTTGTTAGAAGGAGATCAAGTTCAACGAAAGGCAACTCCTAATCATTGTTTCAAGACTGCCGTACAATATCTATACAACTAAAAGAAAAGAAAAGAAAAAAAATTCATACCAAAAGAGCTGGAAAAAATTCCGTTGGATCTTCCTTCTCTTTTTAAATTTGTAAAGTAAATAAAAAGAATTAAGTAACAGAAGCATCAACATCTAAGAGGTAACAAAATAAGATAATATGATCATAGATCTTCGGTCCAACTCCAACTAATCATTTTAATAAAAGCCTAAACAAGAAATTTGCTGAAGAGAGGGAATTGACGACAGAGAATCAGCAATAGGAAGAGTTGAAAAAAACAATAATAAATTTACGAAGCCATCCATAGATCTCGTGCAAAAAAAATTAAGATAGCTGCTTACATAAATCAATACTGAGCAATTTTAAGCATAGGTCAATTGTTGGAAGTAAATTTTTTGACATTGAAAGACGTGTTTTGGAAATAAATTTGTTTATACACAAAGACATGATGTGCTACATGCGGTTGCCAAATAAATAAATGCAAAAAGAATCAAGATAAAGTTTAAATTATGTTGTTGAAAGATGTTTAGATAGCTTTTAAACCCAGTAAAATAGAAATAAAGATTGAAAAAGAATCAGAAGTTTTTCTCGCTATGGATGTTAGAATTAAAGTGGAGACAAAAAAAATGAATTTGCAAGGATAGGTCAAAAGAAATTTAAAAATTTAGACATTTTCCAATAAAAAAAAAGAATATTTTTAAAAAAATAATGCTAACGAAGTCAATAGAGAAGAGAAAATGATTTGAATTTGGGGAGCTTCAATGGACTCAGATGGATATGAGGATTAAAAGTTTGCGATAGTTACTTTATAATGATTGTGATGAATGAATAATGGGTTAAAGTTATTAATGTTATCGGACTCTCAAAAAACATTGGTTGAATCATATAGGGAATTTAGTTATTAAAAATTATTATGAGAAACAACAATTCCTCTCAACTCATGAACAAAATTGTGTTAGAGAAAGTTAGATGCTTGGTAATTATAAAATTTAAAAATCAAATTAAATAATTTTTTTAGAGTTTAATAACTTTACACAATCACTATAAATAAGAATGCGAGACATCTTAGAATGTAAGTAAAAATAATTAAATAAGAATTTTTGCAAAGGCTTTACATAAATCAATAATGAGCAATTATATGATTTAGTAAATGACAAATTTTTTATAATAGTTAACTTACCTTGAATGATATGTAGGGCAAGAGGATTATCAAAAAATAGCATGGAACAATGAGCAGGTCCAATTCGTGGGTTGGATTCGATGTGTAGCGGATCCTGCAAAATAGTATATTAGGAAAAAAAAAGTGAAACGAGAAATATGAATAAATCCAAAAAATCGCACAATCAAATTTTAAAAAAATTACACAGAAAGAATATATAATCTCAATTATCAAAGTGTATAATTTTATAAAATTCTTGTATTGAATAGAGACAATTATTGAAGTACAAGAAATGGAAAATCAAAATTGTTTAAGGAGAACTACATTTAGTAACAAACATTGAGTAGTCCATATGAAAAAATAAGAAGAGAAACATAAAATGAAAAGTTTCAGCAAATCAAAGTCCAAATATTACTGCGTATTGAGAAAAAGACTGAATAATACATTGGCCAACACCTATGTGTTTTGGAAATAAATTTGTTTGCACACCAAGACATTTAAAAGAACAATGAAAGCCGATAAAAAAGGCGAATAACTGAGCGAGACATATAATACCTGAGGAAAAATGTAGATAAGCTTAGTTCATGCCAAATGAAAGTCTTAGAGGAAACATAAAAGAAAAACAAACCATGGCTGATTGAACATTTGCTGGACTCATACAAGCAAAATAACCCATATTTCCAATCGATATATTTATTGAGTTTTGCATTTTGAGGAGGTGGAATTAAAATCGAAATCATATTTGGATTTAGGAGTTGATTAAAAAAAATGTACAAGTAATCACACATTCGTATGCACGTGAAGTATGAAAGTTTTTTTTAATGTATGTGTAGATTCGTATTTGTAATTAAAATAACTCAAACAACCATAGAAAAATTTATGAGAATCTGTCCAAAACAAAACCTCAATCTATTTTGGTTTCCGTTTATCACCTCTGTACTTGCCTATTTGCCAAAATGCATATAAACAAATTTTCATAATATAAAAGATTCCTCATTCACTGAAAAAAGAAAAAAACTTTTAACCCAGACATAAAATTTTTTTCTCAAATATCTTTCTATTGTCGCACAAAACATTCCATTTACCTCTCGTAATTAGTTTTTCTTCCACGTTTAATAATTTTTATGCTTACCTCTCGTATAAGAAATATATGATATGCATCGTCGCAAAATTGAATTTGCCATTCCCTTCTCTGGCAAGCATACCGCAAAATTCCTTGGTATATACTTTGGCTATTAACGGAGCCGATTGGAGATTCGGTGGTGATTGCCGAACCCAAAAGCCTTTTGCCACAGTTCATGTGAAAGGGAAGTGGGCTTTCATCAATAATTTATAATTTAATGTGAAAAAGCTGTAGGTTATAGAGCATATTGCACCAGGCTTTCATTATGAAGAGAAAATCATAGAGCATTCCAAAAGGCAAGAGGCGGACAGGTTCACCTGAACGGGAAGCGAATTTGTAGCGGACATCGCAAAAGGATTTTGGGGCGTCGAGCGAAACAAGCGAAGGCAGCGGGATTTACCTACATATAGGAGATTGGCTTCCTAGTTGGAGGCCGATTCATGGTTGACGGCGAGTCTGCACTTAGAGGCGGCATCGCAAATGGATTTTGGGGCGTCGATCGAAACAAGCGAAGGTTGGAGTTTTGTCCAGCGTTTGTTTCGGCGAGCGAAAGACGAACGAGAACGAAAGAAGAACAAGACAGAAGTCGAAAATAATTGGAGAAATTCAAAAGAGGCGTTAACAAGTTTACCTTTTGAGAAGGGTATGGAATGTTTGCCGCGAGCTGAACAGACTCAGGCAACGAGAATTGGGAAGAAACAGCGGGATATTTGATGGCGAGAACATGACCTTGTATATAACAAGGTAAGAACGACGTCATTTCACACAGGGATGCGTTGATAGGAACGAATGAGGAGTGAAGGGAAGCGAAGATAAACGAGGAGGGATGCGTTGATTGAAAGAGAGGTGGATTTTGATTCACAAGCAGATGAGAGATAAATCGTTTAGAGAATGAACGATGGAGGTAAAGAATAAACTTTTTAACGGTCAGGATGATGTTTGGGAAGAAACACATGCGGCACTTTAATAGTAGTATAGATTTAAATGTTTTCAAGAAAGGATAAGTCCCCAGTGAAGTAAAATAGTTATTTTATTATTAGAGGTATTTTTTACTATTATGAATGGGCTCTTTCGTAATTGCTGCGAACTTAGAATTCACAGCGATATATTAGAGAGATTATTTGTCTTAGCAATGGACGAAAATTTAACACACAACTGTCGATAGAGAAACACAGAAAATTTTATGTGAAAAGTCCTAAAAAGAGAAAACCACGAGGCTAGCCCAGCTAAAATGGTGTTGGGGATGAGGAGTAAAAACCACAATAGTGAAACAACAAGATCACATAAGCAAACGAAAAGTAAATGACGCCATGAAATAGGGAAAAAATCTAAAATATTTTTTTTTTTTTCAAAATAGGGAAAAAATCATAGAGCCACATCACACCAAGAAATCCACTATGAAAATTAGAAGAAATAAATATAGATCTCTCCTCTCTCGTTATCTCCTTTCTTCTCTTCTCACATGCACATTCTCTATATCTAACAATATAGAAATATAAGAGAAAGTCAAGTAAATAATCCCAAGGGACGCAACCTTAAAAAAAAGAGAAAGAAAATTGTCGAGTTCGAGGCGATAAAATAACCCGATTAGCACAGTTAGATTTCACACATAACAAATGATTGAACTAGTATTTGAATGAGTGACAAAGATCTTCCCATCCATTAACTCAAGGATAGGAAGAATATAATATGTTGAAGATTTCTCTAAACTTTATGCAAGTAAAATTAGATAATTTTTGGATATTTGGAAGAGATCTACCAACGTTCAAGGAGTGGGAAAAATCCATCAATGGTTCGTTGTTGGAAAGAAATCTGGTGGTGATCAATGATCAAATGAAACTTTTGTGATGGTCGACGGCCAAGAAGAAATTCGACGACGTTCAGTGGTTGGAAAAAGAAATCCGGCGATGGTCAGTGGTTGGAAAAAGAAATGCGACGATAATTGGTGGTTGGGAAACTGGTGGTGCTAGCTAGAGAATGCAAGTTCCTTTTCTTTCTCCAACCTCCCCCCCCCCCCCCATGTGATTATAGTTTTTTGGAGTGACATTACTTATAAATATGGACAATATTAAGGGCATGTTGGGAGTGTACAATTGGTTGATTGAGTGTGATCTCATGATCATAGATTATTTATCGAGTATTTATATGACTTAATTAAGCGTTATTGGGCTCGTTGGATTTGTCTCATCGAACCACTCAAATTGACTACAAGCATGCCATATTTGATGATCATTTGGTAATTCAATTAATGCATTAAACCTTCCAAGTGTTGACCTCGATTTTGTCAAATCCTTGGGTCTAGAAGGTTGACTTGGTCAAATTGACCAAGCCAGAGCCCAAGACAACTCTCAATCAATTCAGTGAGTCGAACTTAATCTGTTAAGCCCAAACCCAGGCCTTGGGTTAACCTGGTTGACCAGGTCAACCTAGGTTGACCTATTTGGTCCTTTTGAGTCATAATTCCAATCCTAATCAATTTAAACCTCGGCTTGGCTCAAACCCACATCCTCTTTGACTTATTTGACTAGGTTGACTAGGTCAATCATTGATGTGGTCAACCCAAGTCTTAAATGGGTCAAATTGAGCCATTTGAGCCCATTAAGAGCCCGGCCCTTTAATGCACTTAATGCCTCTAATTCAAAACCATGACTATTTCCCTCATAATTCAACCTAGATTAGATCTAGACCATTGATCTATAGCTTAGACATTTAAATAGAGAGAATTTGGGTCAAATGAGGGACTTTTTGCTTGCCCTTTCTCTCTCCAAGCCTCCAAAGCCTGAGAACTCCTGCACTCAGGCTCTGACCCTCTCAATTCACCTTTCCCGACCAAAGCCCGACGGTGAAACCTCGCTGGCGAGATTCCGGCCAACCAAGGTCAAGAATCATCCCAAGAGCAAATCCGTCCAATCCAGAGCTCGTTTGGTTGCGGTTTCAATTGGAGAAACGTACGAGCCAGGGGACCGTGTGGTTGTTACACCTATGGTTGAGCTTGTGCATGTTGATAATGGTGAGGTTGGTAATGCTTTGGATACTCCCTCTTGTTTTAACACTTCCTCTTTTAATGGTCTTGATCCTATGGCTAAAGCTATTATGCCTCTTATTGAGGTTCCTATATTCGTTATGTCTAGTGATACTTTGTTTGCTCATCTTGTTAGTAAATCAAGGGATTATGAGGTGATGCATGATGATCGATTAGATAATGGCAATTCTTCAGATGGTGGGGAGGAAATTATTGAGAAAGATTTGGGTTCGTGAGATAATTTTGAATTAAGTATTATTCAATTTGCTTAGAATGGTGTTTCTAAAAAGTGAGCTAAGCGTGATCGACAAAAAACTGTGAAGAAATGATTTTTCCTTTTGGATAGGGTCGTCTTTCTTCTATTGGGATTTGCTTGATTGGGAATGGTTTTTTTTCTTTAGTTTGTGGTGGATGGGCTCCTTTTCTACTGGTTGGACCGTTTTGGGGGTTGTTTTGTTTGGTGATGTTGGGGGCTTGCCTTTGCGGTTGTTGTTTTTTCTTCGTGATTCGAGCAATGATGTGGTGAACCTCCTGGTTGGTTGTGGCTTGTTGGCAACCATTGTTGGTGGTTCCTCTTGATCTGATTGGTGGTTGTTGCTTCATTCCTCCTCTGAATAATCATTGTCTAGCTTATCGGTGTTTGCAGAAAGCTTCTTGTCAATGATTGAGCCCAGCTGGCTTTTGCTTCCTTCTATGTTTGATGTCTCTTTCTTTATGTTTGTTGAATTGTAATTTTGACTTGGTCCCTTCTTGGATTTGCTTGTATCCTCCTTAAAAAAAAAAAAGGCCCATTAAAGCTTGAAAAAAAAAATTAAACTCACTTAAACCTTGAGAATCTTATGTTTGCTTGCTAATTGATCAATGAAGATTCTCTATATTTTAATAGTTTTTTGATATCTCAATTGCTAGTGGTTACCGCAGATAATCAACAGATTTTTCATTATAATGTCTATATATCGAATAATTTTGAACTTTTTTCCATCAGTAATTATTGACATATAATTAATCAATAGAATTTATTCTCAGAAAATTCATTCATAATTCTTCCAGCAATTTTCTGATAGAATTTTATGAACAAAATTATATATCTATAATTTATTAGCTGAAATTCTATCGCAATTTATGATGGAATTACATTGGATGTCAGTGACATTTTTTTTTTCCTTAAAAATTGTTAGTGATCTATTTACCAAATTTTTTTTATGTTATCAATGAAATTTTTTGTTGGCAATAGCTATTTTTTCCAGTGGTTGGAAATATCATCAAGTAATCGTTGGTGATATGCTTGATCATTTTTGTCGTAGTTGAGGAGACAAGTAACTGAAAAGTTGAGGGCAAAGACGTTGGTGTCAACACATATTATTAGGGCTGCAAACGAACCAAGCTGAGCCGAGTATGTGAGTGTCCATGTTTGTGTTCATTTAGTATTAGCATGTTTGTATTCATTTAATATTAGCTTGTTCAAGTTTGATTCATGTTTGTTCGAGCTTTATTGTTTGTGTTCATGTTTGGTTCATTTAAATTAATGAATGTTTAATTCGGTTCATGTTCAGTTCGTTTAGTGCTTATCAAGCTTTAAATAAACAAGCATGAACGAGCTATAAACGAGCTCTACTTTTAGATGTTCATTAACTTAACAAACGATCTTTATTGAGCTTCATAACAAACGATTACATCGAGCATGTTCGCAAACATATTTAACGAATTTTTTTAAACTATCAAACAAACACGTTCATAAACATATCTATGAAAAACACATTTATTTTAAATTTTATTATTTAATAATAATTAAATCATTATATTATAATAAATATAAAATATTTATATTTTTTATATTTATTAATTCTAAATCAAATATTAATTTCTTTATCGAGCTTATTCACGAGTTCAAAAACGAACACAAATCGAGCTTCTTATCGAGTTTAATGTCGAGCTTGTTCATGAGCTTCAAATGTTGTTCGTGAACATAAATGAGCTTAACACATTAGTGTTCAAGTTTGTTTATTTAAGAATCGAGTATTTAAAATATTGTTCAAGTTTGTTTGTTTAGTTAATTAAACGATCACAAACAAGCTTTAATCGAACCAAACAACGACTAGCTCGTCGAACGCTTGGTTCGCTTGCAGCCCTACATATTATGCTTTGAAGTTGTGTATAAGTTAAATAGGATGTGCTTTTAGAATTTAATATATGAATTTATATGTTAGGTTACTAAAAGAGATGAGATATGGTGATTTGAGAGTGAAATAGTTTATCTTGGTCTATTGTTTGCGAGTTTTGGTTATCAACCAATATATTTTGGGTTCAAGTCTTGTGTATGTGATGTGTGCGTGAGTTTTCTTTAATTGGCTATGTATGAAAAAGTGATATTTTAATTAAAGGTTGATTATGAATATGAATTTTTTATTCACAATGAAATATGAATAGGGTTATGTATGAAAAAAATATAGAATTTAAATATTAAATTATCACACAAATACATAATATATATACAATTTGTTAAAATAGTAAGACAATATTGCTAAATATTTTCTTAAGTATTTAGGAAAATTGATGGCTGTAAAATTGAGAAGTTTTAGAAATGATATAAATTATCAATATTAATTTAAGAAAATTGATGGCTATAGCTATAATTGAGATATTTTACAAAGGATATAACTAGTAAAGATGGATATGAATATTCTCCATTAATTTAAAAAAATTGGTGGATTTCTATAAAATTTAAATGTTTTTAGGAAGGTTATAACTTTGAAAGATTGATCTATATATTTTCTATTAATTTAGAAAATATTGATAGATTTCTATAAAATTGAGATGTTTAAGGAAGGATATAACTGTGATTTCAATGTATTTATTGATTGAAGGAGGCATAATTATCTCTATATATTGCTCATAGATGAAAAATAATATTAAAGAACAATGAAAAATCCTTCCTCATCATTGCCTTTGCATTCTGCCTTTTGATAAGATCGGATTATGGTTCCTTGGCTTCATGAAACAGGACATGCTTTAGCTTTTAAGAGAATATATATACTATGTTTATGATTTCCATTTTTTTTTCATCTATAAACTTGTTTAGAATCTAATATGTATGAAGATCTATTTTCTTACATAAATTTACTTAATAGAATATATTGTAATTATTGAATGACATGATCTAGCTTGCTCATAATTTATTCTCTATATTTACAAAATTATTTTATGATTATTATGTTTTATTTCTTACAATATGCTCTCTTTAATATGATTCATGTGATACATTTCTTAAAATAAAATTAGAGAAATTATCAACTACATTATATTGTGTCATAGTTGTTGTGATTGAACTCTTTGTTGTAACAATTTGGGATATAATTTATAATTTAATCACGATTAAACAATATTCAAATGATGATTGAATATATTAATCGAACACTTAATGACTAATGATCGATTAATCTTCTCACTAAGATTGAACCTTCTTAGAATTATCTTCAATCAAGTAATAATAATAATTTTACAATCTTAGTGCTATGATCTAATTATCTTTGAATAATTCGAACTGCGACCTATTCATCTTCAAATATGATCGATCAATTATTTATTCGCATGGTGTATTGTTAACTTTGCTCATGATTAATATATATTTTTTAGAGCATCATATGAAATTTCTCAACCCTTAGTAAACCTATGCTCACTCTTATCATGTATCTCATGATTTATTCTCTATATTTACAAAATTATTTTAAGATTATTATGTTTTATTTCTTACAATCTGCTCTCTTTAGTATGATTTATGTGATACATTTCTTAAAATAAATTTTGTATTTCTTCATTTTCAATATTTTTTTGTATATACTGCTTATTATAGAGTTGACGAAGAGAAAAAAGTCCACCGCTTGTAGTTTTATTTATTTATTTGTGTTTTAGTTAAAAAGATTTTGACATAAACTAAATATGATATTTCATCATTTTCAATATCATTTTTTGTATAGATGATTGCATTTAAAAAATATGTTAATGAATGTAATGTTCATTTTTTCCAAACTCTTGGAACTCTGTTGGCAACTTAAAGATAAATCATGTCATGAGCGCTGCAAATGATGAAAATAGAGCCCGTTATTTGCCTCAATTTGTTCTGGTCAAGGGAGCAGTGTCATAACTCTTGTAGTTCAAGAATTGATAGCAATCCACCCCCCATGATTTTCTATGTCACACTGGTGATAAAGATTAATTGTAAATGGACATTAACTTCAGATAATTTTAAAATTTTTAAAAATATCATACTCAAAAGGAAACCTATACGAAAATTCACACAAATAAACATTGATAAGGTGAAACACTAAAAAATCTCCTAAGTAAGAAAAAAAATGAATTAATTCTAAGTATTACATAAGTATATCTACAACCATTAGCCTTTTCATAGAGGATCACTTGGCAAAATTAATTATAATAATAGTATTAATAAGAGGGATAAAAGTCAATAACATTATATATTTTTTTGTCAATTTTATATACTTTATGTAATTCTTCACCGGTATCTAGTGAGGATTTTCTAAAAATCAGAGTCAATAGTATTCCACATAGGATCATCTTCACCTATGTGACATAGAAAAACACAAGGAGTTCTACCTTCGTTTGTATGGAGTGGGGAGCCATTTACCCCAAAAAATTTTAAATCATGTGACATAAAGCAAATGTAAGCTCACATGCTAATTATCTGAGAGAATTAGAGAGAGGGAGAGAAGAAGAAGCCAACGAATGTAAATTGTAAAAGTAGATTGATTACAATAGGTGTTACAGAGTCTGTTTATATAGACTTAAGAGGGTACAGAGGTAAATACAGGAGATAATTACTAATGCTAATATGTAAATGTTACCGGACTGAATATGCTGACGGATGAAGTGGTTGTCAATTTCAATGTGCTTCGTTCGGGCATGAAAAACTGGATTCTTGGCAAGTGAGATTGCAGAAATGTTGTCACAGTAAATGGTGGTCGGCCCGGTTTGCGGAAGATGCATTTTCGCAGCAAGGAGACATAGCTAGATAGCCTCGGAGGTGGCTGCTGAGAGAGCACGATATTCAGCTTCAGTTGAGGACTTGGCAACTGTGACTTGCTTCTTGACAGTCCAAGTGATCAAGTTGGGACCAAGAAAGGTGCAGTAGCCCGAAATAGACTTCCGATCCTGCGCGTCAGAAGCCCAATCTGCATCGGTATAATTCTGTAGCTGGAGAGGACCGGTGTGGATGGGGAGACCGAAGGAGAGAGTCCCTTTTATGTAGCAGAGGAGGCGCTTAAGGGATTGAAAGTCTTGAACAGTGGGGTGTTGCATCTGTTGACATACCCGGTTTGTAGCATAGGCAATGTCTGGCTGTGTAATAGAAAGATATTGTAGCGATCCCGCGAGGCGACGATAGAGATAGGGATCAGAGAAAGGAGTGAGATCCGGCGTCAGCTTGTGGGAAGGTGCCAGAGGAGTCGGAGCCGCTTTGCAATGTTCAAACCCGGAGTCCCGAAGCAGTTTAGAAGCGTAGTGAGATTGGTTGAGGAAGAAGTTAGCTCCATTCCGGAGCACTTGAATTCCGAGAAACAGAGACACTTGGCCTAATTGTTTTAGTGCAAACTGAGAGTGTAAGGCTTTGAGAATAGAGTTTATTTCATCCGTGTTGTTACCTGTGACAAGAATGTCATCAACATAAATAAGAATGTAGAGATGCGTATGTTTGTGGTTAAAAATAAGAAGGGAGGGATCGAAGCGGCTAAACCCGAAGCCACGTGTTTGGAGAAACCCCGTGAGCTTATGAAACCATTGTCGCGGTGCATGTTTGAGTGCGTAGAGTGATTTCTGAAGTTTGCAAACGGCGTATTTTTACAAGCAGCTACATCTATTTATACAATTTATATTAGCTGTCATCAGTACGGTACAACTGTCAAGTAACTAAATGTGGTATGAGACATTCTTGAGTTGTATTATCATCTAACACCCTCCCTCAAGCTGATGTTTCGGTAGAAGATATCAGCTTGGATGATATCAGACGAAATCGAGCAATAGGTAATGATTTTGTGAACAAGTCAGCAAGTTGATCTTTGCTTGAAATATGATGAACATGAATTGTTTGATCTTTGATGCAGTTTCAAATAAAATGACAACCAACCTCAAATATTAAATTATCACACAAATACATAATATATATACAATTTGTTAAAATAGTAAGACAATATTGCTAAATATTTTCTTAAGTATTTAGGAAAATTGATGGCTGTAAAATTGAGAAGTTTTAGAAATGATATAAATTATCAATATTAATTTAAGAAAATTGATGGCTATAGCTATAATTGAGATATTTTACAAAGGATATAACTAGTAAAGATGGATATGAATATTCTCCATTAATTTAAAAAAATTGGTGGATTTCTATAAAATTTAAATGTTTTTAGGAAGGTTATAACTTTGAAAGATTGATCTATATATTTTCTATTAATTTAGAAAATATTGATAGATTTCTATAAAATTGAGATGTTTAAGGAAGGATATAACTGTGATTTCATTGTATTTCTTGATTGAAGGAGGCATAATTCTCTCTATATATTGCTCATAAATGAAAAATAATATTAAAGAACAATGAAAAATCCTTCCTCATCATTGCCTTTGCATTTTCCCTTTTCATAAGATCTGATTATGGTTCCTTGGCTTCATGAAACAGGTGATATTGCTTTAGCTTTTAAGAGAATAAATATACTATGTTTAGGATTTCCATTTTTTTTTTCTTCTATAAACTTGTTTAGAATCTAATATGTATGAAGATCTATTTTCTTACATAAATTTACTTAATAGAATATATTGTTATTATTGAATGACATGATCTAGCTTGCTCATAATTTATTCTCTATATTTACAAAATTATTTTATGATTATTATGTTTTATTTCGTACAATTTGCTCTCTTTAATATGATTTATGTGATACATTTCTTAAAATAAAATTAGAGAAATTATCAAATACATTATATTGTGTCATAGTTGTTGTGATTGAACTCTTTGTTGTAACAATTTGGGATATAATTTATACTTGAATCACGATTAAACAATATTCAAATGATGATTGAATATATTAATCGAACACTTAATGATTAATGATCGATTAATCTTTGCACTAAGATTGAACCTTCTTAGAATTATCTTCAATCAATGTATTAATAATAATTTTACAATCTTAGTGCTATGATCTAATTATCTTTGAATAATTCGAACTGCGACCTATTCATCTTCAAACATGATCGATCAATTATTTATTCGCATGGTGTATTGTTAACTTTGCTCATGATTAATATATATTTTTTAGAGCATCATATGAAATTTCTCAACCCTTAGTAAACCCATGCTCACTCTTATCATGTATCTCATGATTTATCTCTATATTTACAAAATTATTTTAAGATTATTATGTTTTATTTCTTACAATCTGCTCTCCTTAGTATGATTTATGTGATACATTTCTTAAAATAAATTTTGTATTTCATCATTTTCAATATTTTTTTGTATACTGCTTATTATAGAGTTGACGAAGAGAAAAAAGTCAACTGCTTGTAATTTTATTTATTTATTTGTGTTTTAGTTAAAAAGATTTTGACATAAACTAAATTTGATATTTCATCATTTTCAATATTATTATTTTGTATAGATGATTGCATTTAAAAAATATGTTAATGAATGTAATGTTCATTTTTTCCAAACTCTTGGAACTCCGTTGGCAACTTAAAGATAAATCGTGTCATGAGCGATGCAAATGATGAAAATAGAGCCTGTTATTTGCCTCAATTTGTTATGGTCGAGGGAGCAGTGTCATAACTCTTGCAGTTCAAGAATTGATAGCAATACACCCCCCATGCTTTTCTATGTCACATTGGTGATAAAGATTAATTGTAAATGGACATTAACTTCAGTCAATTTTTAAATTTTTAAAAATATTATACTCAAAAGAAAACCTATACGAAAATTCACACAAATAATCATTGATAAGATGAAACACTAAAAAATCTCCTAAGTAAGAAAAAAATGAATTAATTCTAAGTATTACATAAGTATATCAACAACCATTAACATTTTCATAGAGGATCACTTGGCAAAATTAATTATAATAATAGTATTAATAAGAGGGATAAAGGTCAATAACATTATATATATATTTTTCAATTTTATATGCTTTATGTAATTCTTCACAGGTATCTAGTGAGGATTTTCTAAAAATCAGAGTCAATAGTATTCCACATATGATCATCGTCACCTATGTGACATAGAAAAACACAAGGAGTTCTGTGGACCTCCGAAAGAGCACCGCGCGAACGGGTCGATTGGAAGGGCAGATTGGATCGTGCATACGACTAACCATTGAGGATAGAGGCTTTCACCAACACACCTCGATGGGTAATAATATACACGACCTAGTCACGAGTTTCCCCCACCTGATACAACAGTTCGAATAGGGTTTAGTAGATTGTGGGACCAAGTTTCCCACGGGCGCAAGCCCCCGTGGTTAATTACATCCCAGGCCGGAGCCCGAGAAAACTCTCAATTAAGGATCATACATTATCCTTTCCAATTTTGGGATCGGTACAGGGTATAAACTAGGAAGTCCTACTCAAAGGGAAGAAAGGTCCAAAGGAGCTGAATCAACATGCATGATTCATACCAGCATTCGGAGGCTCTAGGGTACTAAATATAAACTGGATAAAAGAAAAGGCAGGCATCCTATCACATGCATGAGAGAAGGATGGAGGTGGCGTCATCCTGTGACGTGGATAAGTAGGATTTATAGTCCCTAAAAGGAAGGGACCTACCTACTATTTAAGGCATACTACGAGATCGAATGTAGTAGCCTCGAATCCTAAATCTAGGTTGGGCTTAGTGTTCTACACAACACTAAGGCCCGTGTCCTAGCTAATGCAGTGCAAAACCTGGACTTACCCCGGCCTGGATTGGGGGAGCCAGCTAACCACCTAATCGATTCAAAACAATGCTATCAAGTCAATTATAAAAGATGGGTGGGAGGTACAGTTTATTGGAAATAGGACCGACATCTAGAGAATTTCCTAAGTGGTCCTAAACTTATGTGGGTCAAATGCTCCTAACTAATGCAATTAAATTTTAATTAGTTGGTTACTAATGCAATGCATGCTAGTTGAAATATCAGCTCATGAATGCTATAGAATTTTAAAAATAGGCTTATATAAAATAGATTTTTTTTAGAAAAGACTGAGTCTCCCTAGATCCGGCACTTCATCCTCATAGGCCAGATTATTCGGACTCTACCCGCAGGCAGGGAGATGTCTTATAACAAGGAAAGAGGGATACAGTGATATGCATGTGACCCCGGACGATTCTGGCAATTCCCTAGGTTCGTTAGATTTCTATGTTATTTAAACTTAGAATTTTAAATATTAGTTATGATTAGAAGAATTTTTATAGTCCTTAAAGAGCCTAACAAAATCCAAGCGAAAACAAAAGCGGCATGCAAGAAGGAAACCTAGCAAAAGTAGGTATTTCTACTACGTAATCAGGTAAACACATCAATATAAATCAAACCAATCAAGTAAATGTCCATAAACCAATTGCCCTTTAATTACAACCCAGGGTATGCAGAAAGTAAAGTGGCCGGGCACCACTACCAACAACCCGGATTTCTAAGCCTATGACAGACGCAAATGATTTTGAGTGGGATATTAGTCTTCCAGTCTTCAGTCTTCTTTGGGTCATCTTTCCTTGGACTCCTTGGATTTCTCCTCCTTGGACTCCTTGGAAATCTTCTCCTTGGACTCCTTGGATCCGTCGTGGCTTGAATATCCAAACGAAGAGACAATTCCCCCTAGGTAGGGGGGCATTGACTTTTCTCTTTGGATATCTAAAGCCATCCAACTCAATCTTCCAAATGGAAGAAGACTCTCCCCTTTAGGGATGCCTTCTTCTTTTGGAATTCGAGCTGGATAAGAATATCCCACTCAGAGTGCATTTTTACAACTCTTAACTAATTATTATAAATATTACATCTATTAAAAAAAAAGAATTCTAGACTCCCTGCATGATTATCCTAATAAATATCACAAGCAGTTATACATGAAAATGAAAATAACTCAAACCATTGACCATATGCCAAGCCATGCTCTTAATTATGAGGGCTAAGCAGCTCCACCTGTAGAAGTTATAATTATTGCAGCCCTCATTTATTTAGGGGGGCTGAGCAAGCACCTGCATAAGACAATATTAGAAATTATAATGGGCCCCCTTTTTATTAGCTTGAGCATGACCACCTACACGGAAGAATATATATATATATATATATATATATATATATATATATATATATATATATATATATATATATATATATATATATATGACGTTCCTAACCTAGGGGTAAGTCTAACACTCACTTCCAGAGTGCAGAAAAAGTAAGCAAACATACCAATCAATTTTCAAACAGCATGCAGTGAAAACAACGGAAAGCTCCGGCACACAGCAGAAAAATAAAATCCAGCGGCCTAGCCTAGGTCTAGAAGTGGTGCCCTAGCAAATAATTCTATGTGTGTGTAAGACTGGTGTGGCTAGGATATGACCTAAGTTAGGTAGTTGGTTAAAGTTACCTAAAATTCAGATTTGTTATAGGCCAAAAGGGGAAATTTTAATTGAAATTAAAATATAAATGGATTAGGGTCCATTTTAATTAATTTAGTTGGTTGATCAATTTTAAAAGCTTAGGATAGTCATATTTGAAGTTCAAATTATATTAGCCAATTTTGGAAAGTCCCGGGTCCTAGACTATAGGTTGGGGTTGACCAAAAAGTTGACTTTCTAATTTATGTGAGTTTCTAGAATCCTAATATTTTTAATAAATACTAGGCCCTAATAGAAGTCTAATGCAAATGAGTTTTTCTAATTTGGAATTTTCTATAATTAGTTATGAATTTTTTAAGTTTGGGGTATTTATGTAATTATCTAAATTACCTGTTAAAGGGCTGATTTTATGGTTTTGACCCAAATCAGCCCCAAACAGATTGGAATTGCCCCCAAAGGTCAGAGATGATCTGAGAAAGTGATATCAAGAGTTTGGGAACATTTTGGGATTTTTAATAATTTTTAATATTTTATTAGGGGCAAAATGATAATTTCCACCTATGGTCAAATTAGGGGTCAACCTAGAGTCAAATTGAGGAGCCCTATTTATCTAAGGTCAAAGATCATATTCTAAACAAATCAAGGTATTATAGGTAATTTTTTGACTGAAAATGTATTTATTGTAATTTTTTAAGGTCTCGGGACCTTATTTAACAGGTTGATTAAGGTTGGTTAATTAAGAGGTCTAAAGACTCATAAAAATTCCTAGAAAATTCTGGGAGGTTTATGATGTCACTAAGTTTAAGTGCTGAGACTTTGGTGTCAATCAGTGGTTTACCCTATTCCCTAGAAATTTTTTAAGTTCGCTAGACGGGTCCTTAATTTTTGTCCTTAGGATGTCACTACGTTGTAAAGGTTTAAACTGATGTTTTAGCTAACCCTCAAGGTAGTAGATGCATGGAATACATAAAATAAGTAAACACACCATGCCCTTAAATCTATGAGAGCCTAAACTAAGTGGTGGTGTAACCTACACATGCAAACTACGAAAAAAAAAAAACAAGAAAGGAAATGCACCTAATGAAGGGATTAGTGAATGATTGAGACTCAATCATCCATTAATCCACTCCCCCATGATTTTTCTTCATACATAGAACCCATGTCTAAAATTTCATGAAGCAAGTCTCCCAAAATTAAGAGATTTAATATATATGTAGTTTTAAAATAGTTTAAAAGTACTTAAATATATATATATATATATATATATATATATATATATATATGTATATAAATTTTGGAAATTAAGATAATTAAAAATAAATCAAATTATAGTAAATAGGTATATGGGAGACCCACTGACCACCCAATCAAGGTTTCAAAACGTTTTGAAAATAATTTGTAATTAAAAAATAATTTGGTAGCTAAATGATCAAATAATCACACATGAACAGAAATTTGTCAATATAGTCAAAGTAACCTTATAAAAATAGTTTTAAAATAAAGTAGGTATTTTTCTGAAGAGAACGAGGTATGACACGTCAAAATCCGACTTAAAACGGAAAAGTTATGAATTTTACAAGTTTAAATACAATAATAGAATACTTTTAAAATAGCGTCATTTTACTGTTTTCAAAATAATTGTAGATATACCTAGCATTTTTAAACAAGAATGGTCTCAAATCGTACATAATTCAAATACGAACAAAATAAGGCGATGTGCATCGAAAACGGATTTAAAACGAGAAAGTTATGAATCTTGAAAGATTAATGCAATAAAAGAGATTTTTAAAAATATATATTTTTTTAAATAATATCATTTAAAATAAATATTATATTAAATTAAATTATCATAACAAAGTTTTTGAAATTTCAATTTTGTTAAATAATAATAATAATAATAATAATAATAATAATAATAATAATAATAATAGTAATATTAAAAAATAATAATAATAATATTTAAAGTAATTTATATGATTAAAAATAGTTATAATAGGAAAATAATAATAATAATAATAAAACATAATTATAATAATACTAAAATAGTAAAACATTAGTAATAATAATATAATAACAATGATAAAAATAATATATAAAAAAACTAATTAAAAATAATTTTAAAAAAAAATTCTTTACAGTTTTTAAAATAATTAAAATATAATTAATATTTTTAAATGAAAATAATTTTAAATTTAAGAGGGCGTAAATACGATCGATTCGAGGTATTGTGCGCGAAAAACGGAAGAGAATTGGATTTTTTATGAATTTTTGAAGTTAAAATAGCTTAAAATTGATTAATTCAAATAAATAATCCCAGAAATTCCTTGGCGCGACAAGTGGCGGAACCGAATTGGTCCCGCAATCATTGCCGCAATCATGAGCCACTTATCCACGTAGGCAGAGGGTAGGATCCGCTGTTCGGTTCAAACACAGAACGACGAGATTACAGCCATTGATCTGAAGATCAACGGCTGCGATTTCTTGCTGTTAAAAGAACCGAATCGAAACCCTAGAATACTATTTCGCTTAGTTCTCTCAAAATACTTAACGAAACGTGATGAAATTTGAAACATAAGCTCTATACATGAAGAGCATTCATGGGGATGTATTTTTTTGGCTTAAAAGCAGCTTTTCAGAAAGCTATTTTACCATATGTTTTGTGACCTATTCTAAGGGTTTTTGAGAGATTTAACCGTCGGACTGTCGCGTTCTTGGACTCGTTGGACTTGTGGAAGATGCAGAAATATTTCTTTAGTTGACGTCAAGCCCTAGTTCTCCCTCGATCGAGCAGGATTCGGCTCGAAATGGAAAAACGCCTTGGGTTCGCCGGAATCACGTCGCCGGCGAGCTTCAGACGTCGGGATTTGGTAGGGAAAGATGAGGGAAGGTCGTGAGAGGGCTCTCCAAAGATCTCAGAGCTTTTTGTCTCCTTGAGAGAGAAATAGAGCAAAAGTACCTCCAAATAACCTAATTTTTGGTATTTAAATGCCTCGATCCAAAAAAGGATGGCCAAGATCTCATCCATAGCTAATTGGGAGGGAAATTAAATGTATTAGGCCATCCTTTGAATTTTAAAACGTTCATGGGGCTTTAAATGCAATAAAGAGGCCTTAAATCCACCTAAATATGTCATTATGGCCTATTTAAGACTTGGGTTGACCAAGTCAATAGTCAAGCTGGTCAACCTAGTCAAATAGGTCAAAGGGGGAAGAAGATTTGGGCCATGAGAAGATTGATTTCGATTTGAATTCGATTTGGTCCTTTAATGGGCCTAATGGGTCAAAATTGACCCATTAAGGCTTGGGTTGACAAAGTCAAAGTTTGACTTGGTCAACCTAGTCCATTGGGCCCACGAGAGTTGGCAAAATCAAGGTCAACAAGTTGAGGCAGATAATCGGCTCTATGTTCATCATTTGCATCGCTCATGATAAGACTTATCTCTAAGTTGCCTACAAAGTTTCGGTTTGCCCTTTCCGTGATATTTCCATTATCAATGTCCATTTTTCCGGCATCACTGGCCGCTGATTTGAATTGGACCTTGCTCCTGCCACAAACTTCTTAAGGCTTCGTTTAGTTTGTCTGTCGTAATTCCAAAGTTTTCCAATTTGAAACGACAAACGCAGTTGAAGGAACATGTTTGGAAGCATCGCATTTGTAAAATTATTTTTCCTGAAACTTCATTTTTTTATTGTCTGTAAAAACATCTATGCATCTGGTTCTCTGTTCTATTAAACTTCTTTTTCCTTAATGTCTTTTTCTGTTTAGAGAGCAGGAATGAAACCAAGCCTGCATCTGGGATGTCCTCCTTTCTCATCGCAGTATTCATTGATATTTGCTCTACTATTTTAATATCACTTGCTCTGCTACTTATAAACAAATGTCAACAAATTATAATTATTTAATTATTATTTAAACTATTAATTATATAATTAATAATTTCTATTTGAAATTATATTAATTAAGCTAATTAAATTAATTTTAAATTTTTAATTAAGCTAAATTAAATTATAAAATTATTCACTAATTATGTTGCTAGTTTTTTAATTTATCTACTTAATTATTAATATTTTAAACTGTATTAATCAAGTTAAATTAGATAAATCTCTTCCTAAAGCTAAGGCGTATGGGAACTTGCTTATATCCTCTTTTGTTTTTTTCATTGAAATAAAACCCCCTTTTTATGGAAAATAAGGTAAGAGCCCAATCCATTAAAGAGGACGAACTTACATGTGTAAAAAGCAATAAGAAATAAAAAAGATGGACAAAGACGTTTAAAATATTATTTCAAATAAATAAATATTAATATTTTTGTAATCCTGAAATCAACACCTTAATTCATTTTCAGGCAATTAATCCCGATGAACAACTACAGCCATATTTTCGCAGCTTCTCCAGCATTCATTAAGGAGCCTATAATTAGATCCAGCAATTAGGTTATATTACAAAAATATTAATATTTTTTTTATTTGAAACAATATTTTAAACGTCTTTGTCCATCTTTTTTATTTCTTATTGCTTTTTACACATGTAAGTTCGTCATCTTTAATGGATTGGGTTATTACCTTATTTTCTATAAAAAGGGGGTTTTATTCCAATGAAAAAAAAAGAGGATACAAGCAAGTACCCATACGCCTTAGCTTAGGCAGATCGCATCTGGACAGCGGGTAGAAGGTGAAAAGGATCCCGCCCCTCCTGCTCCTTTCGGAACAGTGGATTGGGGTGGCCACTACTTCTGCCTGACCTCAGCAAGAAGCTCATGAACCACGAAGTGGAAGCCTGCTTAGTCTTTTACAGGACATCCGAAGTAAAGAGATGTGGTAAGGGACACCTTCCAGGTGCTCTGGTAAGGCTTCACTTTAACCAAGTAAGCTTCAACATCTGCTCCACCAGCTCGGTCTTGCAAATGAAGAAGGGCTCAATACTCACTCAGTCATTTCAACTGAGTGAATAAAGAGTCAAGCTCTGATGCCTGCCTGATCAAAACAGGACAATCAAAAAAGTGGTGAGGAGTACCTGTCAGGTGCTCTGTCAGGTCCTCTCTACCAAATAAGACCAACTACCTATCTGTTCATTTCAACAGCTGAATAGAAAGTGAAAAAGTCACCTCAACATCAGCCTGACACGTATCTGTGTAGGGATGTGAGGGAGAAAGAAGTAAGTAAATGGGATGATTTTAAGGGTAGAGCCACCTAGGGAACCCGTTTTAGAGCTCTGGTAACCGCATGGTAGAGGATAAATCGTCGTGGCCATGAGTATCCAAATGATATCATGATCTCCTAAGGAACCCTAACCCTACACAAAAGAGAAGGAGGACATTAGAACGACGTCTCCTAAATAAAGTTGGAAGAGATATACCCTTAGTAGAGTGTGCAAAGGGGTAATCTCATTCCAAAGAAGCCAAAGAAACTGAAGTAGCGAGGGGGCACCTCTACTACAGAAGGTAGGACTAAGCCTAGTAAAAACAACCCTGAAGGGGGCTACAGTGGTAAACCCATACTACCTGATGGGGACCCTGTAAGAAGTGGAAAAAGTATCAAAACATCCAAAGGACCTCTCTAGCAGCTAAGAGTCGGATCTCAATGGGAAAGCAAGTAGTGAGACACTCGGAAGAGCTGACTTTTTACTGAAAAATTAAAGCTCAAGAAAGAGGTGATGGTGGCATCTAAGGTATGACGCCCCATATCACCAAGTAGGAGAAAGAGAGTCAAAGTAGCGAGGGAGCACCCTCTCCACTAAGGGCAACAACTCAAAGTAAGCAAAATCTCATAATGGTGACACCCACACAAACTAGTGGGACCTGTGAGAACTGAAAGTGACCCCAACACATTCATAAGACTAATCTGGCAACTGAGCCCAGTGTATGAATGATAAGGTAGGTCACAAAAAGGAGGAGAAGAACTGATCTTCTATTAGAAGATTAAAGTTCTCAAAGTAGTGATGTTAACATCCGAGGAAAGGACATACTACATCACTACAAGTAAAACAGCTCTAGGTAGTAAGGGGACACACTCACTACCTGAGAATAGTAATCATGAATAAGAGTGAAGAATCATAAAAAAGGGTCAAGTGGTAACACCTACCCTAATCGGGTAGGACCCTGTGGGGAGCAAAAGCAGCAAAATAACATTCATAGGGCTACTCTAGCAGCTAAGAGTATGGTACGAATATAAAAGTAGGTGAGTAAAAAAACTAAGGAGCTGATCTTCTACTAGAAAATCAGAGCTCCTGAAGTCATGATGCTAACATCTGAGAAATGATGTACTACATAAGAAACAACTCTAGGTAGTAAGGGGATCTCCTCACTACCAAGGATAATAATCATAAACGAAATCAATGATTACTAGAAGGGACACAGTGGTAACACCTATCCTAACTGGGTAGGACCCTGTGAGGAGTAGAAACAATAGGACAACATTCATATAGCAACTCTATCAGCTAAGAGTAGTGTATGAATGTAGGAAGTAGGCCGGCAAAAGAAACTAAGGAGTCGATCCTCCAATGGAAAATCGGAACTCCTGAAATTGTGGTGATAACACCTGAAAATTGATGTACTACATCACAGCTAAGAAAACAACTCTGAGGTGACAAGGGAGCACACCTGACACCTAGTATGATAATCATGAGTGAGATCTATGATTATCAGAAGACCACAGTGGTAACACCTACCCTAATCAGGTAGGACCCTGTGTGAAGTGAAAGTAACCCTACCACATTCATAGGACCGCTCTGGCAGCTCAGAGCAGTGTATGGATGGGAGAGTAGGCTGTCAAAAGAGGACAGCGGGGGGCGATCTTTCCTCAAAAAGACCTAGGCCAAAAGATAGTGATGTTGACATCTACAACACAACGTACTACATCATTAACAAAGAAAAACACTTAGAATCATAAAAATCCATGATTAACTAAGTGTTGGCTCAACCTTGAAGAGATCGTCAAAAGTGCTTCAAGGGAGGAGAAAGAAGAATTTTGGGGAATTTGTGCCCTTAGAGAGTTTTACCGGGTTCCTCCTGTGACAAGGGCAACCGGTTTTGCTCCACTAAAGGCTTCCCTCTTTTTATCACATGTATATATATATATATATATTATTTTTATAGAGGGAATTTTGACTGGTTTTGATATCCTAGATCATGTTTACCACATGAACAAAACTGGGGAGAGAGAAAATCACACAGGCTCTTATGAGAAAGTAAATCATTAGTTTTGATAACCCAGACCACACTCAACTCATGTGAATGAACTAGGAAACACAATCATAGTGAAATTAAGTTATAACTAAAAAAAATCAAAATCAGGGTAGAGGATCAACATAACCACTCCAGACTAGCATAGGATGGTATGGACCCAGTATCATACTTCTAAGAGAGTCTAAACTAATGACTCTGAAATCCCTGATCACATTCAACTCATATGAATGGACTGGGGGCTACATCTATCAGATCAGGACTGATAGGAAGAAGAAACCAAAGTAGGGATAGTGGATCTCTATCACCACACCTGACTATTATAGGAGGGTGTGGACCTAGTATCACATCTCAAAAAGGTCTAGACTAAAGACTACAACTTCCCCTATCACATTCAACTCACATGAATAGACTGGGGGCTACATCGATCAGATCATGACTGATAGGAAGAAGAAATCAAAGTAGGGATAGTGGATCTCTATCACCACACCTGACTATCATAGGAGGGTGTGGACCCAGTATCACATCTCAAAAAGGTCTAGACTAAAGACTACAACCTCCCCTATCACATTCAACTCACATGAATGGACTGGGGGCTACACCTATCGGATCAAGACTGATAGGAAGAAGAAACCAAAGTAGGGATAGTGGATCTCTATCACCACACCTAACTATCATAGGAGGATGTGGACCTAGTATCACATCTCAAAAAGGTCTAGACTAAAGACTACAACCTCCCCTATCACATTCAACTCACATGAATGGACTGGGGGCTACACCTATCAGATCATAACTGATAGGAAGAAGAAACCAAAGTAGGGATAGTTGATCTCTATCACCACACCTGACTATCATTGGGGGGTGTGGACCTAGTATCACATCTCACAAAGGGTCTAAACTAATGATTATTAATACATTGATTGAAGATAATTAGATCATAGCACTAAGATTGTAAAATTATTATTAATACATTGATTGAAGATAATTCTAAGAAGGTTCAATCTTAGTGCGAAGATTAATCGATCATTAGTCATTAAGTGTTCGATCAATATATTCAATCATCATTTGAATATTGTTTAATAGAGATTCAATTATAAATTATATCCCAAATTGTTACTACAAAGAGTTCAATCACAACAACTATGACACAATATAATGTATTTGATAATTTCTCTAATTTTATTTTAAGAAATGTATCACATAAATCATATTAAAGAGAGCAGATTGTAAGAAATAAAACATAATAAATATAAAATAATTTTGTAAATATAGAGAATAAATTATGAGCAAGCTAGATCATGTCATTCAATAATTACAATTTATTCTAATAAGTAAAAATTTTGTAAGAAAATAGATCTTCATACATATTAGATTCTAAACAAGTTTATAGAAGAAAAAAAAAATGGAAATCATAAACATAGTATATATATTTACTTAAAAGCTAAAGCATCACCTGTTTCATGAAGCCAAGGAACCATAATCAGATCTTATCAAAAAGGAGAATGCAAAGGCAATGATGAGGAAGGATTTTTCATTGTTCTTTAATATTATTTTTCATCTATGAGCAATATATAGAGAGAATTATGCCTCCTTCAATCAAGACTTCCTTAAACATTTAAACATCTCAATTTTATAGAAATCTAAATTAATAGAAAATATATAGATCAATCTTTCAAAGTTATAACCTTCCTAAAAACATCTAAATTTTATAGAAATCCATCAATTTTTTTTTAATTAATGGAGAATATTCATATCCATCTTTACTAGTTATATCCTTTGTAAAATATCTCAATTATAGCTATAGCTAGGGGTGTCAATATTTGACACGACACGAAAATCCGACCCGGACCCGACCTGAAAAATCCGAGTTGGACCCGACTCGATTTCAAAACGGGTCGGGTTTGGGTTCCCGTATTCAACCTGTTTGAAAAAACGGGTCGGGTTCGGGTTGACCCTGCGGGTTGCCAGGTCAACCCGAAAATCCGTTTAATTTAGAATATTTGGATTCCCGCTAGCTGTCCCTCGCCCGCTGCCCCACGCGCCCGCTGCCCCGCGTTCGCCACCTCGACCGTCGTCTGCCCTCCGCCGTTCCGGCGCTGGCAGAACCCAAATTCGGGTCGGGTCCGGGTCAGACTTTTTTATTATTATAGATCTAAGCAATTAATTATTATAGATCTGATCTAAGCAATTAATTATTATAGATCTGATTTACAACAATCTTTCCCTTTTTTATAATGACTTATATTGTTGTTTAAGTTTTTCAAAAAGTTGCTTTCTTCTAAATTCCTCCTTATAAAAGATAATAATACGAAATAAGTCCTTTAATACATCTCTTTTCGCCCTAGCCGCTCTGCTAGGGTTTCCTGGCTCCGGGGTTTTCTCCCTCGCCCGGCGGGGGTTTCCTCTCCGGTGATCTACCGTTTTCAGGGAAGTTTTCTCTTCGCTGCTTCTTCATGTTCTTTTGGTAACTTTAGTTTATTCCTTCTTTCGCCGGTTGTGCTGGCATGGCGTCTTCTAAGCTTAAAGACCCTGGTTTTTTTTGGTTGGGGGGGGGGGGGGGGGGGTTGCTCATTCGCGTTCATTTTTGGAAGCTCTTGCTGGTTCTAAAACTCATTTTCCAGATTTGCATGTTTCAACTTTTCGTGGCCTACCGTCTCTTTGGATTTCCCATCAGGAAATCAACGAGCTTGCTGCCCCTTTTCAGTTCTCTTTAGTTGGTTTTTTTCCCTCTAAAAGACCTCCTTTAGATGCTATTCGTAATTTTTTTTTCAATTTGAAGTTGAAAAATGAGGTTTCCGTTACTGTTTTGGATCCTTCGCACATTTTGATCAAGCTATCTAATGATCTCGATTACTGTAGGGTTTTCTGTCACCGTTCTTACGTAGTTTTCAATTGCTTTATGAAATTAACCAAGTGGTCACCTACTTTGGATATTGGTGTTGAGTCGTCGGTGATACCGATATGGATTTCTTTTCGTCGTCTTCGTCCTCATTTCTTCTCTTCTCGCATTCTATTTGGGCTTGGCGGGTTATTTGGAAAGCCCCCTGAAAATAGATGAAGCGACTGCTGTTGGTTCACGTCCTTCAATTGCTCGTGTTTTAGTTGAGCTTGATATAACTAAATCTTTTCCTAAGCAAGTTTGGTTAGGTTCGGAATCTTTAGGTTATACTCAAGAGGTGGTTTTTGATGAGTTTCCTCAATTCTGTGCCGGTTGTAAATGTATTGGTCACTCTCAGGGCAATTGTCGACCTACTGTTCCTGTGGTTCCAACGTTTTCTTCTCCTCCTAATGCTTATTTAGATGTTGGAAATGTTGAAATTGTTATTTCTCATACGGTTGTGGAGTCCGAAAATGCTATTGCTGTTTTAGCTCCCGAAGTCTTCCCTGTTGTTGAATCTCCGTCCGATACCCCTGTTGTTGGTGGGGTTTCTGTTTCTTTGACGGAAGTTAACTGTGAGGTTATTCCACCTGTTTGTGAATGCCGACCTATTTCTGCTGCTGTGGAATCTTTTGCCCTTCCCGTAACTGCAGAATCTGCTCCTAAAATTGATGAGCCTGGTTTGGTTTCTATGGAACATGGTGCGTTAAATGTGATTGATCGGGATCTGGTTGTCCCAGGTTTAGCTAGGGAGGAATTGGATGTGGGTGGAGTTAATTCTATTGTTGTTACGAATGTTTTATCTCCAAATGCTTTACCCTTTTTTCCTCCTGTTTTGGTACCGGCTAATACTGTGGAGAATTTGATTCCTGCTGTAGCTGAGGTTGTGATTCCTCCGTCCAGTGTTGAAGTTGCATGCAATCCGGTTGGCAGTAGTTTTATTGATGTCCCTGTGAATTTGGTCGGTACCCGTATTATGGCTAATTGTTTAGGTAATAGTTCTGGATTGGATATTAGGAACCATCTAAATTGGTTGAATGGTTCGTCGGATGGTGAATCTGGATCCGATTTTTCTGAATGTGGCTTGGATTCTCCGGATTTTTGTGGGGGTTCTGATCCTGGTAATGATTTCAATCTGGTTAGGGCTAGACCTGCTTTGTCTGTTGCTTCTCGTGGGATTTCCCGTGGTAGAGGTCGGCGTAGACGTTGATGTTTTGGCGCTCGCGAGGCTTTGGGCTATGATGTGGTCGGGGCTCGTGTCCCTGTCGTTTTGCTGGTGGCAACCTTTGATTGGATGGTCCGTGCGGGGCCTCAGGGACGCTGGTAGTCTTGGCTGTCTACTGAGCCCGCCTTTTTCTTTGGATGTATTTCCGGAAACATTTCCGGCGAATTTCCGACGGAATTTTCGCTGGAAAAATATTTCCGTCGAAATTTATATGCGCCGGAATGCCAAGAAAAATTTAAAAAAAAAAAAAATTTATGCGCTCCGACAGCTCCCTATCCGCCGCGCTCCACGGCTGCCCGCGTGGACCAGCTGCCCCCCCTCCCCCACGCACCCGCCCGCGGCGGGATTCGAACCCGCACCACCTCCCCCGCGTACAGGAACTTCTGCCAACTAGTCAATTAACTAAAACTGTTTAACTTGTTACGTTTTTTTTATTTAACGTATTGCAGATTAATTATTAAATCAATTAATTTAATTTAACAAAAAAAATTTTAATTAATTAACTTAATTTAACAAAAATAAATAATTTTAAATTTTTATTATAATTTAAGTTTAAATTTAAATCTTTTTTTTTTTGTTTTTAAATAATTAAATTCTAATTTATTTTATTATAATTTAAGTTATTAAATTAAATAATTTAAGTTATATTTTAAAATAAATAATATTAAATTTTTAATTTCCGTCAGAAATCCGCCGAAAATTCCGCCGGAAATGTATTCGGGAAAAATACGTCGGAAAACCAGTCAAAAATTTTGTCGGGAATTCGTTGAAAAAAATCCGTCAGAAATCCGCCGGAAAATCCGCCGGAATTTGCGACGAATTTTTTTCCGCCGGAAATTCTGTAGGAAATGAGCTGTTTTCCTGTAGTGTGTGTATATATATATATATATAATCAAAAGATTTTTCATTATAATGTCTATATATTGAATAATTGTTAAATTTTTTCTATCAGTAATTATTGACATAAAATTAATCAATAGAATTTATTCTCAGAAATTTCGTTCATAATTCTTCCAGAAGTTTACTAATAGAATTTTATGAACAAAAATATATATCTATAACTTGGTCTAATGTTTGCAAGTTTTGGTTATCAACCAAGAGATTTTGGGTTCGAGTCTTGTGTATGTAATATTGTGCTTGAGTTTTCTTTAATTGGCCTAAATGTCCCCAAAAAAAAGAGAGTGTGATATTTTAATTAAAGGGTGATTATGAATATGAATTTTTTATTGACAATGAAATATAAATCGGGTTATGTATGAAAAAATATAGAATTTAAATATTAAATTATCACACAAATACATAATATATATACAATTTGTTAAAATAGTAAGACAATATTGCTAAAAATTTTCTTAAGTATTTAGGAAATTTGATGACAGTAAAATTGAGAAGTTTTAGAAAGGATATAAATATCGATATTAATTTAGGAAAATTGATGGCTATAGCTATAATTGAGATATTTTACAAAGGATATAACTGCGAAAGATGAATCTAAATATAAAAAAATTGATGGATTTCTATAAAATTTAGATGTTTTTAGGAA
This sequence comes from Dendrobium nobile, assembly GCA_022539455.1. Classification (NCBI taxonomy): domain Eukaryota; kingdom Viridiplantae; phylum Streptophyta; class Magnoliopsida; order Asparagales; family Orchidaceae; genus Dendrobium; species Dendrobium nobile. The sequence goes on from CM039734.1 coordinate 72,961,452, forward strand.
GGTTATAACTTTGAAAGATTGATCTATATATTTTCTATTAATTTAGAAAATATTGATAGATTTCTATAAAATTGAGATGTTTAAGGAAGGATATAACTGAGATTTCATTGTATTTCTTGATTGAAGGAGGCATAATTCTCTCTATATATTGCTCATAGATGAAAAATAATATTAAAGAACAATGAAAAATCCTTCCTCAACATTGCCTTTGCATTCTCCTTTTTGATAAGATCTTATTATGGTTCCTTGGCTTCATGAAACAGGTGATGCTTTAGCTTTTAAGAGAATATATATACTATGTTTATGATTTGAATTTTTTTTTTCTTCTATAAACTTCTTTAGAATCTAATATGTATGAAGATCTATTTTCTTACAAAAATTTTACTTATTAGAATAAATTGTAATTATTGAATGACATGATCTTGCTTGCTCATTATTTATTCTCTCTATTTACAAAATTATTTTAGGATTATTATGTTTTATTTCTCATGATCTGATTTGTCCATCATATTTCTCATGATTTAGGTAAACTAATTTTACCATAGGCTCATCACTTAATAGATTTTGAACAAGATTCATGACAATGTAGTTTTCTTTATATAAGACTGACGTAATGAACATCTAGGTATTAGCAGTGAAAGTCTTAAGTGTTGGCCCGTGTAAATTGGTGTGGTCTGCATATTAGGTTGACCTGGGTTTTCACTGGCATAAGGACAGTGCTTCCTCGTCATTAAAAAAAAAATCATCTAGGTATCTGCTTCTATGTTCTATTAAACTTCTTTTTCTTTAATGTCTTTTTATGTTTAGAGAGCAGGAATGAAACCAAGCCTGCATCTGGGATGTCCTTCTTTCTGATCGCAGCATCCATTGATATTTGCTCTACTATTTTAATATCACTTGTTCTACTACTTATAAACAAATGACAACAATCTATAACTATTGAATTATTATTTAAACTATTAATTATATAATTAATAATTTCTATTTCAAATTATATTAATTAAGCTAATTAAATTAATTTTAAATTTTTAACTAAGCTAAATTAGATTATAAATTTATTTACTAATTATGCTGCTAATTATTTAATTTATCTACTTAATTATTAATATTTTAAACTGTATTAATTAAGTTAAATTAGATTAATTTATCCTCTTTTTTTTCATTGGAATAAAACCCCCTTATATATATATATATATACTACTATTATAAAAAGGGTTTGAATTTTCTTCCACATCAAATCTTAATCATCTATTTTAATTAATTTTAATTTTTCAAATCAAATCTCAACCTTTCATTTTAATTATTATAATTATAGTTATTTTATTAATATCAAATATATTTTATTAATTACCAAATTACATGACTGCTTAACCTCCTTTACCTATTCGTGTAATCGCGTGGCTACTCCTCTTCCCTTATTCTTCTTTTTCATTCTTCTCGTTCTTGGCTGAGGCGTCAGGGCTCCTCTTCCCCATTCTTCTTATCGCTTAATACTCGGTGGCGTTACATTCCGGCTCTTCGTTTCTTCGCGTGAAAGATGAGGCATCGGGCGGCTCCTCTTTTTCCCCCATTCTTGGCTCTTCGTTTCTTCGCATGAAAGCATCTGCATCTTATTAAAAATCTCCCGCATTTGCCATATATCCTGTGCCTTTCTCTCCTGATATTTTCTACTTCTCAGATGAACGCACGCGCGAGAAAGAGAAGTGATAGATATGGAACAGAGGACGATCTTCCCGGCTTATAAAGGAAATAGTTTTATAAACCCCTTGGAAGTAAACTCCCTCGCCTTGATTAGGGAAGAGGATCGAGTGATATAAGGCATGCAGAAACTTCAGAGTGAGGAAGTATTCGACATCTTGAAACACTCTCACATCTCTCTATGAAGCTTTTGTATGTTTGAAGGAGCGTTCTCCACCTCCAATCGCTTGTGCCGAAGCTCCTACGGGCTTTTATTCTGAACGAACGATTTGAGGAGCGTTGTTTGCCTGCAGACAGAGCTGAACGAAGGCAGGATTATTTTTTTCCCAGAGAATTGGATTTGGTGGATGTACTTTGGGCGAAATCGGGGAAGAAGTATCCTGCTTGGCCATCCATTGTCATCAATCCAATTCAACAAGCTCGTTCTATGGTCTTCAATTTCGGCATTTTTTGAGCTATTTGTGTGATGTTTTTTGGGTTCTCTGGCAAAGATAGGGTATGTTATAACTATGTGACTTTCTTGTATCTCTTTGATCACGGTGGAAAGACCAAATTACTAAGAAAATTCATGAACACGAGAACGACGGATTTCCGTTCATCACACATTGAAAGTTGTGTGAATGATATGATCAGCTGTGATCCATCATTTTCTTAATTCATGAAATTTCTTATAAATTCTTTTAGTTTTGCCATGCTTCAATTTAGAGCTTAAACATATCTTCAGATCATTATATGCATGCACGAAATATTTACATATTATATGTTATTTATTTAATAATTATAAAAAATTATTTTGGGCTCTAATTTGCAGCTAAGTATATTTCCCATTTTTTCCTCTCTTGCTTTATTATCTTAATAATGTTTATTTTGTTGTGTACTTAGTTACATAAATATCATGTGGTTTATATTTAGACTATAATTTGATGATAATAAATAAGATTGGACATTATTTAGATATTTTTATTTAATAATTATAAGGAATTAAGACAATATACATTCAAATATGGAGATAGTGAAACTAACAATATATTATTAGTTTTATTTAAAATTTTGTTTCATACTAATTTTAGCCTTAACTCTTTTTTTTTTTTTCTCTCTTCAACTTTTTGGCAGTATTATGGATGGGTTAAACAGGAGATGCTATTTCCATTCATAGAATATTTAGATGGGTTTGTGACCTCAGCTCTGAAACTATTGCATGGTTCTTGCTTTAGTAGTTTTGTTTTGGATCATCAATTTCTTGTGGCAGGTTCCAAGGCCAGACACAGCTTTACAGAAGAAATCCCTCTAAGTTTCGGTTGGCTATCGAGGAGGCTTTCTTAGCTGAGCATGATTTCCTTGGAGCTGAGGTTGATGAAATGAGTTTGGGTAGACAAATGGAAGACAACCAATCAATGCCTAGAGGGATTCAAGAAGCATAAATTTTAATATATTTTTTTCATACAATAATTTGATCTTCTTATGATATATATATATATATAGGAAACCATGCTCAGCTAAGAAAGCCTCCTTGATAACCAAGCGAAATTCAGAGGGATTTCTTTTGTAAAGCTGTGTCTGGCCTTGGAACCTGTCACAAGAAATTGATGATCCAATAGTTTCAGAGCTCAGGTCACGAACCCATCTAAATATTCTATGAATGGAAATAGCTTCCCTTGTTTAACTCATCCATAATCCTTCCCATAAAGTTGAAGAGAAACACACACACAAAAAAAAAGAGTTAAGGCTAAAATTAGTATGAAACAAAATTTTAAATAAACTAATAAAATATTATTAGTTTCACTATCTCCTTATTTGCATACAATAATTTGATATTCTTATAATATATTATATACATCATGATTGGAACCATCTCATTTTCTTAGTCAAAAAAGCTTTCTCGTTCCCGTTCTCTGGGTGTGCTAGGGCACCGCCCTAGCCGCCTCTTCCGGTCAATCCGGCCGCTTCTCCCCAGCATTTTGTGCTGGGTGTCTCTCCTCGAGTGGCACATGGAAGTTTTCCTCCTCTTGTTGTTTCTCTCTTCGCATTGTTTTTAGTTTTATGGCGCATCCACGATTTCGTGATCCTGATTTTTTGGTTGGATCTTCTTCTCTTTCATTTAAGGATGCACTTTCTGGTTCTTCTCCTTCCTCTAGTGTTTTTCCTGAACTTAAGGCCTGTTCTCATAAAGGTTTGCCAGCGCTGTGGATTTCCGAGGCGAAAATCACGTCGTTGGCTGCTCTGTTCGAATTTGCCCTTGTTGGAAAATTTCTTGGTCGTAGGCCGTCCCTGGAAGAAATTAGGAGTTTCTTTTTTAACCTTAAGCTGAATGGGGAGATTTCCGTCACTATTTTGAACCAGCGAAATATTTTAATTAAGCTGTTTTACGACTTGGATTACTATATGGTTTTTGCTCATAAATCGTATTTTGTGAGTAATTGCTATATGAAATTGATTAAATGGTCACCTACTTTGGATGTTGAGATTGAATTGCCTATTATCCCCATCTATATACCTTTCCTAACCTCCGCCCTCATCTGTTCGCCCCGTGCATTCTTCATGGTTTAGGTCTGATCTTTGGCAAACCCTTGAAAATGGACAATGCGACATCTATTGGTTCACGTCCATCTGTTGCTCACATTTTAGTTGAATTGGATGTGTCCAAATAGTATCCTGACAATATTTGGATCGGTCCAGATAGCTCTGGTTATGTTCAATCTGTGAATTTTGAAGATTTTTCGGACTATTGTTCGCATTATCTTGCTCTAGGTCATTCTAAGGCGGCGTGTATGATTATTCGTCCTAATCTTGAATCTGTTCCTTTGATTAATCCTTCTAGTTCAGCGGAGGTGGCTATTCGTGGGGTTATGCCAACTATTTATGTGGTGGGTTTGGAGGGGGTGGACAATGTTGCCCAGACTGCTGTTTCTTCGCCTACTAGGATTGAATTGCCTGTGCCTTCTAATGTGGCTCTATCCCATGATCCTTTAGAGAATTGTGTTATGCCTTTTATGGGTGTCCCTCCTTGTGTTTCTATTGATTTTGTTGCTCCTGTTTTGGTTGAGATTGGTGTGGAGCGTGAGGAGGCTAGTTTGATTAATTTTGTCCAGTTGGACTCTGATGAAGGTTTGGTGGGACAGGCACGTACTGCTTATTTTTCTCGGTTGTGTTTGAGTGAGCCTGGTGCTGTGAAATGTGGCCTTAATTCGAAACCTACTATTTCTTGTGCGGGTAGGTCTATCACGAGTGATTTTGTGCCTTATGTCTCTCCTATTTCTCCTACTCGTGTCGTGGATTTATCTCCGCTGGGTGCCGATAGTCCTGTTACTGTTTCATCCTCTATTAATCTGGCCTCGTCTATTCAAGTTGTTGATTCTATTCTTAACCCTATGACGCCTACTGGCCTGGTTCCTGGCTCTTTTGTGCAGGTTCCTGTCAAGTTTATTTCATATGAGGCTTTGCTTTCTCAGTTGGCTGCTAACTTGGGTGAGAGAGTTAGAATGCAATTAGATTGATTACATTGTTCGTCTGATTCATCTGATTCATCTTCTGAGGATAGCGGAGAGGAAGTTTCTGAGGTTAATGTGGTTGGGCATAAAGACAGGCCTTTTGTGCATGTTTGCTCTCGTGGGAGGGGTAGACGTGGTAGGAAATGGTTTGGGGTTTTGGTGCTGCTGACTTGGGCTTTTGGTCGGTTTCCTCCTTCGGGTTCTGGCTGTGGTTTCTTTGGATGGTTTTATTTGGTGGTAGCCATTTTGCTGGAGCTTCGTTTGAGAATTTCAGAGGCGATTGTTTGTTTATGGGCAATGATGTGGCTAGGGCTAATTCCCCGGAAGCCGAGGCTCATGGCAACCTTTGGTAGTGCGTCTGCTGCTCGTGGTTGTTTCGTTCGTTATTGCTGTCACTCCATACTGGATGGTCCGTGCCTGGCTCTCAGGGGAATTGGTAGCCTCTGCCAACTACTGAGCCAGACGAGTTGATAACCCTGTCATCCTCTGTAACTTTTTCGTATTGTTTTCCTAGCTGGTTCTACTCTTTATGCTATTGGAAAACAAATTTTTGGGTTTTTGGTTTATATATATATATTTTTTTTTTTAAATTCTAACAACGTGCACTTTGTGATGTCTAATGCATATATATTTTGGTGGGTTGAGTAGAGGATTTTAAATACATGTTCAAAAGTATAGCTTACAGGTGGGGCACATTGTTGAACAAGCCGTCTTTGATGGAGGTGACAAAAGGGGAAAGAGTAAATAGAAAAAGTATTATCATTGTAGAGGTAATTGATTTTTAGCTATTGATATTAATTGTTAGTTGATTTATAGCTGTAGCATTTTTTTTTTTGCTTAATGTGTCGTCTTTTATTACAAAGTGTTGTTATTCATGCGTTCTCTTTTTTTTAATATATTTTTTTATTTTTAAAATTTTACTCATGTGCACCATTTGCATGTGATTTTTAACTAAGATAATATCAAAAGTAAATGAGAGCTCCGACCCTTCAGTTGCATCTAAGAAAATCAATTTTGTTATTCAACAAAAGAGATTGATAACACGTGGCAATGTTGGTAATCACCATAGCTAAGTAAAATTTTTTGAATCTCTCAAATCATCCTCATTACTTTTAAGTTGCTTGGATTGTATATAAGAGTGGATGCTGAGATGGTTTATACTAAATAGAATAGAGAAACTGTAAGTTGATTTGTTCTTTGATTTGTTTCTTTTGTGTGGAGCAGTTGTTTATTATCTTCACGGCTTCTTTGCCTTCAATACTGGTAGATCACATTGTTGATCAATAATATTAATGAGAAGCTTGATCCAACATTAAAAAATAAAAGCACATAAACATTTTCATAATTTTTAACATATTTCAAACTGAGGAACCTGAAATGCAAAGTTACAGCAAATAGAGATACCATTGGGAAGAAGAAGAAGCATATATATTAAAATTCTTTCATCTTTCATTTGAACTAGAGCTAATATATATATATATATAGCTGCCGGGTTGTTCGTTGTATGGCTGCAAATCCACTCCATGCTCTTTTTTACATAGTTTTTATGTTGTTGGCTTGTCCACTATTCTCAAAGACTTGGATCGAAGTTTCTTGCTCATCAGTAAGAGATGTGGCTAAGCAGCTTAAGATATGGATGTATCCTTCATTTGTTGCTGATCCTATTTTATTATTATATGATAATAACAAAAGAGATTTTTATTATATGTTTACTTCTTAAATTATTTTATGATTATGAATTTATTTTTATTTGTTTCTAATCCTTTTTTGTTTTTTATTTGTTTATGATCCCATTCATGGCTATGCCTCAACTACTTCTTAAATTAATTTATGATTTTCAATTTATATAATTCAAAAGATATTTTGTATATGTTATCACAATCATAGTCCCGCACAGTTATATTTTTAAGATTATAGCAACGTGCATTGTGTGCACGTGCATTTAAACTAGTGTGTATATATATATATAGCGGGGGACTCAATTGGCCCTTCTAGCTACCTCATGCTTTGTAACTTACCGCGTTATAGAAAACAGAATTTTCTATAACTTGAAAACATAATTTTCTATAATGCGGTAAGTTACAAAGCATGAGGTAGCTAGAAGGGCCAATTGAGTCCCCACTAACCTTTTAGTTGAGAGGCCCAAAAAATAAATGGCTTTAATCATTTAAGGGATATTTATTTGATAACGAAAATTATAATTCAAGCAATTGCAAAATATATCTAATTCAAAATTTAACTCTTTAGTAATTAATTAAATCTATTTAGACAAATAAAAAAAATGATGATTTATAAATCAATCACGTTCATTTGAACTCACAAATTTAACGAAATGCATGACTTAAATAAAAATTTTAATTTGAATAATAATGAAAATAAATCATTCCTAAAATTAAAAAAAAAAACTAAGGATTAAACAAATCCAATTTGGTCATATGAATTTAAACTAAAAGCAAATTAAATTACATCAAATTAAATACACATCCGAATTAAATAACACAATTATATTTAAATTGAAGGAGGATAAGTCAATCTTAAAATTGAATAAAAAAAAAGAAATTAATTTAAAGCAAATAAATGTGAATAAAATTAAATAAAAACAAATTTAAACTAATTCGATCATATAAAAAAATAATAACATTAATAATAAATAATAAAATATGCATATGTAAAGCTTCCAAGTTAAACTACTATAAAGATTAAATATTTTAAAGTAAATACCAATAATAAAATCAAAATAATAGGTGAAAGAATAATAGCATGATAATGAACAATTCAAAAACTATAAAAATCATTAAAATTTTAAGAAAATTCAGAAAAATCTCAACTGAATTTCTATAAATGCGTAAAATCATAAAAGAACAATAACCTTGATAGATAGCTCAATAAATCTTTCATTAACCTACTCAAATCAAATTAATAGTCAAATTAACTTGGAAGTATGAAATAATTTTATGTAAAGTCGTAAATTATAACAAATATTAAACAAAATAAAAATATAAGTAACCGTCTCATTTTTATAATCAAATTAAATAGATTCCCTAAAATGCCTAAAAGTTAAAATATTTTTTTTAAATGAAATAAAATCAGAAAAAAAATAAATAACCATAACGAATAAAAACCAACATGAGTGAGGTGAAATAAAATGTAAAAATAAAAATGTCCTTTGTAAAATCATAAAAGGCTAAATAAATTAAGTAAACTATGTAAAATATTAAAATTTATTAAATAAATTCTAGATTAAAAATTAAACCCAAACCAAAGTTAAATCAAAACATAATCAAATTCTAAAGAAAGTTTTCTAAACTCTACCCAACGTACTTGAAACTTAATTTTTAATTATTAAAAATCATTAAAATAGATTTATATACTTTTATTCCACCTTCTCAGGTGAAATAATTGCATTATGTTTATTTGTTAGAACTTTTTTGTAAATATTTAGTAATGATAGTGATAGTGAGTGATATTTAATAATGATACTAAATATTTAGTAAAAATTTTAATAATGATACTTATAGAGATATTTAGTAAATATTTACTAAATATTTACTAAATATCATATATAATTTAGTAAATATTTGATACTGATAGTGATATTTTATAAATATTTACTAAATATCTAGTAAATATTTAGTAACTATTTACTAAATATTTAGTGATATTTAGTAATATTTAGTAACGACAGTGATAGTTATATTTACTAAATATTTAGTAAATATCATATCTAATTTAGTAAATATTTAATAATGATAGTGATAGTGATATTTAATAATGATACTAAATATTTACTAAATATATGATAGTGCTTCACTATTTAAAACTTATTAAATATTTACTAAATTAGATATGATTTTTATTTGAAATTGTTAGTTTGTTATAATATTCTTTTTTTTTTAATTGGCATATAAATAATTCTTTCATGACTATATATATATATATAATGGAATCAAAAAGTAATTTGTTCTCGTATAACTACAACATAGCAGCTCGCAACTTATATTCCCATGAAAATATATTGATCTCTATACAATAACTTCAAAAAGTAAATTATTGTACGACAACTTCACCACTTGCTTTACCAAAAGCTGCAGCCATCCCAAACGAAACCTTAGTGCGATAAATTTAATTAAAATTTTAGCATTTGTTATTTGAGTTAAAATTTTATGTTCTTAAGAACGAATTAGAGAACAAAGTCTATCATACAACCGATTCAACTCACAAAAAAGTCCTAACAAATAAACATATATAATGAATTATTTCCTCCTTGGCCTAATGGTTGAGAGCTTTGGCTTCCAACTAAAAGGTTCCGGGTTCGAGTCTATGTGTATGCGTGGTGTGTGTGAGTTTGCCTTAAATGGCCTAAATGTCCAAAAAAAAAAAAAATTTTATTTCACCTGAGAAGATCGAATAAAAGTATAAATCTATTTTCATGATTTTTAATAATTAAAAATTAAGTTTCAAGTATGTTGGGTAGATTTTAGAAAAGTTTTTTTTTTTTTTAGAATTTGATTTAATTTTGATTTGGGTTTTATTTTTAATCTAGAATTTATTTATTAAATTTTAATATTTTACTTTACTTAGCCTTTCATGATTTTGCAAAGTAAATTTTTTTTTTTAGATTTGATTTCACTTCACTCGATGTAGGTTTTTATTCGTTATGATTTTACAAGTTCAAAGAGATTTCACTACAGGAATATCAACAATTCACGGCGGTCATTCCAATGATAAAAAAACTGTCAAAATTATCGGCCCGTATTAATCGGCGGTTTACCCGGCGGTGTTTAATAATACACTGTCGGAAATATCAGCAATATAATAAACCCGGGGTAGGCCGCCAGTTTTCTATTTTCGAGATGCCTTTACCGGCGGCCAAGCTGTCGGTGTTAAGTATTTTTTTTTTCGGAGGTCAAAACCGTTGGAGAACCGCCGAAAATTGACCTAATATTGGCCAAACCAAGCTTTCCTCCTCATTTGCTAGCGTATTGTTTTACTCCAAACGCTCGCGCTCGCCTCCAACTGCCTCCACAGATATCCACACACCGACACCTTAACTCCTGCCGACGATCATGCCCTCACTCCGGCCGCTGATTACACCTGCATTCTCCCGTCGAAACTCGTCAAGCACTTCTGCAACACCCCGAAGGTTTGAATTTTTTCTATTACTAAATTTTTTAATGTTAATGTATCATACTTTAAAACTGTGGGAGAGAGTTATGGAGTATAGGTTGCGGCGTGATGCTAATGTTTCGCAAAATCAATTTGGATTCATGCAAAGTAGGTCTACTATGGAAGCTATGCATTTTTTATAGTGTGTTTGAGCTATGTACACTTAATTATGCTTTAAAATTATGCAATACACTAATTATTCATGAAATCTTGATTGAGGTTGCAACATATAATATTGTGTACGAATCTCGTGTATGAATCTCAAGTCATATTTAAGTTGAGAACTTTCAAAATTAAATTCTAGACCATCTTAACTCCAATTTCAACAAACTTATAGTCCTACTGAACGTCCTGAAGAGACGAACCCAACGATATAACTCGACCCCAAATGGGCCCTGATTATCAGGGCCCTGAAGATTATTTGAAAGGTTCAAAGCCTAAATTGGATGAACAAATGATATTCAAATGCAGCATGCTTATGGTCTAATCGAGTGCGAGCTTATTGGCGAGACAAATCCAATGAGCCAAAGATTGTTGAATTCTGAAATCATTGAGGCACTTATGCACTTGAAAAACGCTCTATGATCGGGGATATCAATATCAGCTATTCTATGGAGCACTCCAAATCTACTACAGATCTTCTCTATAGTTATGAGGCATGTCACTCTAAAAAATTTATAAATAGACCCTTACTCTTTACATGAAGGGGAACTTTTAGTTGGAGATTGGAGAGAGCTATGAGGCAACAAGAACTCTAGTACCACCAATGTCGAATCTCTATCGACCGTTGCTAACAGCTGACAGACTCCCGCCCGACCATCGTCGGGCCATCACCTAGCCGCCAATTGCCTCTAAACTTCCACCCAGCTGCCGACCACTGCAGGACTCCCGCCCGACCATCCTCAGACCCACCGCCAAGCCACCGACCACAGGCGGACTTCCACCCTGTCGCCGATCGTCGCAAGACTTCCACCCTGTTGTCAATCACCGTCGAACTTCCACCATACTATATATAGTTGAACCTATGCCCAGCTGCCGACTGCCATTGGGGCTCCACCTGGCCGCCTTCAAACTCTACCCCGATCATTGTCGGACCATCGCCCGGCTGCCGACAGCCGCCGAACTCTGGCCAACTATCGCCGGACCACCGCACACCGCCAAACTTTCACCCGATCGGCATTGGACTTTCTCCAAACTCTCCAAACTATTGTAATATCACCACCTGTAAAGTCACGAGACTGGTCAAACTTTGTAACTAAGTCGAATCTAGTGGAGTCTTTTCACCTGGACGAGGCCTCATGGTTTTTCCCTCTTTGGGCTTTCCACGTAAGTTTTTTTGATGTTTTTCTACCCTTTCTTCAATACATGTTTGTGTGCTGGATATCTGTTCATTCCTAAAATGAAAAATTCACTCACTCTATCAACATGAATATTCTAGCCCGCAACAAGTCTATACCATTGGGCTTGAAATTGAACCCCTGCAGACATTGCATCAAGCCCCAACCTCCTCTTAGAAAAAAAAAAAAACCTATTGGAATCTAAACAAACCATGAAGTACAGTAAAGCTGTATTGTTTTGTGAGAAAGTAACTATTTTAGACAGGATTAAAGCACAACATGGCTTTTTCTCCCATCTCTCATTTCTTTGCTGACTGTGCGATTTCGCTGGCTTGCATGTGGCTGTCAACCTTGCCACGACCGTTGATTTGGATCTGCCCTCCAACAGCAAAGGTAGGGACCTCCACCACCCTAATTCAACCCTACCATTGCTGGCACCTTGTTGTTTTGCCTAGCTTTACTGGCACCTCACAAAGCAATGCTAAATTATTGTCCCATTGCTTCCATGGCTGTCAAGCCGCCTGAGAAAGGTTGCTATCCCCCTTCCATGTCAGCTTGACTTCTTAGGAAATGAACAACACAACAAATTCAGCACAAATTTTCTCACCAATTTTTATTGTCAGTGGATCATTCAAATACATATAGAAGTCATTCTTTTTAATGACTAATTAACAGTAAACTTTTTTCACAATTCCTTATGGCCTTTCTCTACGCTTCAGAGTAATCGAATATGAATGAAGCATACACGTAAAACCAGCTTATTAAGGTCCATATTTTGTTAACATGTTTAACAGAACTTCTTTGTCTTTGCTTAAAGTTTGATCTCCATATTGAACTGATCTGCGAATATATCCAAAGCAGTTTATTCTGCACTGACTTGCTTGACTTCTGAAACTTATTAGCAATAATTTCGGATCAGAATGCGGACAATGCGGTTGTCTTATCTGACAAAAAGAAGGAAATCTAATGAAGAATATTTATCTATTATGTGCAACTAAACTATGCCGAAAAGAATTGTTTAACTTCTAGGATATTGATGTCTAGAAATAAATATTTTCTCCTCATCAGCCATAACATATTGGGATCTACTTATCAAATATCAAGTTTAAATGTCCTCTATGCACTCAGGTAACCAATAATATTAACTATGTTGTATAGAAGAGAGAATAGGTGGGCACGGGAGCTTAAGGTTTTGTTTGGGACAGCTTTAGATCACTGTATTTTCTCTGCTTTAAAGAAACTTTTATACTAAAAAGTTGTAATACAAAGCAGTAAGAAAGCCCCAAACGAAGCCTAAGTTGATCATCTTGTGGCTTCCACCATACTCTAAACATATAAATATACTGTAAAGTTATATATAACTTCAACAAAAGACCAAGCAGTGTTGTCTCAATTCAGGAATTCAATAATATCCTTCTACCATTCAGATTCTTTTAAAAAGCTAGAGAAGTGTGGACATACAGCTTTTGTGCAACATACAGCATAAAAATTAGAAATTAGTCCCCTTCCACTGCCTCTTTCTATCCAATTATCCAATGCTCTCCCCATCTTGTTAAACTTATCGAAGCTTAATAATCATATAATCTGTATTATTTTGTATTAATATTGTATTAATATCAATACATAATAATACTGATAAATCACGGCACATGAACAAATTTTGACTGTCTTTTAAGGCTGAAAGCTCTCCTCCTCTTCTTCTAAACAAAGTTCATTAGCTATAGGGGTTATTAACTCGCCAATTTTCTCCTATTTTATTAATATCGATCGATCTATCTCTCCCTTCTTATAGAGTAGTAGTTCTCCATGCTCCATAGTTGAGTCCAGAAATCTGGAGGGAGCTCATTACTGGCCACTGTAAATGTGGTCGATATAGGAACCAGACACAGCCCAAGGCTTCTAAGATCCTTCTTTGCCCAATCGCCATTCTTCTCCTGCCTTTCCAAAATCTGATTTCATGTTAAGCAAAGCATTATTAAGCCATTAATCTCAATTAAGTATGAACAACTGTCAGCAATTAATTACCTGTTGGTTTGTCTTCTGCTGCCTATTTATTAGATATGGATTACTTAACCCCTGGAATTAATTGAAAATATATAGTTGTTTAAGCTTAATTTGGAAACCTATTCGAGTAATATTGTAACTTGAAAGGCAGGGAACTTACATTGACTTGCTGGTGAAGGTACTTGATGTACTCGATTGCTTCATGGAGAACTGAAGCCGTATCAGTCTGGATGGAAAAGAAAAAAAAAATTATTGACTTTCTAATAATTTGCTTTGTTGGATCTTGATGATTGTTAACATGCTGATGTTAGTATGTTGGCGACGATAAATTATTCCGTGCGGAGTTCGGATGGGAAGTTCTCGTCCGGATTGTGAGTCACATTCGGATTGTGAGTCACAATGTGTACACTCACAGTCCGAATAGAAATTTCCCATCCAGACTCCTCACGGAATAATTTCTTGTTGGCCACAACTTTATCAACATGATAATAATGGTTGCTATATTCTACTTTAACAATTTTTCTTTTAATGTTTTGGCTTTGGACTTGTTTGGAACAGCTTTTAACTTAATTGCTTTTAAGATCACAATCTCACTTATGTCTTACAACTACTTCCTTTTTATTTTCTTATTGCTTTTTAAAATTTTTATACTGAGAAGTAATTTTTTTGCAACGAAGGCTTCGTTTGGGATAGTTTTCTTAATGTTTCTTAAAACACCTTTCTACTATTAAGCTGCTTTAAGAAGTAGGAAGATAACCGTCCCAAACGAAGCCTAAATCTATTGCAACATGGAAGTTGTAACAAAACATTTGTTTGATTTTTAAAATAGAAGATATTTATAATATCTATAATAGCTCTAAAAAAAATTATTTTCTAGACAACAGCTTCACAATCACATTTATAAATTTTACAGTCTTTCCGAACGAACTTTTAGACTAAAAAACCTAAAAAAAAAGTAAAAATGCCTTCACATTTTTTAATCATGACCCATGTTTTCCACACCAAGGAATCTAAAACATACTAAACACATTTTATGTGGCAAGTTGGTTATAAAAAAGGTATGGTCTAAGATAGGAGGAATACTACCACTTTTTTATTATGTGCTTTATATAGATGGTATTTAATTAAAAAGTGTTGATTAAATAGAAAAAAAAATTTAAATTCTTTCTTTTATCTTTAGTAACATTTTTTTTTTAAATTGAGACTGCATTTATTTAACTAAAAATATTTATGACAAAATGATAGCTATTTTTTCCTATTTTTACAAAAAAAAAAATCTAGTCACAATAAAAAATCAAATTAAAAAATAACTAAAATAAAAAAAATGTGGCTAAAATGTTACTTTCATATTTTTATGAATAATCTCAATAGGTTTATTTTTGCAGCTACTACATTTATTTAACTAAAAATATTTATGACAAATGATAGCTATTTATTCATATATTTACCAAAAAAAACTCTAGTCACAAAAAAAAATTCAAATTAAAAAAGTGACTTAAATAAAAAAAATGCGGGTAAATTGTAACTTTCATATTTTTTAAGAGCAACCTCAATAAATTTTATTATTGCAAATAGTATCAAAAGAACTCATGATTTTAACTGTATATAAGCAACTTATATTGATCAGTTTTAGCTATCAATTAAGAGATCTTGAATTGTATGATTTTGATTTTAATCGTCTTAAAAATCTTAAAAGAAAAAATAAAATTTATTTAGTACGGATGGAATCAAATAAAGCCCACCTTTCCAAAAGGTGATACCAGTTGCTGGAGTGCTGTAATCCTGTCACCTAACTTCTCTTTCCTCACCTAAAAGAGCCAGAGCCATGAGCTTTTTGTTCATATATAAAATTCTATTCAACTAATACGAAGATTAAATTGATATATTTAACATTAATGCAATGATGTGATCATATGCAAATCGATCAAACCTTACCTTAAAAGCTGGTAATGGTGAAGGTGTTTCTATTCTAATCTTCTTTGCAATCGGGGGAGTTGGATCTCTTGAAGCTGCTGCGTTTGACTGAATCGATTCGCACAAGAATAAATTAAGAGTTTATGAGTTATAATCCATGGCGGTAGTATTAAGTAAAGTATGAACATATACCTTCGCTGAAGTGCTCGAAAACAAAGAGCCGTTGGAAGGAAACTCGACCGTTGGAAGGATTTGAAGTTCAGCCATGGCGGATTCTGTAAGGGTCTGATTCGATTGAAAGGAGCCGTGACAGATCATATCTTTGGAAGAATCTTGCGAGGTTTCTGTAAAATCCATCTGTATTATTTCACACTCTCTTGTTGTTGCAATCTCCTCGAGCTGAACAGCTTGGAAATTAGTCTCAGAGCTTTCACTGCAACCTCAAATATTAGCACAAGCTTTTCTAAACACACAGGAAAATAAGGAGATGGTGTATATAACTTACAGGAAAGATTGGGACCAATCAACTGAAGAGGACAAGGGATCTAAACTTGAAGGTTGAGTGAAGTAATCAAAGGAGTTGGCTTTGCTGAGCTCAACTATCTCGTTGCTGGCCGGAAAATACCCGAAGGTTTCTTCAATGTCGCCGGCGTTCAAAGTCGTCGAGCAGGAGAAGATATCGCTGCATCTTAAGGAGCTCCAAAAGTTGAAGCTGGATACGCCTCCCTGGAATTCTTCAGCCATGGTTACTTAATTATAGCTCTCTGTATATATCCTTTTGGAGCTGGTTTATATAGTGAGGTTGGTTTTTCTTCTCTGGAATTCCTTCGGGGGTTGAGAGGATTGCAATGGATAGACTTGGAGTCAATGCCATGTCCTTTATATAGAGAATAATAAAAAATTGAAAGATTGACGAAAAGATCATCAAAATTGTTAGAATGATATATTTACCACTTGGTTTCTTATTTATTTATTTGTTGTTAAAAGCGGAATTTAAAGATTTTACAGTGTAATTTTTTATTTGTTGTACAGAATAATGATGCGACATTTTATAAATTGTATTTATGTCCTTTCAAAATTGCACAAATATCTTTTATTGTAATATTTTAGGTGTATAACTTCGCTAAAACAGTAAAACTACATGATATGTCATTAAAAAATTATCTTCATCGGGAACAAATCTCGATGCAAAATCAAGTTGGAGACTTTCAAAATTAAAATTGGGACCATCCGAACTCTGATTTCAGCAAACTTATAGTCGAATTAAGCGTCTCGAGAATACAAACCCAACGACACCAAATCCAACCCAATCCGAGCCCAAACGGGTCCAAATCAAAGGTTAGAAGCACTGTTGAAAAGTTCGAACCACAATTTGGATTAACAAATGGTTTTCAAAAATAACATTCTTATAGTTGAACCGAGCGTCTTGACGAGACAAATCCAAGGAGCTCAAGATCATTGAATTCTGACATCAATAAGACGTTCAAAGGTCCATCAAATGGTCAATGATCAAGGGATTCAACATCAGTCATCCATATCACTCCTCATTTACCGTTGATCTCTCACTTATTTACGGGTCATGCCACTCCATAAATCTATAAAATAGACACATTATTTCTCTTGAAAAAGGGACCGAAGCAAGAAGAGAAGAAGGAAGAAGAGAAGGATGAAGCTCCTCCTCGACCACCGCCTGAGTTCGCCGGGCCACCACTTTAGGCCATTGCCTTCGTCGGACCACCACTTGAGTCTCTCGCCTTTGTCGGGCCACCACTTGAGGCCCTCGCCTTTGCCAGACCACCACTTGAGGACCTCGCTTTCGTCAGACCACAACTGAGGCCGTCACCCTCACCGGACCATCGCCTAAGGCCCTCACCTTCACTGGACCACCACCTAAGGGTCTGAACTCCACCATACCAACACTTGAGGCCCTAAACTCCGCCAGACAATCAATTGATGTCTGAATTCTGCCAAGTCACTGTCGGACTACTAACTGACGCCTCAACTTCCAAGTGACGCTAGATTTAACACTAGACTTCAACCATACTGTTAACATTTGTAATATGATCGCCCTCTAAGACGAGTCAGCCCATTGTACTCAACTCAAATTCGTTAGACCACCACCAGGTTTTTCCCCTTTCCAGGGTATACGTGCAACGCTAAGACGTAAAATTACATGTCTATCACCACGTATATTCTAGCCCGCAACACTACTTATTCATAAATCTTAAAATTTGTAAATCTAAGGGGCTGTTTGGTATGAAATTTGCCATGAAATTTAAGTATGATTTAACATAAATCCAACCAAACGATTTTGGAGGACAGGTAAATCCGACAGCTACGTAAATTCTAGATTTATAGATTTATGATATAAATCCATGTAATTCCGAGTAAATCTAAACCCCATTCTTCCGCAGATTTAACGGGCTTTACACTCACACGAGCTCTCTCCCGCAGCGCCTGTGTCGCACAATTCCTATGAAGTCATTATGTAGATGGAAGTCGTAGTTGCTTCACCCTCATATTTTTGAAAAATCAAACTAATTTTGAAAACTATTTATTTAATTTAGTTTTAAAATATTTAATTTAATTTGATAATAAATTATTAAATTAGTTAATTTATTTTAACAATATTTATTTTTTAAACTATTTAACAATATCTATTATATTAACTAATTAATTTATTAAAATCGCTTAATTTACTATAACAATAATTATTAAAACTATTTAATTATTTTAGTTTAACAATATTTAATTTAATTTGATAATAAGTTATTAAATTACTTAATTTATTTTAACAAAATGAATAAGAATAAATATTTATTATAATTATTTTTCAAGAAATTTAAAACCCGCCAAAAATCACATAAAAAATCCTTTAGAAATCCATCTGAAAAATTCGGTCAGAAATCCATCGAAATTTCTGACGGATTTATTTTCGCTCAATATTTCTCCGGAAATTAGCATTTTATCTTAGTGAAAATTATTTAAGCGAGATATGTTACGTTCTGCCTATCTCAATTTTTAATAATTAGAATTTTTAGATTTTCCTGACATTTTAATTGAAATTTAACTTAATTGGGTATATATATTCACTGGGGAACATTTTACTGAGTAGCCCTTGATAGGCCGCAGTTTGCGATCATATTCTACACAATTTGATATTTTACTTATAAATTTTCGCGAAGCAGTTTTAAAAATACAATGTTATATATAACGATATGGAAAAAATATTCTAACACCTATAAATTATGAATAATGTGTGGTAATATGGTAAATTTCTAAAAAATTTTAAACTTTGATACGTGGTTTTTCTCCAAATTTCTAATTATTTGATTATTAGTAGAACATTACGTGAAATCCTATAATAACTTTGATAATATGTATTATAATTGAAAATGCAGTTAGTTTTGCAATTTTATTATTCAAATATTTGAATTTGGATGAACTGTGATGATACGAGGAAATTTTGATGTGTTATGCATTTGAGAGTCATAAAAAAGCATGTTATCTAATTTATTAGCATAGTAAGTTATTAGGGCTTGAATTCTGATATCTCTTGAAAGGTATAAGTGCCTGAGAAAAATTTTGTTTGTTTTGAGATATAAATACGAAGTGCTTACTGTTATGTTTAATTTTCATTTTGCATCCCTTCCAATCTGCTAGTTGATTGATCTATCAAAGATATTATTTACAGCTCTGCTAATATATTTTTTTTTATTCTGAAAAATCTAATTGAATTCTTTGTACTAATGAATTTACTTTGCATTAACATTTTTGCTCAGGTTACAAGTGTTGAAATTTAAGTCTATATAAGTATGCTAGATTTTTTTTACAGTTATGACTTTTCTATTTTATGTTGTTCGAGTTTATATTACATGTCAGTAATTATTTTAATTGTAAATATTTTTGAGATGAAAGAAATCACTTTTAATGATGGCTATTCATTTGTTTTAAATTGAAGTTTTAGTGGACAAAATTAGAATTTGAAAAATCCTAAAGTTTTGCTCATCGATCAATATTAACATTTATCATTAATCGAAAAAATTTCTTTGTTCGTATATTTGATTTTGATACAAAAATAATACTATATTAAATTTTTATATTTACCTCTAAAATCATAAATTTATAATATTTACCTCAAAATGAAAAATAATATTATTCTGAGTTTTATATGAATTATAATTGATAATAATAATAATAATTTAAGTACTGAATTGAATTATTACTCAACAAGATAATTTCATAAATATATTTTTTATCGTATTTGCAAACATATTTTATTAGTCTCTTTATTCCTTTATTTCACAAGACTTGGGTTCGAATTTCTTACACGGGCGGGCGGACCGGTCGACCAGGATGACGTCATGCTTATGACTAGATTGTCGTAAGTCAACATGGGACCCACGCGCTAGCACGCCTTGTCACAAAGTCAAAACACTCAATATCTGCAAGAAAAATATCAATAAGAGTAAATTTAACATAAATTTAACATAAATTTATAAAATTTTAATTATATGTGAATTAAAAATAATGAAAAGTTTGGCTTCTTTTGAAGAACGTTTTTTATTATTTTTATGTTTTGGAGATAGATTTCTTATTATTTTTTATAATAAATTTTTAATAATTATTTTTAATTATTTTAAAAAATAATAAGTAAACTGTCATAAATAAAATCATAATTTTTGCTTGACTATTATTTTTTTAATTATTTTCAATAATATTTTACGCTATAAAGTTTTTTTTTTAACTGTAGTTTTAAGCTTCATTTGAGACAATTTTTTTATTATTTTTCAAATTAGATTTTTAGTATATAAATTTTTGTATAAAAAAATTATTTTGAAAAGCAGTGAGAAAATTGTCCCAAATAAAATAATAAAAGAAATTGATTTCACTATAATAACTTTATATTTAACTTTATAAAAAATTATAATTATCTCAAACAACTTATTAAATTTTAAAGATTATTTAAGGAAATTAAATTGACTTTTTTTTTAGTAGATACACAGTCTTCGGTTATCAAGGCCGTGTTGACCTGTCTTGTTTTCAACTGAGATTCTATGCGGCGACCCCTCAACCCTCCGCTCTTCTTTTCTCTGCATCTACCCACCTTCTTTTGTTTTCAACTCCTACCAAAATATTCTGTCAAATTACCATTCGATGGCTCTTTGAAAATTCCCCATCTCTCTATCTTTTTGTCTTCTAATTCACATGCGTGATAATCATCCTAATTAAGACATCTATGAGCGGATCGACGACTTGCTTGCTGGTTGGAGAAATTATTCTGTGCGGAGTCTGGACAGAAAAAATTGAATGAGAGTACATATTTTATATATATTTGTACGTATAAAATGTGTGCACTCACAGTCCGAACAACTCTTTCTGTCCAGACTTCAAAAGAATAATTTCTCCGCTGGTTGAAGCAGATAAATCTCTTCAATATGATATGCACTCAATTCACCTAATAAATTTTTTTGTTATATTTTTCTTTAGTTAATTTGTCCTCTCCAATTTTTTAGCCCCCCACCAGAAAAAAAAAGAAAACAAAGAAAAAAAAAAAGAAACTATAGTCTTTAGACAATTGCTCCTAACAAATAGTAAATAAAATTCATCATTTCATTTATTCATTTGAATTCCAAAAATATCCTAACAACCAAAATTTGTTCCAGGGGTACTGCATCCAAAAATCCCTGCAGGGGTGCTGCCTCTTGACCCCCCCCCCCCCCCCCCCGACCTGACCGGGTAGGTCGAACCCCGCCAGAGGGTGCTTCCCTCTTGGACCCCCGGTATATCTACGAAACGTACGTCTATATTATTCTTTAGTTAATTTGCCCACCTCAATCTATTTTTTATTCTTTATTACAATATTTTTTAGGCAATTGCCCATAGCACATGCATATTAAATAGAATTCATCATTTTATTTATTCATTTGAATACCAAAAATATCCTAACAACCAAAATTTGTTCCGGGTGCGCTACATCCTAAAATCCCTGCAAGGGCGCTGTCCCTTGACCTCCCGACCTGACCGGGCAGGTCGAAACCTGCCATTGGGTGCTGCCATCCTGGACACCTGATATATCTATGAAGCGCACGTCGATCAAGAATATGAACAAATATGGGTTGCTGCTGAGTCATTTTCTTGTAGTGAAAGGTCAAGCTAAATTCTAGGCAAAACCAACAATTACTTATAAGTTCACGCCCCCGAAAATTTAAGGTTGATTCCGCCCCTACGCGCTATCTAAAAATCTCCTTTCATTATGAGGAGATCATTTAATAATTAAAATTTAAGGTTTTGTTTGGAATAGACTTTTAATTGTTTTTGTGATAACAAAAGTTATTAGTAAAGCCTTTTCACTTTTTTTTTCTTTTAGTTTTGCCTCTTAAAAGCTGTTTTTGAAGCCACTGGTTTGAAGATATGGATGAAAAAAGAACTTTAAAAAACAAAAAAAAAGAAAAATTTTGTTATATTTGAGACAGGAAGGGATGAAACCAGCTTCAAATTTTTTTTTTGGGGGGGGGGGGGGGTGTTTTGGGTGAATTTAGTACAAAATTAATCAAATATTAAAACATGAAAAATTGTTTAAAAAAAGGTAAGCAAGAAAAATGAAAAAAAATGGTGTAATTAAATTGTAATGAAAAATATGAAAGAAAACATTAGAACTTAATGTGAAGAAATGCATAGATAGTTTGGTATGCATTTCTGAATTACAGTTGTTGTATAGAAAAAAAAATCTTCATTGTTACCCTTTTTCACAATACTTAAAAAAAAGTCTTCATTGGGGGGAATTGCCCCAAGTTACAAGGGGTTCTGCCTATGGAGAAGCTATAACTTTTTGTACAAAATTAATCAAATATTAAAACATAATATATAATATTACGAAAAACTGTTTAAAAAAGGTAAGAAAGAAAAATTAAAAAAATGGTGTAATTAAATTATAATGAAAAATATGAAAGAAAACATTAGAACTTAATGTGAAGAAATACATAGATAAAGAAATACATAGATAGTTTGGTATGCATTTCTGAACAAAGTTGTTGTATAGAAAAAAGTCTTCATTGCTACCCATTTTCACAATACTTTAAAAAAAGTTTTCATTGGGGGAATTGCCCCAAGTTACAAGGGGTTCTGCCCTTGGAGACGGCTATAACTTTTTGCAAGAAGGTTGTGAAGCTGATGAGAGAAAATTAAAATTTTTAAAAGTTGTTGTAAAAAACAATTTCCTTGAACAATATTTTTTAAAATGTATAAAAAATAATAGCCACGTAGAAATCATGGTTGATGTATGAGAAGCAAATTAATAAAAAAGATATATGTACCAATTAGATAAAAGTGCCCTAAATAAAGCCTACGAATCTATTTGGGATGGTTGCAATATTTTATAAAAGTTAGTTATGAAGTATTTTGGAAACATTAACTTAACTTCTATGGTTACAAAATGCAGCTTTGCGCTACAGAAATTTTTGAAAAATAAATGAGAAAATAGTAACCAAATAAAATTATGATTGTTATCTAAAAAAACATTGAGAAAATTATCTAAAAGAGACCCTAAGCCATAAACTTTTCTCAACTCTGCTTAACGTTTGGTTTGGGACAACTTTCTTATTATTTTTTAAAGCAATATTTTAGTACAAAAATATTTTGACCGATAAATTTGTACACTAAAAAATCTCTTTAAAAAACAGTAAAAAAGTTATCTCAAATAAAAGCTAAATTATAACAAGTCAAAAGTAACGAGGCCGGCAATCATAAGAATTATTTATTGCATTAAGCTTCAAATATATTTAATTATTTTTAAAATGTTATTAATGTATTTTAATTTAGAAAACCACTTCACTAAAAAAAAATTCTCACCACTGCTCCAATAGAATAGGAGAAAATAATTATTAAAAAATTATGATGCCTAAAGATGCACAGAGAGACAATGAGAGAATAGACCGTTGGTATTTTATTCAAAAAATTCATTAGGACTTATCACTTGTGCTCTAATACAAAAACTATCAGAGGGGTTACAGCTGCTTTACAAAATCCAAGAACAAAAGAACAAACCAAGTATGGAAGATTAGTTAATCCTAATCCTAATCCTGATAGAGCAGCTTATGATTTCATCAGCTAAATAAACTATCTAATCCATAACGACCATAAAGAATGTTTCAATTCCTTCAACTTGCATTGGAAGCATCCATTGTATTAGCCAGAAGATGTCAATTAATTATGATTAAGAAAAGCTGATTAGTTGATATTTCTAAGGTTAATTGTGATTAAGAAAGGTTTATTAGTTGATAATTTTTAGGTTAATTATATTGTTTGTTGAGGATAATCAGGCTTTTGGATAAATTAATGCTGACGAAATAGGGTTGGACTTTGGTCTTATAAATGACAAATCTCACCTAATCTTGCACTAACTATGATAAGTTGAGAGACTTTTATATAGTTGAACTAAGCAAATAAGTCCAAGAGGATTTGACTTCTATCGTAAGCTAAATTAAATGTTAGTTTTGTTAGGAAATGATGAATCAAACACAAATAGAAATAATAAATCATGATATACAAACAAAAACGAACACAAGAGATTTATGTAGAAAACTCAAATATGAGAACACCACTGGGAAGAAGGAGAACGGCTTCAAAATAGAAAAGATGCGGAGTACAAACGACTTACAAACTATAAGCCCTTTAAAATATATTTATAGGAGAAAAATAGGTCATCGAACAAGCTAAGTTTCAAAAATACATTTACAGCCATAGGGCATTGCCCCCTGACATATCTGCAAAGCATACGAAAGTCAATGACATGAACAAACAAGGATCAAATCAAATTCGAGACAACTCCAACAAGTTTGCTATTATTCAATTTTAAAAATGTGTGTGTGTGTGTGTATATACAAGAAAATTTAAGTGTCATGGGGTATGTTTGGAATAGTTGTTGTAATTATTTTTTTAAAAGGTGATTGAGAAGCTATGTAGGGGTGTAAATTCAGGTCAACGGGTCGGGCTCGGGTCGAACCCGGAACTGACCCGGCACCATTCGGGTCAACCCGAACCAGACCCTTTTTTAAAAACGGGTCAGGTTTCCGGACCGAACCCGGCCCGATTCAGTTCCGGGTCAACCGGACCCGACACAAATGACCCGAAATTGACCTAAAATTGCTAGTTTTTTGGGTCAAAAATCGGGTCTATCTTCAATTTTTGGGTCAAAAGCGGGTAAAAAACGGGTCAATCTCGGGTTTTCGGGTCAAATAGGAGTTTTCGTGTCAATTTTGGGTTATTTTCGGGTCAACTTCGGGTTGCTAGGTCAACCCGAACCGATTTTTAAAACGGTTTTAATTTGTTGAACCCGAACCCGACCCGTTTCGAATTCGGGTTGACCCTAACCCGGATTTTTCCAGATCGGATTCGGGTCGTGTCAAAAATTGACACCCCTAAAGCTATGGTAGGGAAATGACTCTTTTAAAGCTGTTGGCCTGTTGTGGATATTATAACCATATTCTTTTTTCTAAAATTGAACAACTATTTCCTTAAAGCTACAATATATTAATAATACTGATTGTAAAATGCAATTTTCTATCAGAAATTTTTTTAAAAAGCATCATGAAAATAATAACCAAATAGAAATGTAGTTTTGATTTGAAAAACAAAGCATTGAGAAATTAACCCAAACAAATTCTATATTAATTAAAACAAACACAATTAAAAAAAGTAAAATATAAATTATTTAGAGTCAAAATAGAAAAGAAGTTAAAAACATATTAAAATAAATATATTACGCTTTTATTATTATGAATTAGAAATATAAATTCAATGTTGAATTTGTAATTTTAAATAAAGGGTTTTAATTTCTTTTTAAAATAAAAAAGGTTAAAATTTTATTGGAGTGAAATTTTGAACGATTTTTTTAATAGAAGTACGCTTTGTCAATAAACAAAGCTATATAGGCCTTCTCCATGATGGCCCATTTAGGCCGAGCAAGATGAAAGCAACAATTTGAAAGCCCGTTTAAGAAAGCCTATTTTAATGTCCATAAAACAAACTTTTATTACGTCCTCTGACCGGACGTAGCTCTACGTTCGGTCAGAGGATTGTTACTCAGTTTTTGCTCGGTATTTGGTCGGTATTGCCAGGTATTGTTTGGTAATAACGAGGGATGCCGCTATGTGAAGTTCAATATCGAATAATACCGAGCAATACAGAGCAATACCGAGTAATCTCAAAACTCGTTATTTTTTGGGATTACTCGGTATTTTGTCTTCACATAATGGTATTTCTCGTTATTGTCGGTATTGCTCGGTATTTCTCGTTTTGTGCCTACGATCTTAGTGCCAGCCGAACATAACTCTAAGTACATTAACCGGACCAAATAAAAGTTCCCATAAAACGGCCCAATTTAATTTCTATATATGTAATTGATTCTTAAAACATTGCTTGGTAGGTTATGGACCATTAATGCTTTCCCATAATGAACTTTGGGACGAATTAATTAACAATTTTGTCTCTGTAATCATAATTTGTTAACAAAGACGGCATCGTTTTAAATACTTAAATAATTAATATTTAGGAAACTATTATTATTGCTTTTGTTATTCAATTTAGTGCCGGTACTTTTTTATGAAAAAGCTTATAATTAATTGAATAAACTTATTTAATTTTATCTAATAAATAATGCATTAATATTAAAACTACAATTTTATTATTTTAATAAATCATGTCTTAATATTTAATGTATCTAAATATAAGATAAATTTTATATGAATAAAATATTTTCACAAAAAATAATAATGAATTATTGAATTGAATGAAATTTATTGTTTTGTAAAAGATTATTAGCTCAATAATAAAAGAATACCATCTCTTAAAAGTCAAATTAAGGTTTCGTTTAGGACGACTTTTTGACTGCTTCCTAAAGTACTTTATAAAAAAAAATTATTTTTTACTAAAAAAACTGCCTTAAAAAATAGTTAAAAAATTATCCCAATTAAAACCTAAGTTATATATATTTTAATTTATGACTTATTATGTAAAGAATTATTGATTTGAATATTATTCAATCAATTTCTCTCAAAATACTTCAAATGTCAAAATTCATGCATTTATATAAATAAATAAACTTTAGATTATAAAATTCAAATTAATGATATGAGAAAACATACTGATTAAATTGTACTCAAAATTTGCATTTATATAAATTTTAAAATAGATTTAAAATTTTACGAATTATTTCAATTAATATTAAAATTTTTTAATAAAAATTACAAATGAACAGTAAATCATACAATAATAAAATTCATAAATTTTAGAAAATGTAATTCAAATTAGGAAAGTAACCGAAAAAAAAAAAAAAAACAGATTTTTCCTTCACTTCGCTCTGAAGTATCTTTGCAGTTCGCACCATCGCGCCGCTTGAAAAACTCCATTTTTCTTCTGACTCTTCTCTCTTCTCCCACTTTGCCTGCCCAATGGGTAAGCCCTATTTTGCCATTACTTTTCAGATCTTGCTAGCGTTTGCCCTCTTTCTATCCAACGACGGCGACGATGATGGATCAGTCCAAGATCTACTCCGCGCCTACGGCCTCCCGCCGGGGCTTCTTCCCTCTGCGGTGAATTCCTACGACCTGGATCGGGAAACAGGACTCCTGGAAGTTCATCTGGACAGTCCCTGCTTCGCAAAGTACGATGGATTGGTGTTTTTTAATCAGACAGTGAGGGGAAATCTGAGCCACGGTAGCTTGAAAGGACTGGTGGGGTTTTCACAGGAGGAGCTATTCATTTGGTTGCCCGTGAAAGAGGTTTTGTTGACTGATCCTTCTTCAGGTGTTATCTTTTTTGATATCGGTGTTGCTCATAAGCAATTATCGCTATCGCTTTTCGAGAATCCGCCTGATTGCAGCGCAGGAGGGGAAGATCAACTACAATTGGCTGTCCAGATGATCAGAGGAGGTTAGTATACTGAAAAAGGATGAATTTTGTGTAGATTTTTTTGTTAAATTCTGTGGAAAAAATCGACTTGTACAACGTATTAGGTTTAGATGTTTAATGTTGGGATGTCTTAAAATTTGTTATTATCTTTTGAATCTAATATCTGTTACCTTGGAGTCTGAATTTTAATTGATTACCACCGGTCATGCGTTAAATTAAGAAAACAATAAAAATGATCAGAGTTCGTTCGATAGGGGATTCCAGTTAAAATGATGATTTAAGTGTTTATACTTTTCTTATTAGTGTTTGCGGGAAAAATTGGAGTTTGCTAAGGTTTTTGGTGCCGTTGTTAAATAGTTTCCCTCTGACTGTTTGTGTTTCTAAATTTCAACTTGTTGTTGAAGATTGGGCTGTTGAAGTGCTGTGATTGCTAGGCAAGATGCAGATTGCAGTAATGAACATAGTATGGTACAAGCAGAGGGGAAGAGTAGAGGAAAATGACTAACACTAGATCACTATAGAGGTGAGTTATTGAAAAAAAAAAATTGATGCAAAAAATGTATCTTCATTTGACCATTATTGATCTTCAAAGGGCACATGGTTGTAAGATGAAAATATGTATTTTAAATTTATGTTGAAGCTATCAAAGTTAGGTATGATGTAGTGATGACTAGCATAAATAATTGTGGAGTAACAAAATTATTTTTCTTGTGGAATGGTGTCAAACTCAGGTTAGATATTTGGTTTAGTTTAGTAGAAATATTTTGTTCTATGATGCACAAATACGGACACGGCGACACGGATACAACATGACATTGACACATGACACGTCAATTATTGAAAATATAGGACATGCACATGAGTTGGACAAGGTATTTGATAGGAAATACTTAGATCCAAGTATTTCCTATCGACTCAAGTGGGGAAAACAGCAATAGAGCTGCTGTTTTCTGCAGGAAAACAGCCCAAATCACAGGAAAACAGTAGAAAACTGTAGGAAATCTGAGAGAAAAACACCCAATGGACTTATATTCCACTAGTAGATAATCAAAACGAAAGCAAGATACAATGTTCTTCGATTCGAGAGGAAGAACAACTCTCCGACAATCTCCGGCAACGCCAAGAGCCCAAGCAAGAAAACCTAGATCTCAAATTACATTCAAATTCAAGATGATCTCTCTTTCCCCCCTAATCTCCTAATTATACAAATTAATCATAAAGGACCATAATGGACTTCCTAAAACAGCCCCTCATTCAAAATTCTCCCTCCCAAAATCAATTTCAGCTACCGTGGGGTCCACAGGGGGTTCCGCCCCTTTTTGCTGTTTCCGCCTGGAATAGCATCGGACCGGTCCAGAAGGGACCGGTCCGCTCGTAACATTACTCCCCTCCCAAAGATTCACCTTGTCCTCAAGGTGAAAGTCTGGAAACTGCTGCTTTACCATCTCGTAGGGCTCCCAGGTAGCCTCGTAATCGGGAAGATCTTTCCATTTGATTAGCACTTCCTTGGTTCCTATTTTATTAACTCTTACTCCTTCCAGCTCCATGGGTTCCATTACCACCTCCAATTCTTCTGTCAATGATGCTGGTAGCTCGGGACTGGCTACATGCTCCCCAAGCGCTCTCCTTAATTGTGACACATGGAACACCGGGTGTATGGTAGCGTACTGGGGTAACTTTAGTCGATACGCTACTGCTCCAACCCTTCCAGTGACCTCATAGGGACCAAAATACCTCGGGGCCAATTTCTCATTTCTCCTGTTTGCCACTGATCTCTGCCTGTAGGGTCTTAACTTCAGAAATACCTTCTCTCCCACTTCAAATTGTATGTCTCTCCTGTGTGTATCTGCTCGTTTCTTCATGATTTGTTGTGCTCTTCCCAAATGCTTCTTTAACTCCTCCAGCACCTGATCTCTTTCTTCTAAGTACTGCTCAACTGAAAAGATCGCTGTATTTCCCTTTTCATAATGCACTAAATGTGGGGGGTCTCTTCCATAAAGTACCTTGAAAGGGGTCATTTGGGATGCTGAGTGATACGAAGTGTTATACCAGTATTCTGCCCAAGGTAACCATTTGGCCCACTTACGAGGTGTTTCTGAAGCGAAACACCTCAAATAGGTTTCCAAGCTCCGATTTACCACCTCTGTCTGTCCGTTTGTCTGTGGATGGTAAGCTGTACTCCTTTTGAGAATAGTGCCCTGCATTCGGAAGAGTTCCTTCCAGAACTGACTAAGGAAAACTCTATCTCTATCTGACACAATGGAAGCAGGGAATCCGTGTAATCGCACCACTTCTCTAATAAATGCTGCTGCCACTGAGACTGCTGTGTACGGGTGTCGCAGGAGGATGAAATGGGCATACTTACTGAGGCGGTCCACCACTACCAAAATGACTGTGAATCCCTCTGAACGAGGTAGGCCGTCAATGAAATCCATGGACACTTCCTCCCAAACTTTGTTTGGAAGTTCCAAGGGTTGGAGTAGCCCTCCTGGTGCCATCGCCATATACTTATTTCTTTGGCACACCTCACACCTTGCCACCAGCTCTTCCACATCTTTATGCATGCCCTTCCAATAGAGCTCCGCTGCTAGCCTCCTATATGTCTTCTGGACTCCTGAATGGCCTCCAACTGCACTGCCATGGAACTCCTGTAGCAGGTGGGGGATATGTACAGAAGTTCGTGGCATCACAAACCTCCCTTGATACAATAGTCTCTCCCCCTCAATGCAGTAGCCCGGATGGCTACTTTTGTCTTTCTGTAGGTCCTCCCTGATCTTCCCCAATTCTTCATCTAGCTTGCTTTCTTCCTTGATGGCTCCCCAATCAACCATCAATGGCACCGACAGAGCTAGCTCCTGGAGCTCCCCCACACATCTGGATAATGCGTCAGCTGCTTTATTCTCCAAGCCTGGTCTATACTGGATCTCAAAGTCATAGCCTAATAACTTAGATAACCAACGCTGATGCTCCTCAGTGACCATTCTTTGCTCCAACAAGTACTTCAGGCTTCTCTGATCGGTCCGGACGATGAAATGTCGTCCTAAAAGATAGGGTCGCCACTTCTGAATCGCCAAGACAATGGCCATCAGCTCCCTCTCATACACTGACTTCAGTCTAGCCCTGGTCGACAACACTTGACTGAAGTATGCTATAGGTCGGTGGTTCTGCATCAGTACTGCCCCAAGTCCATATCCTGATGCGTCCGTCTCAACCACAAAGTTCTGGCTGAAATCAGGCAGAGCTAAAACTGGTACTGTCGTCATGGCCTGTTTCAATTTCTCAAACGCTTGAGTTGCTGCTTCCCCCCATAGGAAACTGTCCTTCTTCAACTGCTCGGTCAACGGCCAGGCAATGGAACTGTATCCCTTCACGAATCGTCGATAGTACCCCGTCAACCCTAGGAATCCCCTCAGCTCCCTTATGTTCCTAGGCTTTGGCCATTTCTGCATTGCCTCAATTTTAGTCAGATCTGCCGCCACTCCTTCTTGGGACACCACATGTCCCAAGTATTCCACACTAGTCTGGGCAAAGCTGCATTTCTTCAAATTGGCTTGTAACTGATGTTCCTGCAATACTCCCAAAACCACCTTCAAGTGTTCTAAGTGTTCCCCCTCAGTTTTGCTGTACACCAATATGTCATCAAAGAATACAAGCACAAACTTCCTGAGGTACTGCCTGAAGACCCTGTTCATCAGAGACTGAAATGTAGCAGGAGCGTTAGTCAAACCAAAGGGCATTACCAGAAATTCATAATGCCCTTCATGTGTCCTGAAGGCTGTCTTTGGAACATCCGTCTCCTTCATTCTGATCTGGTGGTATCCGGATTTTAAGTCCAGCTTGGAAAACACTACTGCCCCAAATAGTTCATCCAATAGTTCATCAATCACTGGAATTGGGAACTTGTCTGGTACAGTGCCCTTATTCAGAGCTCTGTAATCCACACAAAATCTCCAACTCCCATCCTTCTTCTTGACCAGGAGGACTGGACTAGAGAAAGGGCTTACACTTGGCCTTATGATCCCTGCCTCCAACATCTCCCGGATCAGTCTCTCTATCTCATCTTTTTGGATCTGGGGGTAGCGGTAAGGGCGAACGCTGATCGGTGTCTCCCCTTCCTTCAAAGTAATGGCGTGCTCCAGCTCCCTCTGAGGTGGCAAACCCTGTGGAGGTTGGAAAACCTCCTTGAATTGCTGTATGACCGGTTGTACCTCAAGAGGAATGTCTCCCTCTTCCCCCACACTGACTTTCTCCAATCGTTGCAGCTCCACTAAGTATCCACCCCCAACCTCTTGGATGGTTCGGATCATGGACTTGAGAGACACCCCCGTCCTAGACAGGCCGACATCTCCCTGTATCACCATTCTCCTCCCCCCCACTATCAGTTCCATCCTCAGTTCTCCCCAGTTCACCTTGGTCTCCCCCAAAGTCTGCAGCCACTTCATTCCCAAAATCACATCAGTACTCCCCAATTCTAAGGGAAGAAAATCCTCCCTCACCTCTATTCCCTGGATGGTAATCACCACTCCCTTACAAACTCCTCTACCCATTTCTACCTTCCCTGTGCCCATCATCACGCCATAGCCTCCTGTATCCACTAATTTCATTTCAAGCAACTCCACCAGCTGGGTGGAAATGAAATTATGGGTTGCCCCACTATCTATCAGAATCACCACCTCGTGGTCAGCTATCACCCCTTTCACTTTCATAGTGTGACTCGAAGTGAATCCCACTACGGAGTTCAGAGAGACTTCTGCCACATCCAGGTGCAACTTCTCCTCTTCCTCCACTTCGGACCTGCTCCCACCTACCTCTTCGTCTTCCTCGTCTTCGCAAACAAGGAGAACCTGAAGAGTCCGGTCCTTGCACCTATGTCCCGGCATGTACTTCTCATCACATCTAAAGCACAATCCCTTGGCCCTCTTCTCCTGCATCTCCTTATCAGTAAGCTTTTTAAAATTTCCTCCAGGCCCTCCTCCAGATCTCTCCTTTGGTACTTCTCGTGTACCCCCCGGTGCAGCTCCCTTGGACGCTAAAAACGTGGTCGTCATCCGGTGGGATCCCCCAGAACTGCTGCCTCGATTCCCCCTCTCTAGATGCTTCTGGTCCTCAACCAACTGAGCCAACTCCATGGCCTCCCCCAGGTCGTGTGGTCTCATCACTCTAACGGCTGCTCTGATTTCTGGTTTGAGGCCCTTCATGAAGTTCCCCTCGAGCACGGTATCAGAAAGACGATCCAACCTGCTAGCTAGGTACTCAAACCGGTCCCGGAACTCTGCTACTGTCCCCTCCTGCGTCAGTGCAAAGAACTGCTCGTAGAAATCCCCTCCGCTGCTGGTTCGGAAACGCTCTAGCAGGCAATCTTTGAACTCCCTCCAGTTTCGAATAGGTCGCCTCATGTCCCGCCACTGGTACCATGCCAGTGCCTTCCCTTCCAAACACAGTCCTGCCGCTGTCAGTTTCTCCTCCTCTGTCAACCCGTTGACTGCAAAATACCGTTCCACCTTGTAGATCCAGCCATGGCCATCTTCCCCTTCAAAGATGGGCATCTTCAACTTCCTCACCTTCGGATCCCTTCCGTTACCTCGATACTCTCCATAACCTCCCATTCCTCGAAGATGAGGTGCTCCCCAAGTATCCCGGTCTTCCCTCCCACGTTGGTATCCGAATCCATCGTCATAATCCCCTCTTCCCCTTTCAGAATCAGCACCTCGACGCTGAAATTCAGCACCTCGACGCTGATATTCTCCTCTTCTTTCGCCAAAATCTGCACTTCCCTCATATTCTCCCCTTCGGCCTTCAAAATCCACACCTCGACGCTGAAAATCAGCACCTCGACGCTGAAAATCAGCACCTCGACGCTGAAAATCTGCACCTCGACGGTCATTCCCCAGGCTCATCTCCTCTCTAGAAAGTGGCTCTAGAGGTGGCATGTCGTCGTCTCCCTCAAGGATCTCCACAGCCGGATTCCTCCTCCCCCGAGGCGGGTTCGGATTTCCTCCTACGCCATGGTCGCCGACAGTCTCTCTTGCATCCGACGCCGTCGGATTAGTCTTCATCTCAAGTAATTTCTTCATCATCTCTTCCATGGCCGTGAATTTTCCCTCCAACCTTTCGTTGTTGGTGGTGATTTGATTTTGAAAATCAAAAAATCTTTCCTCCAAATCGGTTTTTAATTGACCGACTTCGCCTTCCAAGACATCCACCTTCTTTCCGGCCATTGTCCTTCTAACGGTTCCACAAAAACTTCTTCCGGAGACAAGAAACTTGCTGAAATTTCAGAATTTCAGCCGTCGGTGGTCCCGAAACGTTGCTCTGATACCAATTTGGTAGGAAATACTTAGATCCAAGTATTTCCTATCGACTCGAGTGGGGAAAACAGCAATAGAGCTGCTGTTTTCTGCAGGAAAACAGCCCAAATCACAGGAAAACAGTAGAAAACTGTAGGAAATCTGAGAGAAAAACACCCAATGGACTTATATTCCACTAGTAGATAATCAAAACGAAAGCAAGATACAATGTTCTTCGATTCGAGAGGAAGAACAACTCTCCGACAATCTCCGGCAACGCCAAGAGCCCAAGCAAGAAAACCTAGATCTCAAATTACATTCAAATTCAAGATGATCTCTCTTTCCCCCCTAATCTCCTAATTATACAAATTAATCATAAAGGACCATAATGGACTTCCTAAAACAGCCCCTCATTCAAAATTCTCCCTCCCAAAATCAATTTCAGCAACCGTGGGGTCCACAGGGGGTTCCGCCCCTTTTTGCTGTTTCCGCCTGGAATAGCATCGGACCGGTCCAGAAGGGACCGGTCCGCTCGTAACAGTATTATAATTTTTATATTTAAAAATAATGTATACAAATCGAATAAGTATAATTTTAAAAATAATTTAGAAATAATAAGTCATTTAATTAGAATTTATACTAATAATTAATATTAAGATGTCAAGAGTCGGACATTGATGTCGTTTATCAGTCATCGAGAGAGGAGATGATAATGCTGTTAAAAGTCGGGTATTGATGTTATGCAGTAAATATTGGACGCAAATGTTAAGATGACGTTTATCATTAATGTTGAGAGGGTGTTGGTTGTCGATGTTGAGAATGCGTTGGACAAAGATGAGATGTCAAGTTGTGGGAGTAGAAATTATTAGTATCGAACATAAATGTAAAGACTGCATCAGAATTTGATATGAGATCGTTTTGAAATGTTGTTGTTGTAATGATGTCAGACATCAATGTTAAGATGACATCGGACATTGCTATAAAATCAAAATTATAACCCGCCAATGAGAAATGAAAATGAGAATATTCTATGAATGGGATATTAAACGCGTGCGATTGATTTGGTGTTGTGGATAGGAAATAAGAAATTTAATTTTTATATTTTAAATAATAAAAAATTTAAATGCAACAAATTATATTTAAAAAATTCATAAAATATTTAAGATACGCGTGTCCTAATTATATTTAATATTTTTTTAATTGGACACATTTTCAGAGTGTCCGACACGACGCGTCGTATCGGATACGTGTCAGACACTGCACGTCTCTTTGAGGAGAAGTGTCGGTGCATCATAGATTTTGTTCCACCATTATTTGTTAAATTTTCCTGCTGCTTGAAATAGACAATCCCTTTATATCTTGCTCCTTGTATGTGATATTCAAAGTTTTCAGGGTATTTAAAAGACTCAGATAAAGATGGGTAAGATTCAAGTAGGTTTGGAAAATGTACAAGTTAACATAAAATAGGATTAAAGTCAATGGCAAACTCATATTCATAGAATGACTTGACGTTCCATGCAGATTTGATAATTTTAAGTATTGCGAGAATAATATTTGTATCATTGTTGGTGATGCAAATAGCCAATAAAAATGCATTTTAAGGCTTTGATGTTTAGTTCGCTTCTTTGATAAGGAGGAATATGCATAAAGACAGAGCAATCAAACACTTTGAGAGGAATTGTGTAGATGAGTTTAGTTTTGGATAGGCTTGGGTGACAGTTTGACAAGGAGTTGTACATTTTAGAATCCTTAATGGGATTTGATTAATGAGATGCCACAGTAAGGACAACATCTCCTAATAATATTTTATGAAATTGCTAGTGATCATAATTTATTGAGTAACCTCTTTGAGGTATCTATTTTTCTTTTTGTTACCCTATGTTATTAAGGAGTATGGATACAACAACTTTGATGAAGAATCCTTGTTGAAGGAAATAGTGTCAAAAAATAGAATGAAAATATTATCTCCCATGACTTGAATATTTATCTATTTTATATAATTGAATGAATTTTTTGAAAAATAGGCCAAGTTTTAGATTTGTCTTTCATTAGAATAATTCAAGTGATTATAAGTGCTCATCAACAAAGGATATAAATCATATGGTGCCCGAGATGTTATTTATCCCTGATGGTCCCTAAATGCCACTATAGATGACAAAAAAAAAGATTTTGAGGTTTTATAAGGATGATTATGGTAGGAATTTCAAGCGTCTCTAGATAATTGACCTTTTCATATTGGAATGCTTCAGGACTTGTATGGACAAATAGAGATGCGAACAATTTTTTTATTAAAGAAAATTCTAGTGACTAAAGCAAAAATGCAATTACATTTTTAAACTTTTGTTAGAGGAAGATTCATGTTGAGCTTGTTTCTCTTATTTTCTAGGATTCTCTTCAATTTAGGCTAGCAATCCTTCACATTGCCAATTATTTTTTTGGAGACTGTATCTTAAAATTTACAATGAGTAGGATGAAATTTAGTAGGACAATTTATATTTTTAATGATATTACTAATTAGTTATAAATTGCATGAAAGTTAAAGAATCAAGAGAAGTGAGTTAAGAATGAGTGAGCTAGCGGTGTTGATAGTCCCAATGCTAGTTTTTTATGATTTTGACCCATAAGCAATTCTCACAGTATGATTTTCTTAAGTACATATCAAGACTTTGAAATAAGGGGATGTTTCTTATCATATGTTTAAGGCGTAAGATTTTACTATTCAAGATAGTGGGTTTACATTTTGGACACTAAAGATATTCTTGAAAGTTTCATAATTAAAAAGTTAAAAGAGTACAATGAGGTACAAGCTGGTATGGAAACGCCTATCTATGCCTTCCTGTTATGTGGAATCTGGTTGTGTTGATTAATTGGATTGTTCTGTTTACATTTTACCCGAGCTCCCCAGTGTTGTGTTCCCAAGTGCCTCAGTGTTGAACGACAGAGAGCAGAGCACCGCAACTGTATAGATATGGCACTGCAATTGATCATGATAGAGATTTGAGCGGCGCAAGGCCTCAAACTTACGCCACAGTGCTGCTAGATGGATTGGACGATTTTTTCTCATTTTTTTAGGGTTGTGTCCCTTTGGGTTATTTACTTGGTTTTCTTTTGTATTTTGAGAGTTGGAAATTGGAGAATGGTGTATGAAAGAAGAGAAGCAAGGAGAGAGTGAGAGGGAAAAAAGATATGTACTTATTTCTCCCAATGTTCATAGTTGATTTCTTGGTTTGGTGCAGCTCTGTAGTTTTTGCCCTAATTTGAGTTTTTCCATGTTAAATCTTGGTGTCATTTACTTTTTGCTACTTTTACTTTCTTGCTTGTTTTGTCATTGTGGTGTTTTACTCCTCACCTCCCCAACACTTCCTTGAACAAAGAACAGGCAAAAGAGGGAAGAACTTTGCCATTTTTGTTTATCCATGCAATAGTACAACAAAAAGTGTAAAGACTAAAAATAAAAAAAAGCTAGGAGGGCCTTCGCTGATAATGTTATTGTATAGAGTACCATCAAAACAAATTAGAAATCACTGTAGAGAGAGGGAGAGGGGGGGGGGGATACCAAAGAGAGGGTTGAAACAACCGCAAGAGCTGGTTAGTATCCCAATGCTCCAGTAGAGGCCTAGTTTGATTGTGACACCAACTATAATCCACATAAGAAGATCTCAACATTGATCACCTAAGGGGGACCAAGTCCTTGCCAATGATGTCTTCAGGTGTTTTTTTCGTCTTCTTGGGCATATAGTTGCAATTGGCCGCAAGTATGATAAATCTTTATCAAAGTGAGCATTGAAAATTCCGCTTCGTTGCTTCTTGAGATTAAGTATTATGTTGGAAGAATCCTCCATTTGTTTAATTTGTTCAACAGAGAAAATAAACTCCTATTTTTTGTCTTCATTGCTCCCAGATTGCTTGCCCTTCCTCCCATTTTCCCCTGGGGTAGCTGCTATGTTGTCGGTTAGAGGCACTTCCATTGCCAGCTTTCTATTTTTGTTTCCTCCTCCTTGAGACAATAATCCATTTTCCATAGGACTATTCGTCTCCTGACTGCCGCCATTGACCTTTCACCGCCCGACTGCTACCATCGGATATTCATCGCTTGATCGTCGTTGTTGAAACTTTCACCATCCGACCGTCATAGTTTGACCTCCGCTGCCCGACCGCCGACGTTGAGCCTTTCACCATCCGACCATCATCGTTGAACCTTCGCCACTTGATTGTTGTCATCGACCTTTGCTGTTGTACATATGTCGTCGGACGTTTCACCATCGCTTCCATCGGACCTTTCATTGCTTGACTACAGCTGTTGGTTCATCGCTGCCATTTAGCCAACACCATTGAACCTAGGGCTGCAAGCGAACTAAACGTTGGACGAGCTACTCGTTGTTCGGTTCAATTAAAGCTCGTTTGCGATCGTTTAATTAACTAAACAAACAAACTTGAACAATATTTTAAATACTCGATTCGTAAATAAACAAACTTGAACACTAATGCGTTCGGCTCATTTATGTTCGCGAACAACATCATTTGAAGTTCGTGAACAAGCTCGACATTAAGCTCGATTCATGTTCGATTTTGAACTCGTGAATAAGCTCAATAAAAATAATTAATATTTGACTATAGAATTAATAAATATAAATAATCATTACCTTTGTTACATAGGCAATTGCTTTTATTATAAATGTATTTGTTCATAGATATGTTCATGAACGTGTTTGTTTGATAGTTAAAAAAATTCGTTAAATATGTTCGCGAACAAGCTCGATAAACACTAAACGAACGAACATGAACTGAACATGAACCGAACATAAACACTCCTTAATTTAAACGAACCAAACATGAACACGAATGCTAAAGCTCGAACAAACATGAACCAAACATGAACAAGCTGATATTAAATGAACACAAACATGAGCACTCACATACTCGGCTCGGCTCGGTTCGTTTGCAGCCCTAATTGAACCTATTGTCGCTCAGCCCCTAAACGTACGAACGAACTTTGCCACTTTTTTTTTTCAATTCTTCAAACTCTTATAATTTTATTGTCTCCAAGTTAAGGGACTAGCCAATTTTTATGACTAATATACAAAGTGGAATCAGGTGGGCAAGGCCTCGTAGTTTTTCTCTTGTTTAGATTTTTCATGTAAAAATTCTGCTAAAACTCTTTCATTTATCGTTATGTGTTGGATCTTCGAGCAAAAACCTCTCTTCCACCTCGAATTTCTTAGGCCGCAACAATAATGTAGAGGAATTGTGATGCAAAGCTACAAATCCGAGTGGAAGTGACTTTTATACTATATTGAAAAATATTGTAGAAAAATAGTTTATTTTTCTTATTTTAGTTTCAATGCATCATTATAAATTGAATGCAATGAGATTCTAAACATGACGCCATGGTAATCAATTAAGAATGGAATTGCTCCTTATCAGCCACAACGAATATGGAAGAAAAATAAAAACATAGTATTTAATACCTTTAATACGTAATAGAAAGAAATGGCTACCAATTAACACTTTCCTTTATATGGAAACACAGTATATATATCAATTGTTCTGTGATTCTCAAATATGCACAAAAGCATAAGGAAATACAATAGGTTGGGTTAACTAGGAAGCCAATATCCAGGATGCTAACGAACAATTGGCTGTGAAAGTTAAGAAACTTGATTCCAAAGGGGATTTATGGAACTATATATATCAGTAAGTAGTCAAGGTAATTAATTATTTGTGAGGTAGGCTTGCAAAACATGTACTACCAGACAATACTGGGAGCATATCTAGAAAATTGAGAGCAATCAATGATCCTTCTCGGATTTTCACATAACACTAACTATATGATTATGAGTTTTTTGGTGGCACTAGTTATATTTTATCTCAACATTATCTCTTCCAAACGTTCTTGAATCCATCCATGTATATATCATTCTTTCAAAAACCCTGAAAATTTTGAAGATCACATGTAACTTGCTAAGTACAAAAGGATCACATATAACTTTGAATGCATGTGTATGTGGTTCTAGATGGTTATGCATATGCTTCAATATTGCATGTGTTTCCATGATTTGGATTGTTACATGTTGCACGGTACATGATGTGCTACATGTGTCATATGAAGTGTATGTTATTTATGTAGGAACACATTACATGATTATCCATATTCCATGTTGGTATGCAGGATATCCTTACATATCGTTTCACATAGCTCTCCATGTCTATGTTTATCATATCCTTTCCATGTAACTTACGAAGTACAATTGATCTACTATTTGAGAGGCAGATCAGCTCTCCCACAAACCCTAAATGCCGCTAGAACTCACAACAAACACTAGGAAAACAAAACTCAGGCATCACCCCCCTAAATTCTAGACAAACTTGCCCTTAAATAGCCCCAAAACACCAAAACACAATTAGAACATTCCTAATCAGCATAAACATATTTTAGGAAACCATCCTAAACAATTAGACATGATTTAGAAAACCTTTCTAATTAAAACCTCATTAATTAAATCATTCATAACACACAATAACCATATTTAGAACCTTTCTAATTTCCTCCCAATCAAAACAACCCTCTTTCCCTAATTAAATATTCTTAATCCCCTCCCGATATTGGTCTTCTAAGGTAAGTAATTGCTCTTCTTTGATCTTTTTGCCCGTCGCCTACCTGGTGGGGCCCACTGGTTGGCTGGTATATCAGAATGCTATGCTACTAAACACTGCAGTTTACCATATTAATTGTTAGTGCCCAGCATTCTACTATGTTGCATACTGTGAATGCTATTGTTTTGAATGATGTGAGACTTTGAGTCATATTGTACGGTTATGTTGTGGATGCTCTCAACTAAGACTAGTTTTATATTTGAGCTAAAGCTCATGGACTTATATCCGGCTTGTGATGAAACTATAAAAGTTATTCTTTCGAATGATGTTGATGTATGATTTCCTCATTTGTATTGATATAAATAATTTTGTAAGGTGTACACTGAGCAGATTTTGCATGTGAAATTTCTTGGATTTTAAACTCAGTAATTTTTTAATTTCTACTAATTCTAAAACTCTTATATGCCAATAGAAGTTTGTTAAATTATTCTAACATTTATCTTCAAAAAATGTTTCACTTACTATGACAACTACAAGCATACTACAAATAAGCATTCAACTTCAATATCTTTTGTAAATTAATCTGTCACAATTATCATCATTCTTAGCCTTATCACAACTACTTGATATTGTTTTGTAAATTCTCATATTACATTTATTTCTGATGATTGATGTTTGAGGTGTTACCATCATTTCTTTTCAAATAATTATGAGCTAATTGTATAAGTTCGTAGTGTTAATCCTCATTTTTCTTAATAATCCATTGTCACTATTTTTATCCATTTATATATATATATATATATATTCTACCATCCATTGTTCTTGCCCAAAATAATTAAGTTTATTAGTCTATTTAATCATTTAATTGTTAAGAGCTATACTTGCGGTGTCATTCTGGATTAGTTGAACTGATTATTTGCAGCTATGGTTTATATCTTTTAATTGTTAATTATGAAGCAAATTTTGTCTTCTTCACCAACATTCAGCAAGTCTCTATTACCAGTTCCTCACGACCCTCTTCCTCCAACTACCACTGTCCTTAATGGTTATTATTACTTGAACTAACTATGATGATTTTGGTGATTTTTCTAGGGCCCGGAGAAGCTATTGGATCTCAGGAGCAAAAATGAAGCATGAAAAGACTTCAACCATCCTTTTCTTTCCCAGAATTCGTCTCTTAATTAAATCCTGGTATTCCCTTCCCACACTCTCCTTCAGAAAACCACTTGTAAAGGGTGACCTTATATGTGTATATACATAGCGTTGATACTAGTTTGGGTCATTTTCTACTCTGTACATTGCGTCATATTTCAGCAATATATATTACTGTATATATGAGAATATCTTAAGCAGCCAAAATTGTTGTGAAACCGCTTATGTAAAAAGAAAGCCAACTCTTAAACATCGAGGTGCTTTTTGGTGTAATGGCTAGAATTTCCGTAAGAAACTCCGCAGTTAAGCGTGCTCATCCCAGAGCAATTCTGGAATGGGTGATCTACTGGAAAGTTACATCAACAGGACAAAATCGTGAGGCTCTTAGGCTAAAGCTAATAATATCTTAATTTTTAAGAGTTTGGACTGTTATAATTGGAGCTAGTTGTTCTGCACTAATAATTGTTGAAGGAGATTTTATTTCGGTGGGTCGAAATCTAATAAAGCCATTTGCTAATATGTAAATGGCTCTAATGCAATGAGACATTTGATCAGGTCCTATTGACCAAAATAATATTAGCTCTTCAATTCAAAGGATTAATTTTGACTCTTCATCATCTTGTCATCAACTGGGAAAAAGATTTAACATAAAATGTTGTTATCTTTTTACAATTCAGGCTAGCCCAGGAGCCATTAAGCCTATGATTTTAAAACTCTTAGGCTGTGTAGCCTATAGGGTATGATCGAAAGATTCAAATTTCAACCGATCGAGCAACTTATAAATAAAGCAGTAAATCCCATCCCAATTGAGGACATTTAGATGGATGTGAGTCGCATTTTAATTAAACTAGATCTTTTAAGGAATGTGATCCCCAATCAAGTCATGTTTTGACCAACTCTCATATTAGCTAATTAAGATTTCGTTTGAGATGGCTTTCTTACTGCTTCTTAACGCAGCTTTTTAGTGCAAAAATTTTAATTTTTTAACTAAAAAGTTATTTTAAGAAACAGTAAGAAAGCCATCCCAAACAAAACCTAAACTATCTAAATCCCAACAATATATCAATAAAATAAAATTTGCCTGAGAGGAGATAGCTCATGCCTTCTTGAACGTTATAGGTTATGATCATGTAATATTGGTGTTAGAATTCCTGAGATGACGGAACTATAGGATTTTGATTGGATCTACCTTTATCTCTCCACATATCCTCCATTAATTAGAGTAGAAATTGAATATCAAGTTTAAGCTTAAAATTGGGTATAAATACATATCCTTTGTAAATAGTGCTCTCTAGTAAATGGGAGGAATAATTATTTATGAGGGTTTATACTCATAGAAAATGTAGACTCTAAATCTAAATAAACCTTATTACAAATATCACTTATTTTACAGCATTTTTAAAAAGCACAATAAATGGATCCTGCAACCCACAAAAACCAAAATGTCATATAAAAATTATCAATGCAAACAATCATATATGTAAAAAAATGACTACTTATAGGTCACATTTTGAGTTATTATAGGTAGCAAGATTTTAGAAATGATTTTTTTTCTAAAAGATTTTGTATAAACTTATTGACCAAAAGTCCTATCACATTTCAGGATTCTACTATTTAGGAAGAAGATCAATTGAAGTACCCTTAGGCTTCCTTTGGAAAAGCTTTTTTAGAGTTTGTTTGGGACAATTTTTTTACGGCTTTGCTTTTTAGACAACAATCACAATTTATTTGATTATTATTTTCTTATTGCCGCCTTCTCACTGTATTATCAAATTTTTTTTGCGGTGAAAAGTTGTTTTCTACAACCAGCTTTATAGAACGCTACAGTCGTTCTAAACAGACCTTTAGTGCTTTTTTTTAGATCGCAACTAACTACTGTTTTTTCGTTGTTTTTAAGAAATGTTTTTGCTATTAAATTGTTTTTTCATACCACATTTAAAAAA
This sequence comes from Dendrobium nobile, assembly GCA_022539455.1. NCBI lineage: Eukaryota > Viridiplantae > Streptophyta > Magnoliopsida > Asparagales > Orchidaceae > Dendrobium > Dendrobium nobile. Next base: position 73,004,945 of record CM039734.1, read on the forward strand.
AGATACTTTTCTCACAACAACTTTATAACCGCTTTTGTAAAAGCTACAATCGTCCCAAACATATTGCTAAATAAGTAATTAATATAGGTTTTTTGGCATCCCTCTTAGATTTTGTTTGGAACAACTTTTTTTTTTTTTGCTATGTTTTTCAGATCAAAACCATAATTTTTTTGCCACTATTTTTTTTGTTACTTCAAAAATTTTGTGTTTTAAGAAACTATTTTTTATAACAGTTTTTAAAAAAATTACTTTATCTGTAGCAATTTTATAATGAAATTCACAAAAATTATAGCCATCACAAACAGACTATTAATCAGATCCCAACAATTCTGAAAGATCAATCAGATCCCAACAATTCTGAAAAATCAAGATAGAAAAACTATCAGGTTCATAAATACCAAGCAAATCTCTTTAATAAAAGAGTAGCGGTTCAAAAAAAAAAAACACTATCTTCATCATAAATAATATCAGGAATCCATTTATGATGTTTAATTAAAAAGATCCATTTATTATGTTTAATTAAAAGTAATATTTATAAGTACATACAAATTTAAAATATTCAACAACATAATTCATAATAGAAGCATCATTCTCTTTTAAATTATCATTAATGAATACAATCAGAAGATTTCCTTTTCTTAACTAAGAATTTATTTGGGATGATTTTTTTATTGCTTCTTAAAATAATTTTTTCATACAAAAATTTTAATTTTTATATTAAAAAGTTGCTTTAAGAAATAATAAAAAAACCGTCCCAAATGAAGTCTAAGACTTCGTTTGGGACGGCGTTCTTACTGTTTCTTAAAGCAATTTTTTAGCATAAAAATTTTAATTTTTGTTATTTTTTACTAGAAAATTGTTTTAAGAAATAGTGAAACTGCCGTCGCAAACAAAGCCTAAATTATAAACATATTTAATATTTTAATCACCTTCAACCAACATTTTAGAACCAGAAGTTTTAATTTCATTAATTAAGAATAGAAGAATTAAAAGCACAATTTTTTCTACCTCCAAAATCTTGCTAAAAAATATTCCCAAAACCATATTTATTTCACCACCTTAGACTTTATCAAGCCACTTAAAAATTGTCCCACAAAAATGATTGGAAGGACTAATGAATTATATAATATTTTCATCATCAGAAACTTTAGTAAAGTTAGGCTTTTTCTATTTTTATTAGTCTTATAACGCATATAATATTTTGAAATAAAAAGTATTTCGATAGATAATATATATTTTAATATATAAGATATTAACTTTTATTTTTGCAATTATTTATATTTTTATTGTTGTTGACATTGAGAGGAAAAAAATCTAAAAAAAATTAAGTAAAATCATTTAACTCTAATCACTGTTCAAATTTTATATTTAGTATGTCAATAGATAAATAAATGTAATTAAGTTCTAATCAAATTAAAAGAAAAAACCCATAAGCCAATAATAAATTTCATTATGTATATAATTTTTATTTAATTATTTGAAGATGAGAAATATTTTTAAAATTAATGAATTTAATGGATCATTATGTTTTAAAGTTGCAGAGCCAAAAATAACTCATTTAATTTAAATTAAAGAAGGATTTGAATGAAAATAAAAAGATTAACCTTTAAATCGTAATAAATAAATATAATTAAATTTTAATTAAATATAAGGATAAAAATAGATCAGCCAATACATATTATATATATTTATATATATACAATTTCTAATCGCCAACACTACCAAAAAACAAGCCCTTTCGCAGCGGTTTTTTGCACCGGTTTTAAAACCGCTAGTATTATCCGCATTCTCAGTTCTACCCCGCCGGTCCTGAAACCGCTGCGGAATATCTTTGCAGCGCATTGAAATCACGGCGGACATCTAGCAAAGAAACATAGTGGCGGGTAAAACCGCCGGGAAAAGTCGGAAAATGTGCTGCGAAAGTCTAATTTTTTGGTAGTGCAATTACACAACAAAATCACAATCTGTCATTCAACACGAAACTTTCAAATGTCATTATTATATATTTATATATATAATTTCGAAAATTAAACGAAATTAAGCAATTTTTATTGTTTTAAATCATTAATATTATATTAATCCAGATCCATCAGTCAAAATCAAAATATGATTATATTTATTTTTATTTGGGAATATCCTTGAATAAATAAATTATGATAACTTCAATCAATTTTATTGAAAAATTTAAAAATGTTATAAATAAATATTATGATATTTGAATAGAAAATATGAGTGTCAAAATGGGTTAAGAGGTTGGGATTGGGCGAATTTGACCTGATTTGAATTTAGTCAATCTAAGTTCGACCTGTTTAATAAACTAGTTAAAAAGATAGACCCGAATCAATTCAATTTCAACTTAGATGACCCAAAATCAGCTTGATAATATGTTCTGATTAAAAAAAATAAAACTATAACTTTTGAACTCCATATTTTAGATTAATTTATAAAAAATAAAAAGAGTTTATCAATAAGCAAAATAATTGAAGTAAAAAAAATGAATAACTTTCAAATCAAAATCTATTTTGTGGGTCAACCGAAATCCGACCTTATACTAAAACAAATTTAAATTTCATATCAGAATCCGACCTATTTATTAAACTGATCAATCTAAATCTGAATTTTTTCGATTAAGTTTGATTCTGATTTACAAGTTTGGATTATTTATTGATACCCTTGGTAAATGTAATGCTTGTATTTCTTAAAAATAGATTTGCCCATCATAAAATAATTAAGTAACAAACAAAATGGCTTTCTGAACTTTCATAAAAAAAAATAAAGCTCAAGTTCTTGCAAGATTCAATATGAATAAGCGACACAAATGAAACAAAAATAAAATAAATAAATAAATAGGAAGCTAACCAATTGGTGATGCATTTTGTGTGAAATATTAAAAAGAAATGTAATATAGTTTACCAATTATCCCTCATGTTTCTATCTTTTTTTAATCACTTTCATTACAAATAAAAAAATACATAAAATAATATTATTAACTCATTAATATCTGTCTCGGCAATCTCTTCGACGCTATAAGACTTCATTTGGAATAGTTTTTTAACCGCTTTCTAAAGCAATTGGTTATTACAAAAATTTCTTATCTAAGAAATCTATGAACTAAGAAATTGTTTTAGGCATTGTTTGAGACGACTTTCATACTGCTTCTTAAAACAATTTTTTAGTACAAAAACTTTAATTTTTGTATTAAGAAATTGCTTTAAGAAGCAGTAAGATAATTGTCCCAAATGAAGCATTAGAAAATAGTAAGAAAGTTGTACCAAATAAAGTATAAGACTTCGCTTGAGACGGCTTTCTTATTGCTTCTTAAATTAGCTTTCTAGTATACTTTATTTGATGTACTAGAAACAGTAAGAAACTCGTCCCAAACAGAACCTAACACTCCATTTGAAATGAAAAAATTGGAAGAGATTAAATGAAAAAACAATGAAAATGATAAAACGAATAAAGTTATAATAAGTTTCTACCATTGATTTGAATTGAAAATATACCAACAATTGAAGATTGAACAAAATATAAATTATTTACATTTCAAATTATTCATTGTATTATTCTTTCTTTGATAAAATCAATATCCTAATATGAATTATACTGAACTTTAAAATCAAATTATAATTAAGAAATAAATAATATTTTCCTCTCATTAATGGAGAAAAAGGAATCTGCAGCTTAGGCCGCGTAATGGGTAAAGACTTGATATTATTGTTGTTGCTAATTGCTAAAACAAAACTATATGAAAATTTTAAACAATTACTTAAGCTACATAGATGCCAATAGGAGCAAGATTTTAAAAATCAAATCAGATGGGTTGACTCGATCGGTTAATCGTGGACTAGTCATATGTCTAGTTCGGTCCATCTTAGTAAACACCTCTAGCATTGAACCAGAACGAAATAGTTGGTTCAATTGTTAAACTATTTAAATAATAAAATAAATTAATTTAATATATTTACAATAAAATATTAATATAATTAAATAATTCTAAATTTAACATATTTAAGTTTTAATTACGTAGTAAATTTCTATAATAATTATTTGCTAAAGAAACTCAAATCAAATATTTTATCATGCCTCCACCATCTTATGTGAGTTCCAATATTTAAAAATCCAAAAAGCTATATCAATAATACTAAGAAAAAGTTCTCAATTGATTTGAGAAAAAAAAAGTTGTTGTTCTTAAGTTCTTAATACATACAGAATATATTTAAAATAGAATTTTAATTTTTTTATTTTAATAATATTTATTTTTTAGTTAATAATATTTAATTTATTTTTTATATAATAAAATATAATATTTTTTATCTATTTATTAATCATAAATAATCTAATATGAATGAGTTATAGATGCAAATTTATAATATAAATTTGATATATAATCTATCTTTTAAATTATATCTAAATATATAATATAAATTAATAATAATTTATATTAAATTTATAAGATTGTATGTGAATTAAATTATATTAAATATAAATTAATTTAAAAATTGGAAATATTTAAATTTAAAATTAAAGTTGATATTATTTATGTGTGAAGTTAATTTATTTTTTGTATCATAAATTTAAATTATTATATTATTTTAATTTTATTTAATTAATCTTAATAGAAGAATCTATGTCGAACTCAGGAGGTATTTAAAAAGAAATAGAAGAGCGGTCAGAAGCTTCTTTGCATAATAGACGGTTTTGTCATTTAATGTATTTTTTTGGCTCAAGTTTTATGAATTTTGTCTGAATCTCACAGTCAAAGTTAATTTTGGAATGAAAATAATATTAATTTTAATTAAATAATCATATATTTAATTCAGATGAAAAGTAATATAATAATTTTGCACTTTATTTTGTTTGAATTTCTCTCAAAATATCTGAAGTAAGTTCAAAACATTAAAATAAACGTTTTTTTAGAAAGCTGTCTCAAACGAAGCTTGGAACAACTTTTTTAGAGATTTCTAAAATAGCATTATAAAGTAGCTTTCTAATACAAAAACATTTAGAGCTAAAAAAATTTTTGTGCTAAAACACTTGTTTAGAAAATAATAAGAAAGTTATCCCAAACAAAGCCTAAGTAGTCGCTCGTTGTGGTGTAAACAAGTTGAATTTAATCGAGTATTTGTCTAGTTGATCTGAGATTGTAATGAACTTGTAGTCGAGCTCGTGCTGATTTATTGATCTCGAACTTTGCTCGTTAAAAAAAGTTTTGGCTCAAATTTGTTCGGAAAATTTGAGGAAGACTCAATTGTTGAGCTAAATTTTTTAATTTTAAATTAAAATTTTCTTTTTTTTTCAATGAATGTTTAATTTTAATATAGAAATAATTTAGAAGGTTAAAATATATTATATAGTGCTAATTTAAATTTAATTTTAAATATATTTTAAGTTTTGAGCAACTCGACAAGCCAAATTGAGCTCGGGTATAGGCTCGAGCTCGAACTCATGGTTCAATAAAGTTTACTCGTGAGCTCATGCACGAGTTGAGTTCAAGCAGGCTCGTGAGCATGTTCGACTCACTTACACCCCTAATCATTGGCATGTAAGATAAGGACGTTTAGAGGTGGTATTATGATTATTACATATAAAATATATTTATACAAATATAAAAATATTAATAAAAATTATTTAGATTTTTACCCGCACTAATTATCCTTTGAATTAACCTTTGAATCCTTATGAGAAAATATTAGTGGCACATTGATTAGAGAATATTTTTTTATGTCATAATTTTAAATTATGCATTTCGTAGTTTATCGTTTATTGAAATTTATTTTCTAAAAAATAAAAAACCAATCAAAATTCTTTTAGTCATTTTAATTGTAGATTTTTTTGTCTCTCTTAATGAAATAATGGGCAAGCTTGAAATGATGGGCAATTTTGATTTAAAAAATATTCAAATTCTGAAGAAACTCGCTTTCCAACCAATCGGTGAATGAACTTTTCTACAAATGAGGAATCAATGCTTTAAAATTCGATTAGCTCTATCATGCGCCGCTCTGCTAGGGTTTGCTGTCTCTGGGGTTGTCCCCCGCCATGCGGGGGGTTTCTTCGCCGGCGATCTACTAGATTCAGGGGAGTTTTTTTATTTCCCTGTTCTCTGCTTTTGTTTTGGAGAAGTTTTTGGTGGTTTTTCTCTATTTTCGCCGGCTTTTCCGGCATGGCTCCGACTAAGCTTAAGGACCCTAGTTTTTTTGGTGGGGTTTCTCATTCTCGTTCTTTTCTTGAGGCGCTTACTGGGTCTAAGCCGGCTTTTCCGGATTTGCAGAAGTCTACGTTTCGTGGGTTACCGTCTCTTTGGATTTCCGATCAGGAAATCAATGAACTTGCTACCCCTTTTCAATTCTCATTAGTTGGTTTTTTCCCTTCTAAGAGACCCCCTCTTGAATCTATTCACAATTTTTTTTTCAATTTGAAGCTAAATGGTGAAGTTTCTGTGACTATGCTAGACCTTTCTCACATTCTTATCAAGTTATTCAATGACCTCGATTATTGCAGGGTTTTCTATCACCGTTCTTACCTTGTTTTCAATTGCTACATGAAATTAACTAAATGGTCACCTAGCTTGGATATCGGTGTTGAGTCGCCGATTATCCTGATCTGGATTTCGTTTCCTCGTCTTCGTCCTCATTTTTTCACCCCACGTATTCTATTTGGGCTTGCTAAGATCTTTGGTAAACCCTTGAAAATTGATGAAGCAACGTATGTGGGTTCTCGTCCTTCAAATGCGCGTGTATTAGTTGAACTTGATATTACTAAATCCTATCCTAAACAAGTTTGGTTAGGATCAGATTCCTTGGGTTATGTCCAAGGGGGGGGGGGGGGGGGGGGGGGGTTGCTACGGGAGCTCAGGATGCCCCTGTTATTTCGCCCGTAGCTGATGAATTAACTATGGTTAATGCTGTTGTTGATCCGTCTGACCCTAAGGGTGTTCTCGAAACTGTTTTACCTGTTTGTGATGCTTTATCTCCTATTGGGCCCCCTATGCCGTTGGTTTGTTCAAATGAGTTGGGGGATTCTGATCCTGTTGTTGCTGAGTTTGGGCTTGATTTGATACCTCTAATTAATGCTGCTAGTGTTAATATTAGTAAGGTCGTGGATAACTGCCCTGCTGTGGCTGTTTTTGATGATTCGCCTGACCAGTCGCCAATTCTGGGTGTGGTCGAAACTGGAGGTGTTGTTCCCTTTGTTGAGGCTGGAGGTGTACGTCTTTCCTGAGGTTGAGGATTCGAGTAATCCTGCTGTGATTGTGGACGGTAATGTTGAGTGTGTATAGGTGGAGACTGCAAATGGTAACTTGGTGAGCTCTAATACTCTTGTTGATGTCCCGGTTACTGTAGTCAAAACGCATAAGATGGCCAATCTTTTGGGTGATATTGCTGGTTTGGATATTAGGAACCATGTTGACTGGTTGCATGGTTCGTCGGACTTTGAATTTGAATCCGAATTTTCAGAATGTGGTTTGGCTTCTCCGGATTTTTGTGGGGGTTCTGATGCTGGTAATGATTTCACTCTGGTTCGTGCTAGACCTGCTTTAACTGTTGCCTTTAGAGGGAGGTTTCGTGGGAGAGGCCGGCGTAGACGATAATGTGTTTCTGTTGTTTTTTCCCTGTTCTCTTTTTTGGGAATGCTATATTTTATTGTTGTTCGTTTTGCTGGTGCGCTGGTTTAAGGGCAATGATGGGGCTGGGGCTCGAGTCCTTGTTGTTTTGCTGGTGGCAGCCTTTGGTGTGATTTTTTCGGGTCGGTTGGGTGTTGGTCGCTGTCTCCACCTTACTGGATGGTCCGTGCGAGGCTTCAGGGACGCTGGAAGCCTCGGCCGCTTACTGAGCCCGCTATTTGGTTGTATTTTTCCTTTTTCGATTTAGTTTCTTTTCTACTACTATTGTAACCGTTGTTTTTTATTATTAATATATCTTTTTTGGTTAAAAAAAATGCTTTAAAATTCGATTTTGGGTTAGTTTCATTCTTATCTTAATTTTTTTTTCATTAGTTTTATTTATGTTGGGTTTTAATTTTGATTCTGATTAAAAAATTTTAGAAAATATTCTGAACTTTATTATAATTTCATTTTCTTTTAATCACAAAATATTTAAAGTCTTAATATTTGTTTAAAAATGAAAAATAATACTGTGTTTATCAATCTTAAACGATATTGTTTCAGGTCGTGGAAAGGGTAAAAAGTTGGTTGAGTAGCCGTGATCCTAAGTTCCAATTTGTCTAAATCGTTTTGTAATTTTTGCACAGTCATGACTATTTATTTATTCTCAATGTTATGGTCTATAGCCATAGGGCTGCAAATGAACCGAGCGTTCGACGAGTTGCTCGTGGCTCAGCTCGATAAGAACTCGTTCATGTTCGTCTGATAATGTAAACAAACGAGTTTGAACACTCTTAATAAATACTCGATAGCTAAATGAACAAACTTGAACAGCTTGTCGTTCGGTTCATTTATGTTCACGAATAATATCATTTAATTAAGCTCATGAACAAACTCGCTAAGAAGTGGAACAATCACATGACTTGACCCAACTGAATAAATATACTAGACAATATTATATATAAGAATCATTCATTCTTCACAATTGAAAAATAGTATATTCTCGTTGTCGAAATTATAGAAACCGAATGTCCAAAAACGGACAGTTCAATCCCAACGCTTAATTAGATATTAATAGTCAAGCAATAATAGGCATATGACAAATGTTTAGGAATGGTGCTGGTGACGATTGCTGATGGTGGACGTTGTCAATGGTGCCCTCGAAAAATACTAGAGTTCTTAAGCTCTCCCAACTCCAAACCTCCTCTCAGGTAGAAAATTGAATAATATTTACAACATTTTTGACAGGGAGATTTTGATAAATTTTATTGAAAAGTCTATATTAAACATTTTATGGATCAAATAAGCTTTATATTTAGCCAAGAAAATTATTAATGGAGACAGATAGGACAACATTGATAACAGAACCTCTACATACCAGAAAACAGACAGTATAAACATTATACCATAAAACAAAATTCTAATATTCGGATTATGGAATTTGATCGAGAGATGCAATTGCTGCAGGAGTCGCAACCAGACGAAGCGGCTTCTTCTTATGAGTAGAGAGCCCAAAGCGCTCTTCCATGTCAACGTCCTTCTCTGCCATCCCACTTGGCAATTCCCACTCAAAACTATATAAAATATTAGCAAAAGCAAGCTCTATGCTAGCTAACCCAAGTGCCATTCCTGGGCAGATCCTTCTACCAGAACCAAATGGTATGAACTCGAAATGATTTCCTTTGAATGTTACGTTCTTGTCCTCAAATCTCTCCGGCCTAAACACATCGGCCTCTTCCCAGTACTTGGAGTCTCTTCCAATAGCCCAGGCATTTATTATCACCAACGTCTTTGCAGGAATATCGTAGCCATGGATCTTAGTGTCTTTCATGGACTCACGAGGAGCTAGTAAGGTTGTTGGTGGGTGAAGCCTTAGTGTTTCCTTTACCACCATTTTCAGATACTGAAGCTGTTCCATATCACTTTCTTCTACTTTGCCTTTGTTGCCTGCAACTCGCCTGACCTCTTCTTGTGCTTTTTTCATGGCTGCCGGGTTCTTAATCAGCTCTGTCATTCCCCATTCAAGAGTTACGGAGCTCGTATCTGTTCCACCTAAAAACATGTCCTGCAAAACAAAATTATCAATTGATCAAACAATTCTTTATCTATTTCTTTATAGCTAAGCACTTTTTTTATATTTATACGTACCATTAGAAGAGCCTTAACCTCTTTCCGCGAGAAGAGAGGATCCATTTCATCTTGACGCTTGAGAAGATCATCGAGAAAATCTCCATAAGAAAAATTAAAACTCTTCTGCCTTAACCTCAGCTCAATCTCCTTCTCAAAAATCCTATCCATCTCCCGAAATCTTTTCTCAACCTTAAACCACCAACCAGTTAAGAAATCAACCCACCAAAACAAAGGGAAAAAATCTTTGACATTGAACTCTGTCATCAAAGTCATCATGCGCATAATAAGGCCATGGTGAGGACTCAACAAGCACTCTCCATCAGCCGACACGCGCTTGCTGAAAACCTCTCTGTATGTTATATTATTAAACAGACACAGCGCAATCTCACTCAAATTTATCAGCTTTCCCTGCAACGAACTTTTCTTTATAGATTCCACCATTACCTCCACTTCCTCCTCCCGAATGAAGCTGAAAGATTGCACCTTTCCCGGATTGAACATCTTGTTGCTGCCGAATCTTCTCAGTTTCTTCCAGCTTTCGCCGTAAGGAGAAGCGCCGATGTCTAATCCGCCGTAGGAGAAGTGTGTGACGGCGGAGAGACGTGGGCGGCTGCAGAAAATGGTGTCTTGTGTTCTGAGGATTTCGGAAGCAACTTCTGAGGAAGAGGCGACCACGGCGGAGGTTTGGCCGAGCTGTAAGTGCATGAGTGGGCCATGTTCTTTGGAGAGGCGGCGGAGAGAGATGTGGATTACTTGGCCGAACAGTTCGTGGAGGGATCCGATGATGGGGAGAGGAGGCGGGCCCGGTGGGAGCTCTCTGCCATTGTACTTAAAATAGTTATATGATGAACTTGGGCGAGAGCGGCGGTAGATGGCGATGAGTAGATATGGGAGGAGTAGGAAGAAGAAGACGAAGAGGCATGAGCTGCTGAAGAACCGTTTTGAATTGGAAAAGTTATTAAGGCTGCTGCTAGTCAAATCATCAAAGATTTTAACTTGGAGAGACATTTTGCTTTCTGGTGTACTGGTGTATGCAGCTTCGCCGCCTTGCTTTTATAGTTGCTCTGATGGGGAGGACGGCCGGGCCCGGCCTGGCAACCAAGTGATCCGCTCTGTCATCCCCAAAAAAATGTAAAGATACGGCAGTTTTATATAAATATTAAATAAAATACAGTAGTCAAACTCCAAGAATTTTTTTTTTTTTTTTTTTGAGAACTCAATTTAGAGAAAACTTTTTGATTGATAGTGAAAACTTACAACCACCAAATCAAAATGAGTTGTGTAACTAAAAAAATTTATAGGTTAATTATTCATAAATATATAGGCAACAAATGGCCTCAATTTATTTGTTAATGTTAGACTTAGACATGGACCTTAGTAAGGACATTGTACATCAACCCTTGTCACAATAATGAGCATCAATGATGATGAAAATGATGGTTATTTGTGAAGGTGGCGATGTTGAGCGCCAAGGTTAATGGTGACATCTGGTATTAGATTTTGCGGCCGCATTGTATTTTAGCCTTAGTGACGATGTTAGTCAACAGGGCCACAATAAAATTAGTTGTTGACAAAGTTGAACATCAAGTTTGGATGTTATTGATGACATTGAATGTTCATATTGTTAACAACATTCAGTGGTAGTAGATAGAGCTCAGGATTCTATCTTTTGGAATTTTTTTGGGCCTCCCAAGAATAGGCAAAAAGATGATTTATTTATAAATTCGTGGAGGCATTCTAATTATTTCAATTAAAAATTGGAATACTCCATAACACGATCCATATAAATTTTTCTCTATTATATCATAAAATTTTTACATCTTAGAGACTAAGGCTTCGTTTGAGATGGCTTTTTTGCTGCTTCTTTAAGCAAAGGTTGCTTTAAGAAGCAGGAAAAAGCCGTCCCAAACAAAGCTTAAATGATATCAAAATTGAGCAATTTTAGTCATGCCAGATTTGTCTCTTCAAGATGCTTATTTGAACTTGATGTAAGTAAAATTTGGAGAATAATTGATCCCTCAAAATTTTTATTAAAAATAAAGTTTATTTAATATGAAGTGAAAGTACAGCGACAGACCAACAAAAACAAATAAAGAACCAAAACTAGAGAAAAGGCAAGCCAACAGACAGATTCAGGAAATGCTACAAACAACATTCCCCAATCAACTAGGCAAGTGCCATCCATTGGGGAGAAAAATCCAACGTGCCAACCAACCCATCAGGGGAACCCACCAAGGTTGCCAGCTAGCCACAGCCAACACGAGGAAGCCAAATGCAGTCTCATCATTGTCCAAGCAACATCCAAAATAGAAACACCACCAGAAAAGCAAGAGACACCAACAACAACACCCAAAACCTTAGTCTAACCAGTAAGCCCCAACAAAACACCATCGACAACTAACCAAAAAAGGAATCCAAAAACTACCATTTGGACTTCCTCCAGCCACGCTTGCCCCTCCCACACGAGAAATCTTTAGCATCAGGATTACCAACCTACAAAACACACATCTCATTTAAATCAACCTCAGGTTCACCACTATCTTCCCCATATGAGGAGGTAGAATCCTCCAACCAATCATTTTGATCCAAAACGCTACCTTTCAAATTATCCTTCAAATGAACTTTCAATTCTTCATTGGAGATAAGAGAGACAAAAACTTCAATAAAGGGTTATCCATTTGGTTGCAAAGGAAGAGAAAATCGAGTAGGATCAGAAGTAAGCAAAAGAGAGGTAACATTAGTTTCATTAGCTGAAATTAAACATCCAACAAAACCTTATTGATAAGGCACTGATCATTCTCCTCATCCACAATCGCCTCAGCTAGAAGAGGCACAATAGAAAAAGCCTCCAAATCATGCACAGAAGCATCCAAATCCACAATAACACTATCAACCTTCTCCGTAAGAGGCAAAGCCAATGGGTTCCCGGTAGTCAAGTTGTTGGACAAAGCTTCATTAGAAACCACTTGAGCCTCCATTCGTGCACATTAACACCACCATTGCCGCTAGAAGTCGTGTGCGCATCAACGTTAACTCCATCGCCAACAACATTCTCATTACCTTGATTTTCCTGAACAACGTGAGGGGGAGCGAAGAACAATCTTTCCTATAGTGACCCATAGCTCTACAATGCTCACAAAAGGAAGAAAATTCATCCATCAAAATGCTTTGAAAATAACCAAAATTTTCAGGACCCAACCACATCTTATCAAGATATTTTTTTGTGATATCAAGTTCCACCAAAACTCTAGCAATCGAAGGACAAGCCCCCACCGCAATGGCATTGTCAACACAAAGAGGACGTCCAAAAAGAGAACCAAGACCATGTAAAATACGAAGGAAAAAAAATTGCGGACCTAGGTTGAAGAAAGAGACCCAAACAGGGACAATAATTGATCCCTCAAATGTTATCATAATATTTCAATTTTAGGGCATTATGTTTATTTTAGTTTGACTTTGATCAAGATATTCTTTATATTGAAAGAATTCATTTGATTTGATGTTTGTTTGAACTTTAAGGTTTCATTTGAGACGGTTTTTTTACTGCTGCTTAAAATAACTTTTTAGTATAAAATTTTTAATTATTATCCTAAAAAATTGCTTTAAGAAGCTGTAAGATAATAGTCCCAAAAATAATAATGTTTTTGGAAAAATGAGAATAACTGATTGTGAAATTAATTATAAAAAAAAATTTATTAATGATACTTTAGTAAGTTATATTAAGAAAAAATATACGATTTTTATAAAAAGTTGGTGTTATGAATTATGAATCCATTTTTCTCTAATATTTATCTTTTTAAAATAACAAATTCAAACAAAAAATTCTATTCTTAAGACTGTCAATGCCGATTTGAAGACCAGATAAAAATGTTGAGGCCCAATAGAAAAAGCTTCTAATTCTTTCACAACTGCCCGTCATTAGTAATATATGACTCATACTAATGAAATTATTCTGATTGGGTTTAATCTCATTATTTTTTTTAAATACAGAACGGGAATTTAATGCACTATCTAATTGAATATATTTTATTAATTATACGTTGATTTAAAATTAAAATTTTAATCTTTTATAGAATTATTTGTCAAACATTTCTCTCCTGCTCATAATTCCATATGCCAATTGGTAAATAATGTGAATCCTTAGAGAATTATTGTGTGGTTTGGTTTCCAAAAAATAAAAAAATAATCTTCTATTTTATTCTTAAAATTGTTGTAATTCATACAAATGTCACTGTGGTTAAGCAGATAGATTATCCATATAACCAAACTTCAACCTAATTAGCTTAATGCGTAATTTATTTACCAATTGGCTTATGAAGTTATGAACAGAAGAGAAATGTTTGGTGTAACTAAAAAGTGGGATAATTTTTTTTTTTTTTTCAAATGATATGAACATATTATAGAACTTATAATCTTTTCTTGTTTATCAAGATAATGTTAGCTTGTTCAATTTTAAAAAAAAAAATTTATTTTATAGATAATTTATAGCGATGATCAAATTATGAAAAAAATTGGAAAAACTAAACGTCGTTGTGGGTAGTTTCTAAGGATTTAAAGTTACATATTCCTTAAGTGTACAAAAGAAAAAAAAATTATCATTTCTCGTTTCTTAATCGACTTTTTCTTGAAATCAGTATTCATCTTCATCGACTTCTCCTTCTTCTAACCAATCTCCATTTTCATCAGTTTTTCTTCCTCTAAACTAGTCTTCATCTTCATTCGATCTTCCTCGTTTCTTCTTTCTCAGCAACTATGAAAAGTTTATTGAGCTAAAATCCTATTAAATATAATGTTTTTGCGGTATTTCATTTTAAAAAAGAGCACAATTTTCAGCCCAAAATTTTGAATTGAAACTTTATGGGCTGGGCTGGTCGGGCTAGCAAGAAAAAAATTAATTAAGAAATAAAAATGAATATCCACGTATACACTACAAGTGTTGCGATTTTATTGGAGTCCGGACACAAACTTACTTCCAGACTCCGCACAAATTAATTTTTCCTCATAATGATAATTGATAAGTGCATGACTTTGTTGTCGTTTGGAACTTCTTTTTATTTCTTCTTAAAATATATTTTTAGTATAAAATTTTTAATTTTTATTTTAATTACTTTGAAAAAATAATTAAAAAAATTTCCCGAATGAAGCCTTTGTTAAACTGCCATAAAATCATTGTTCTACTTGTACTAATCAAACTTCACAGCTCGGATTGTTTCAGATTCAATCAAAAGACCATCTTCGAAGTTTCTTTTTGTATTTAAATAATTGAGTATTAACTCCATTAACAACGAATTGGTAGCTATCTTGAAATTATGTGCTTCGTGAAGAATTTGAGCTGCTCAGTGTTCATCGAGTTTGCATCTCAGCGGTCTGTGACCATTTTACTGTAATTTGGCTTAGGCTTCGTTTGGGACGGCTTTTTTATTGCTTTCTAAAACGGAGTTTTAGTACAAATTTTTTTAATTTTGTACTAAAACTCCGTTTTAGAAAGCAATAAAAAAGCCGTCCCAAATGAAGCCTCAGTCTTCGCAATTGATATGAATTATAATTAAATTATCACTCTTTAATCTCAATTATTTGAGTATATAAAAATTATGAATTCATAAATTTGACCTTAATTAGAAGCAATTTAGTAGAGAGAGGTTTTAGTTTTTAGTTATAGTTGATACGGGTGTAAACTAGTCGAGTTAAGCTCGAGACACTTGTAGCTTGATCAGCATGAGCTTGATTAATAAATTGAGTTAGAGCTCTAGTTCGACCTTAATTCTACTAGTTTGAATTGGGTCATGAGCCATTTTGTTTAATTTTATGAAGAGAAAAGGATTATGATTCATAATAAAATTAAAAAGAAAATGAGAATTAGAAAAGAAATATTTTAAATGCATTTTATATCAATATTTTGAAACTTGGAAGTTGACAAGTCAAGTCATCGAGCTCAATTCATGAGCTATATTTATTGAGCCGAACTCAAGCTAGCTCATGACTCGGCTTGACTCACCTAGGCCTCATTTGTTTCGGCGTTTTTTTTTATCTTTTCTTTTTAGAAACGATGAATTTATCTTAATTAACCTAATGTTATGCATTTCTTTTTTCCAATTTTACAATGATAGGCTTTCTTTCTGATAAATGTTCTAGTTACCAGATATATTTTCCAGTAGAGACCTCTCCAACCTTGTTATGGCACAGGAAACTGAGGAAAGAGATAATAGGAAACAGCACTGCAAGCAATTATATTTTACTTTATCGAATAAATAGAACTATATTTTAAAAAAATAATTAAATTTATTATTTGATGGGATATAATTACTGATCTCTAAATATTATTTTTTAAAATATTATTTATAATTTCAAGCACTAAAGTGAACTATATATGTCAATCTTTATTTCTTTCTATAATACTTGATCTCACCATTATTATTATTATTATTATTATTTATCAAATTTTCCCCTTCGTTGCACAATATTCCACCAAATTAATAATTAATAATAAAAAATGGACAGGTAACTGACGGTGGCGGAGTCTTGATGGAAGAATGATGATAGTGGTAGGATGTTGTTGCATGGTTTATGATGGTCAGGCTATGAAAGTTGGAGAAAATGATCAGATGAAGGTAACTTGGTGATAGTGATGGGTTGTGGCAGTTGTTGACGTCGAATTTCAAGTAGAGCTCTGTAGTTCTTCAGATTTTTTTTCTGTGGGGAATGGCGGTTTATTTATAGCGATTTAGAGTGGCCAATTTGATAAATTTAACCAAAATTCCATCATGCCATTAGACGGCTCATGCCAAATATAATCCTTTGAATTCTTCTGAAATTAAATCCGGAGCCATTTGAACTGCGATTTCAACAAAGTTATAATCGAATTGAACATCTCAAGGAGAGGAACCCAACGACACCAAGTCGATCCAATCTGAGACCAAATGAGTCCAAATCGAGGACCCAAAGCACATTTAGAATGTTCAAAGCATAAATTGGATGACGAAATTATATTCAAATGTGATGCCAAGCAGCTCGACAAGATGAATCAACGAGCCCATGCTTGTCGAATTTTGATATCATTAAGACACTCAAATGCTCAATAAATTATCTATAATCGAGGGAATTGATATTGGGCGTCCATCAAAAACACTCTCAACATACCCTTAATATTATCCCTATTTACTAGTAATGCCACTATCGTATAAATAAACCCCTTATTCTTCATTGGAAAGAGCGCAAGCAAAAGAAAGAAGAGAAAAGAGGAAGATAAATCTAGGAGCTCTCTTGCCATCAGACTCCTCGACCACCGCCCGACCGTTGATCGTCACTATACTTCCGCTCGACCACCGACCGTTGCGGACTTCTGCCTAACAGCCATCGGACTTCCGCTTTACCATCATCGGACTTCTGTCTATAACAGTCAACATTCACACAAAGTTCAACCTACTTCTTCGACAATTATAATATGACCATCCTCAAATTTAGGGACGTTCTTTGTATTCTATTCAAATTTGTAGAATCATTTCAACTTAGATAAAACTATGGCAGATTTACGACAGCTTTCTTACGATAGAATGACGATCCTTCTAAAAACTAGAAGCTCTGCAAGGATGATTATACTTCTAAAAAATATAAGCGCTGCAATTTGGTTTTTCCCAATAGGATCCAAAATAATTAAAGAACAAAGGAAGAAATATAGGAAACTATATTATGGAGCCTTGAAAGTCCAAAACTTATCTACGATAATGTTAAGACGGTTAATAGTGAGAAGATTAGTCCTAAGCAGAGATGATTCTTAATATGTTTAGAGGTGAGATCTTCGAGCAAACACAAGAGCTCTATCATTCATAATATTCAATATTGTAACGAGCACGCTTCATATATTCATCATTAAATTAAGTAGTGAAATAGTTCCAATCTTCATAAGAAAGTATACATCTTTATCAACTTTTTTATAGACTTCAAAACACAATTCTAATATTTGGATAATACATTTTAGTGTTTTGGGATTTTATTATTATTCTATTTATTTATATACACATGCAACTCAATCGATCAAAAATTTATTACGTGCAGAGTTCGGACATCGTCTGGACTCCAATCACGAGAGTAAAGATATCTGGATTTTTTTCTCTTGTACACAGAGCGTGTGTAAGAGAGAAAAAATCCAGGTATATTTACGTGATTAGAACTCAAAATGATTCCCTCTGTTGCACATATAAACATGTCCTGCAAACCAAAATCAATTGAACAATCATCTCTCTCTCTCTCTTTATATATATTATTAACTTGTTGATATTTATACAGAAACATTTTAAAATTCTTTTAATGATTTGTTATTAAAATAAATAAATCTGTTTTGAAAAAATTTTAAATATTGATCAAAATTTTTTTCAGTCAAATAGCAACTTCCACGCCACACTATAAAATTGCCCCCACATTATGAAGAGAGTCCAAAGAGATTTATACAATTTCTCCTATGTTCATAGTGATTTTTTTTTTGTATGGTGTAGCTACATAATTTTTTTCCATATTCAACATTTTTCGTCTTAAATATTTCTTTTCATTGCATTTTATTTTTCTTGTTTGTGCTCTGTGCATAATTTTCTTAAAAAAGGTTAAAAAAATGTTATTCCCCTTTGCAAATAAATTTTTATTCCCCTATTGGTGTTATGCCCCCTAACACTTTGAATGCTAATTTTGTTTCAAATTTGTGGGTATCTGTACTGGGCATTCGGGATCGCTTGGAGGGTCTCCCTCATCATCTAGTGCGGTGAGTGATGATATTGGTGATGTGCAGATTCATGTCAGGACTTGTATGATTTAGATGTTTCTAAGGTTGTTGAGAAAGCATTTTCGTATGGCAATAAACGTAGTCGTATGAAATCTAGAAAGTAGATTTGTTGTTTTGTGGAGTGGATTATTCTTCGATTTTTTGTTATTGGCTGGTTTTTTGGTTGGTTTGGGTGGGGGCTTTGGGGACAGACGTTTCTCTCCTCCCTCTTCTCTATTTTGCTTTGTAGGTTATTCCTATCCTTCCTGAATTGGTTATGGGTCGATCCCAACCGGAGCTTTCAAGCACGACTGACTACTCCGATCTCTGGAGAGAATAAGAGGTCTACGCGATGAAATATGAATATTGACACAATTTTAAGTATTAATATTCACATAAATTTTGAAGTTCAAAGTTTTTAAGTATTTGAATAAAAAATAAATTAAATTTATTTCATCACCATCAGAATTTCTTTTCAGTAAAGTTAAAGTCCAAATGTGTGCCTAATTGACACAAAAACAGCAATATAAAAAAATATTTTGATCCAAGTTAAGCCAAGTATCAATCAAATTAAATAGGATTGCTCAATTTTGATATCATTAAGAAGTTTAAAAAATATTATATGATCCAATGGGTCAATATAAACCATCCAATAAAATGTTTTGATTTTTGGTCAAAAAAATATGTTGCTAAAAATATACAATATACAAATGTAGTTCACACTGAAGTTGGAAAAGCCCTATGGCATCGGAGCTATGATAAAGAGATATTTTGTTATTTGATTTGGACATTATACCTTTAAGATGAGCGATCAAAGACAAATGCAGTATAAATCTTAGTACTGATATCAGAGTCATAAACAGTGTAGACAGGGTGGGTGATGGCATGCATTAAGTCATGTGTAATTTTTTTCAATAATGAAATACCAGCGAAAGCAACTTTTATTGTATTCATTCAAACATTTCTCAACTGCTCATAACTCCATATGCCAATTGGTAAATAATGTGAATCTTTTATAGAATTGTTTTAAGGTTTGGTTTCCAAAAAATAAAAAATTATCTTCTATTTTATTCTTAAAAATGTTGTAATTCATGCAAATGTCATTATGGTTAAGCAGATAGATGATCCATATAACCAATTGCAACATAATTAGCTTAATGCTTGATTTATTTACCAATTGGCTTATGAAGTTATGAACATGAGAGAAATGTTTGATGTAACTAAAAAGTGGGATAATTTTTTTTTTCAAATGATGTGAACATATTATAAAATTTATAATCTTTTCTTGTTTATCAAGCTAATTTGTAAATTTTGGCTAAGTTGCATGGTTGCTTGAGGAAGCTAATGCTATAGATAAAGATTGTTGAAATGAAGGCTTCGCTCGGGATAATTTTTTGTCATTATATTTTTTTTTTGCTTTTAAGAAATTAATGTACTACAAAGTTGCCTTAGAAAACAGTGTGAAAACTATCTTAAACAAAGTTGAAAAAGATGGATGAAGCTATAGACGTTGTTATAGGATAATCTACTGATGATTGTTTGGTTGGTTCTGCAATATCCACTTACGCAATGACGTAAGAATACATATGAAGCAAACATCAAGCATAGATGTGTTTTATATATTCAAGTAAATCATTGCATGCGGCTCATCTTGGTCTGTTGGTTTGGAGCTTAGGCTACCAACCAAGAGGTCTTGGATTCGAGTCCTATGTATGTGATATTTGTATGAATTTTTCTTAATTTATCTAAAGTTTCAAAAAAAATATTGAATTATGTTAGTATTAATTTTGTCAAAATGCAAATAAAATTAAAAAAATAATCAGTTAATTTTTTTATTTGAATTCTGTTAGTATTAATTTTTTATCTTTGCACTCAAGATTTCTAAAAATTGAAAAATGTACATAGCAAATGAGTCAAGCCGAGCTCGACCTCTAGTTTAAGCATGAGCTTGATTAATTAATTAATCAAGTTCCAGCTTTACCACCAACTTTATTCTATGAATTTGAGCCAACTCACGAAAATGATTATGATTAAATCAATTATAATAATAAAATGATTAAAAATGAAAAATTAGAAAAAAAAAATCTTAAAGAATAATTATATATATATATATATATATAAAAGAAAGTAAGATATATTTTTAAATATTTAAATATATTTAAACTGCATTTTATAATAATATTTTTAAACAAGTTGACTTGTGAGTTAAAGAGTCGAGTCAAAGCTGACTCAAGGATGACTAATTAGCTCATTGAGTTGTGCTCACGAACCATTTATTGAGTCAAGTCCAAACAAACTCACTGAGTCGACTTAACTCGCTTACACCCCTACAAATACCTTAAGCTAATGAAAGTTCGTCCTGATCTAGAAAGGGTAGGCATCTGTTCGAAGATTCCAACATAGTATGTAAGGATCGTATTACGTTAATATTTATAGGTGATATTGATGACTCTTGTCGAGATTGAATGGAATCCTTTGAAACTGAGCAAATTAGTAACTAAAATAAGCTATCAGTAGCACAACAACATTATTATAGTTTTTTTGTATGATGGTTTCTTTCATGGCAGAGCAATAACTATGACATATTTTACTGTAATATTTTTTTGCAATCGATCTGTTGTGGGTGAATTTTTTATGGCGATGATGAATGCTCTTAGTCATCCCATATACCTTCTATGTTGTTGAGCTTGGGGTTGGAATTTTTGGGCTGTGGATGTGGTCCTTTGGTTTATTTTTTTGATCTGGTTCTTGCTGGAAGATTCTTTATGCTGAATCATGGGAGCTCCAATTTTAATTTTTTGTTGGCCGTGGGTTTTGCCGGGTAATGATGTGGTTGGGGCTCGTTCCTCTGTCGTTGGCTCGTGGCAACCTTTGGTGGGGGTCTTCTGCTCGGTTGGATGGTTGGTCGTTTGGGTTGGTTGCTACGTTGTTCTCTTCACCAAATTGGATGGTTTGAGCGTAGCTTCGGGGGTGCTGGAAGCCTCGGCCAGTTAATGAACCCTTCGGATTGATCTACCCTGTATTCTTTTTGTTTTTCTATCATTTTGCTTCATTGATTCTTATATATATATATATAGCTTTCCTGGATGGTCGTGTTGGGAACTCAGGAGGATTTGCATCTTTTTCCTTGGAAGGTAGCTCTGGCAACCAATGGAGCATTCATCATTTCATTATGCAATTTTTATTACTTTTTAGTTGCTATTTTTTTTTTCTTTTTTTTTTTGTTGCTATTTCTTGTAATTTCTCTTTATAGTTAATGAAATTGGGTAATACCCTAAATTTTCCCACCCAAAAAAAATGTTTGTATGATTTTTTTTAGATAAAACTCACACAAGGACCTACTCATTCCATAAAATAAAAAAAGTATAGATCCTTTAAGAATCAAAAGCTTCCTAAAAATATAATTTTTTAAGTAAAAGCTATGAGCTAATGGTTCTACTCATTACAAAAAAGCGATTAAGAAAATAAAGAGATAACAACCGAAGATAGCCGAGGAATAAAACCGCATGAAATCAGCATCAGCAACACAACAACAAAAGGCTCGACAACAGCTACTGAAAAACCTGCACAAACACAGAAAAATAGAAACAAGAAAACATGAACACCTGAGAACCAACCAAACCATGTCCAACAACACCATCTAGGATAAGCCACTTAAACAAAGCCACAACAGACACACAACCCAGCAACAACCATAAACAAATGTCAACAACATATGAACAATCACCAAGGCGAAATCACGCCACCCACACACCCCAGATGCAACAACACTCACTCAACCCAGCAACTCACCCACAAACAACACAGGCCCAGTCACCAAAAACTCACAGAGGGCACTAAAGAGAGGCCCACACCAACCACAAAGACATACAACATTATTTTTTAAATTTGCGCCTAAGATGCTTACCAACACATAAGAAAGCATTTCTAGCAATATGACTCACATTCAACCCATAAAATTCATGAAACGAATCGACCTGCTCATCCCCCATGTCATCCTCAGTAGCCCCATAAGGAGATAAAGGTGACCCATCAAGCAAATCAGATTGCTCCAAACAAAAGTCCCCCGGTCTAGAAACCAACTGAGCATTAAGAACATTAGGAGAAATTAGATCAATAAGAACATCATATCAACAAGAGTTTCACTTCCCTTTGGCCCCACAAGAGAGGGTCATAAAATCGGGTCAACATAATCAATAGGTGATTCGGCAGAAAGATCCAAACCACTAGACAATTCATTGACCGTCATCATATTAGCCTACAAAAAATCCCTATCCACCTCAGACTCACCATCCAAGCCAATAGGAGAAGCAACCAAAACAATATCACAAGCCCCCACACCACCAGCATCAGCTAGGGCCACACTAGGAGAAAACTCCTTCGTACCACATTATTCTCCACAATATTAGGACAGCCCACACCACTAGAATTAGGATTCAAATTATCAAACTTCTCCTAAGCCAAAATGGACACAATCGTTTGCCCCACCTCACCAGGGAGGGCAGATTTAAGCAAAGGTAATTCATCACCCACATTGCCTTGATCACTACAATTCAAATCTTGAGGAACAAACTCACCTGCGACGAGAGCAAGATGGCCAACATTCTTAAAATTAGCTTGCAAAGAAAAATCAGCTATAACCCCCACATCCATATAAGGAGGAGCATCAACCAAATGAGGATATAAAATAGGACATACAACTTTCGCATGACCCTAAAACTTTATGGTGACTACAATAAGAGAGATGATGCATCATTAGATCATTTATCAATTTTTATAGAGAGATGATGCGTCATTAGATCATTTATCAGATGAAATATGAATATTGACACAATTTTCATAAGTCTTCGTTTGGGACAATTTTGTTACTGCTTCTTAAATCAATTTTTTAATAAAAAATAAAACTTTTGCACTAAAAAGCTGTTTTAAAAAGCAATAAGAAAGTCATCCCAAACGAAACCTTAATCGACTAGCCGTGAACACAACTTGATCTAATATCAAATTAAATGTGGCTCATATGAGTCCAATACATGACATAAAATTTAATTTGTATATGACGCATGATATATGCATATAGAATTTAGGGTTAATGTTTCCTACTTAATTTAATTGTTTAATATTTATGATTTCATAATGGTTTTTTTAGTTTTATTGTATTAGTTTATAATGATAGTGCTACTATCTTATAATGATAATTGATAAGTGCGTAGTTTTGTTAAACTGCCATAAAAGCAGTGCTGTACTGATCAAACTTCACAGCTCAAATTATATCAGATTTAATTAAGGCTTCATTTGATATGGCTTTTTCATTGCTTCTTAAAGCAATTTTTTAGTATAAAAATTAAACTTTTTTACTATAAACCTACTTTAAAAAACAGTGAAAAGGCCGTCCCAAACGAAATCTAAAGATTTAAAGACTGCCTTCAATGTTTCTTTTTGTATTTACATAATTGAACATTAACTCCAAATTTTAAATAACAAGAAGTTTGTAGTTGATATATCCGTAAGAAATTATATTGGTCAAACACGAACTGGAGGTAAAATTTGAACTGAAATTTTTTTAATTAAATCTAGGATCATATCAACCTCAATTTCAATAAACTTATAGTCGAACTGAACGTCTCAGAAAGATGAATCCTACGACACCAAATTTGGCTCAATCTAAGCCAAAATGGGTTCAAATGGAAGACCCGAAGTGCATTTGGAAGGTTCAAATCATAAATTGGACGACCAAATGATTTCTAAATGGGACCTATTTTTTATCAAATTGAGTGGCTCGGCAAGATGAATCCAATGAGCCCAAGATCGTCAAATTTTGACATCATAAAGACACTTAAATACCCGATAAATAGTCCATGATCAAATGAATCGGTATTAGCTGTCCATTAAAAACACTCTCAATATGCCCTTAATCTTCTTCCTACTTACTGAACATGCTACTCCTAGAAAATTATAAATAGAATCATCATTCTTCATATAAGGAGGTGGGGGAGAAAGAGGAGGAAGCAAGTAGAGAAAGGGAGGAGAAGCGGAAGAAGGAGATTTCTCTTCCCACCAACCTCCTCATCAACAACCGCCCGACCACTGGCAGTCACGAAACTTTCGTCTAACTTCCGCACGACCACCAACTATCGTGAGATATACGTCCGACCTACATAGCTTTGACGACTATGGTCATGTCGGCCAATAAAACATGTCAACACTATTTCTTCCAACTCCCACCATATAATGCACTCGATATGATGCATATTTGCTACAACGAGCTAAGGCCTTCCCCCCAAGGAAGGGCCTCATTTGTAATCAATTGCAAACACTAGTGAATTCATTTAAATTGTGCAAGACCCCGTGGTTTTTCCCTCTTTTTAGGGGTTTTCACGCTAAAACTCTAGTCTCTTATAAACATTATACCCATATCTTTCGTCTTTTTGTATGCTGAATCTTCGTATAAAACTAGGACGCTAAAATTCATATTTTTCTACCGCCGCAAATATTCTAGGACACAACAGTAGTTATTAGCTCATTTGAGCGATAACAACTAGAAATATGTTTTTAAAAATAATAAAATTTGTTAAATTTATAATTTAATAGGATATAAGTAGTGTTGTGAGTGAGTCAAGCCAACTCTGGATTCTACTAGGGCTTGTGAGCTGAGCTCGATGAGCCAGCGAGTTAAATTTGAGCCAATTTTGACTCGACTTGTTAGCTTTCAAGCTGGCTTGTTTCAAAAATATTAATATAAATATACTTAAAATATAATGCCTCACCAAAAATCACCTTAATCAAGCACGAATCTCAAGGTATATTCAAGTGGGAAACATCCAAAATTAAATTCAAGACTATTTGAACTTCAATTTCAATAAATTTATAGCCAAAAAATATTTTGATATCATAAATTTTGATGAATATTCAAATTGTATTTTTTTTAAATTAAATTAATTGTCATCCAAATTCTAATTTTAACATTTTTTTGGCAGGTTGAGCCGACTTGAACGCAAGTCTATATGGACTAATAAATGCCCTCAACCGCCAGGAGCCGCTTAATATTTTATTTTGAATATATCTATTTTTTTAATATTTTCAATTAAATGGCCACTTCATTGATTTTTTTTATGAACAGTTAACAATATATATATTACTCCTTTTAAATTTTTAAAAATCGTTAGTGACAAGATTAAATGTGCTTTACTAATATATATATATATATATATATATATATATAATTCATAATATTTTAAAGTTTAATTTGAATTTAGTTTTAAAAATTATTAAATTCAAATTTAATAATTTTAATATCAATTATAATTAAATTTTCATCAAAATAATCGAACTTTTTTTTTAATATAAAATCTTAGTTTTTTTTATTTTGGAAAATATATTAAAACGTTTTAATCATTTTCGATTTCTGTCACTCGCATTGTACAGTTGGTCTTCGTCGTTAGGTCTTCACTGAACCATGGCGAGGAAGACGACAGGAATGAGCGGCGGAGTCAGACGACAAGCAAACGTCGGAGCTTTTCGCTCCCCGCTTATCGATGAGACTTCTTCCAGGGATTCCCGGCATCAAGTCGCCGACTTGTCCTCTACAGCACCTGCGCTTGAGTCGGACATGTGGATTTGTTTCGGCTCCTTTCCTCCGGTTCCTTTATTTCCCGCCGTTGAGAAGAATTTTGGATCGGCAAATCGCTTTCCAAGGAAGATTTTTGGACCAACCCCAACGCTCGATGAGGCGAAGGAGGCTTGCTCGTATCTGAAGGGGTCAATCGAAAAGTGAGTTATCCCGATTTTTTTCCTCTTATGTTCTGTATGTTTACTAGTTTCATTAACAATCCTAACTATCTCGTTTCCTTTGAAGCATCAAAGCCATGGATTTTTGATACAGGAGAAGGATACAATATGTTATGTTAAATAATAGCTTTCGTTAGTTCCTTGTTCGTATATAGCTTCCTTTTTAGTGTGGAATAGATGGCTGTTTCTGTAACATTCTTGGCTCTTTGAGATGGTATGTTTAAATGTCTCTAATCAGATTTACAGACATGAATATGAATTTGAGTGTGGTCACGTGATCAAGCGGTCTATGACTCAGGAGTAGCATTTTTTAACTTGACACGGATTTGCATGTTTTAATCGGCAAATTATTAGGTGCGGACATGGGAGGGAGAGAACCGTGGGGTTTGTCTATAGTAAAACCCAGCCACTTAACTTTGACTGCGCTTTCACTATAGACATAAAGAAAACCGGACGGTTCTCTCCCGGTGTCCGCACCTAATAATTCCCGTTTTAATCATCCTAAGAAAAGTGCATTATTGTACTGTTTTCGTTATTTTACTTCTCTATGATTTGTCATGCAGATTATTTTGCATTTTCTAATTTCACATTTTGGGCCTTTGAATGTTATATGTTGTTGTATAAATCTTGGTAGAGTTACTAGAGTACATGTCATAGTTTCCCGTTAGAGACTCAGAAATGATGTTCAAGTTACAGCAATGGAATGTATTATATGTATTATTGGAATATATTATCAGTGTTTAGAGCCGAACAGAAATTGTATTTTCCTTGGCCTACGGCATGCGTCGGATTCATATGTATCATTGATATCTGCTCGATAATGTTCCAAACTTTGTTCAATTTTGAAAAAATTGATATTCTGATTATGGTTATTAAATTATAGCTGCTTGTTAATTTTGCATGGTTCAAAATTCTTGCTTATTCCTTCGGCTTTATTTGATAATAACATTATCTTTTAGGTTCTAATTCTCATATTTATAATTTGCATTTAATGAAAGTAAGTTATTGGCTTATTTAGAGGTTTGTGATCTATGTATCCCAAGTTCCTTTACATGATTTTTTTACACCAAATAATTTAGTTGCATTAGGAAGCCTTAAGCCTGAATTGTCTCGCATCAAAATGGTATTAGATCTTATGATTGCTTGATTCTGAAATGATGGCTTAGGAATATTCTCTTGAGGATGTATTAAACACAGAATATGATTTGTAGTTGCAATTTGAATATGTATTTGATGTTATTGAATATAATTCTATACATGTAAATTTGAGTCTTTGTTAGAGTTTGAAAGCAAAATTGTGCATTAGCCAAATTTGAATATGAAATTTTAAATATGAATCCAGTCTATTTCTAATTGTGAAGATGAACCAACATAAATGATGTAGTTGGTGAGTCAAATGAGCAATCTGATAATACAACTTTTAAAAACATCATCTAGTGATTCCTTTCTAATGATGGATGATCACATTGATGCTAACTTTATTTTTGTTCATGATTATGTGATTTACCAATTTATAAAAGGGACCTTATAGAGAGAGTTAACTTGCACCAATAATTTAGAAAATCTATTTATAATGAATGCCTTCAAAGAATCATGAAATATAAAACTCTGTTTCAGGGACATTAAGTATGGATTAATTTGTACTAATAGAATAGTTGTAATATTTCTCAATATCCAAAAACTTGTATAAAATCTCATTTAATGTCTTTTGGAACGCTCTTATATTCTTCCCTAATCTCTTTCTTAAGACCTTTCATAAAATCCATAATAGTCTAGAAAAAGTAACATTTAGTTATAGAATATTCAAATTCTTCATAATAACTTTGTTTTCAATTCCGACATTGATTATGTTGGTCTTTTTATTTGTTGAATGGTAGATATTACTCTTGAGAATATCTCACTAGTTCTGATCTAGCAAATTTAATTCTTTGGTATTCAAATATTGTAATATTTAAAATAAAATAAAAATTGTCAAATCATCAATTCAATTTGGAAATTTCTTAAGATTACACCACCCACCAAATGTATAAATATAAGTTTGAATCTTGTGAACTACATTGTAGTTGTTCAGGGATCATTTTTTTTCTGAGAAGGAATGCAGAGGAAATCTACTTTTGGCAGCCAGTGGATCAGCAATTGAAACAATGCCATGAATCAACTTCAGGGATTTAACACAATTGTAGGATAATAACAGAGAAAATCGAAGAGCCTACTTGTGAGCCAATCTGTTGACCTATTAATAGAACTATTGTAGAAAAACTCAGTAGTAGGGAGAATAAGATCCAACTAGCAGTATAATGAGTTACTAAGCATCTAAATAAGTCTCATAAGCTTCTGGTGATGACTTCAATATGACCATCAGTATGAGTTCGATAGGATGTTGCAAGTAAAGTTTAGTGCTAAATTTTTTCATATGGTTTTTCAAAAATAGCTCATAAATATCACATTATAATCAAAGATAATTATCTATGGTAGCCCATGTAAAATATTATCTCTAAAGAGGATGAATGTTGTATGTGATGCATCTGATGTCCTATAACATTTTTGATAAAATGTGTCATTTTAGAAAAGTGATCAACGGCTACTAAGCGTTAAAGCGTTGTGCAGTATGGGACAATCCTACAATAAAGTCCATACTAAGATCATCTCATGATTTGTGAGGAATTGGAAGTGGCCTGTATAAACCAGAGTTAAGTTTTTCATATTTTGTCATATGGAAGCTACGCCATTGAGCAACAACACGGATTTTATATGATGTGATACCACATGCAAAAGGAGCTTGTTAAGAAATTTAAGAACGATGGACAATGTAATCTCAATCAATAACTTATTGAAATAACAAGTAAATTCATTAAAGAACCTTAGTCTTTGACTTGCTTAGGCGAAGGAGTACAAGTAGATTAACCAAAACTCATAGGTAACCAAAGATAGTAGCAATACCAAAAGCTATTAACCAACAATCCGCAAATTAATAATGAGAGTTTTCACCTTGGGGATTCATCACTCAACTACACTAGGCTTAGCGGGAGATGATCTTCAACACACTTAAGGATGCCAAGAGGAATGTTGCAACGCCGATGGTCTTAAGCCACGGAAAGGTCGACGGTGGTGGAGGAGACACGGACGGATAGCCGTTGACGGTCCACGAATAGTCCTCGAATTGCTCGTCGATGACGTCTACGAGCGTGGGGAGGATGCGATTCAAGTAGTCCTCAACGGTGTCGTCGAAATCAAAGCCCACATCAAAGAACGGCGATTGGTGGATGTCGACTTGACCTCAATCGTCATGCACAAATCCAAAATCCCATTCGGATTCCGCCATGCATGCTTGGCGTCGTAGAATCTTCCATACGAAGAGAGGAAGAACGTGGTGTTGAAAGAGAGTACTTGTCGTTTGATAAGATGGGAGAGGAGGGGAGAGGGCCGGCGGGAATCTCAAGGAGAGAGGGTGGGGGGCCGGCGGGTGCAAGAGGAACAAGGCTTAAAAAAATAATTTAGGTTTAGATGGCTTGTATTAGGGAATTAATCAAAATCTGAAGTAATTTCAGTTTCGATTAAGTTTGGAGGGAAAATTGACTTGAATTTGGAATTTCAAATCAAGCAATTAAGACATTTAATGGGGGTTAATGAGGGGAATCCAATGAGGGTGGCCGGCGGCTTATAGGGAGAGGGAGGAGGTTTAAAACTTAAAACTGAAAATTAATTTCAGTTTTAAGTAATTTAGGAGGGAAAAACTATTTGTACTTGAATTCAAATGAGGCGCCATCAATGCCTTAATGGGGGCATTAATTGTGGATCCACCTAGAGGAGGCCGGCGGCAATGCTAGGAGGGAGAAAGGGAAAATCAAATGGTGGAGTTTCCAATTTCGGGTGATGACATGGAGGTAAGTTATGAGGACTCCAATTTAATTTAATTTGAAATAGGAATTTATCAAATAAACTTTCCTAAATTGGATTTCCAAATTAGGAAAGAATTCGAAATTCGAAATTCAAATTTCAAATTTGGAGCATGCGGGAGGGAGGAGTGGACGGTTGGGGAGGTTGCCGGCAAAGTGGCCGGCCCAAGCCGTGAGGTTGGCCGGCGGTGGACTTCCAAGGGGAGGGCCGGCGACAATGAGGGTTTTGGGCTGATTTTTCTTGTGGTGGAGGGGAAGGAGATGTAGAAAATACGACGAGATAATATGATAATTTAACCACGAGCCGCGGACGCTTCCAACGACTGGTGGGCCTTGAGATTTGCTCCCCTTAAGCTCTCTCTCTCTCTCTCTTTCTTCAAGCTCTCATGCAAGAAGACAAAGAAAAGAAACAAACTAGATTTTCATTTCAATATTCATTAACTATTACAAGAGAAAAGACCCATATATATAGGTCTCAAGCATACAAGAAGAAATAAAGACTAAATTGCCCTCAGGGCCCCAACATGACTCAACTCAATATAAGGGTACAAAAGGAATACATAAAATAAAATGCATAATAACTAAAAATATAAGCTCTGAATCGTGGCCGTCGATCTGCGATGCTTCCGGCGATACACTTGTTTGAACCTTGGATCGATGTCCTCATCATTATATCTTGTAAATCTTTGCAAATAAAATTTATTCCTTGTCATAGCTATTATCTTATCACGGTCTAAGTGACCAGACGCACCTCTTAAATGTATTTTCTCAATGAGAAAATCTCACAATGAAAAATCAGAAATACAAAGAGCTTTTTTTGAAAGAGTTAGCCATCCCTTTATAGTAGGTGCATTAGAATTTAAAAACTGAAAGTTTTGATGAAAATCTTTGCAATTAGGGTTATCACTCCTAACTTTATCAAATCCAATGCCATTTATACTCATAGTCTTGTTGCTATAAGATTTTCAGGGTCTCCTACCAACCAAATCCAAAGCTGGATTCTCGTGAGGACTGCCAGAGATCAGTCGGGGAAACCAGAACAGCATATAAACAACCAAAACATATTTCTCAAATGTTTTCTTTGCTGCACCAAAGTTCCGAAGTACAGGTGTTTGCATGAGCCTTTTTAATATGAAGTACTAATGTGATATTTTCATACACTCTAACACATTTCATTAAGCCATTTTTTGTGATATTTTTATATTCTAAAATTATAATGTTAGTCACACATGCACATACATATATTCATAATAATTTGTTTCCAAATTACTAAAACATATATATAACGATATACATGGTATTAATAAATCGATAGTTTATTAATTTATACAATAAATAATGTATCAATGTATATGTTGTATGTACAAATGCACATACATATATGCATTTGTACATATGTCTTTGTGCATCCTAAAAGATCACATATTAATGTATTATTCTACCATAAAAGCTAGAATCTTAATCTTACATAATCTATACTGATTTTTATTGATAGCTCTTATTTAAAGATGTGATGAATAGTTGATAAGAGCTCATATACTTCGTTGGATCTCATAAAATTATGGAGGGCCCTTGATTGAGTGATGGTGAATGAGAGCCGTTGCGTTCTGTGCAGGATGTTGTTGCTTCAATTGCCAAAGATGAGTGCGTTTTTGAGGCCGTGATGAAAAATGAGAAGGTCGCTGAGTTCTTGAAAAATGTCCCACCAAGTAAATAAACACTTTTTACATTTTAGGCTTCGTTTGGGACAGCTTTTTTTATTGCTTCTTAAAGCAGCTTCTTAGTATAAAAATTAAAATTTTTGTACTAAGAAGCTGCTTTAAGAAGCATAAAGAAAGTCATCCCAATCGAAGCCTTAATAGCTTTTTTTGTTGTACAAATTCACATTCCAGCTTATGGAAACTATTCTTTGTGCATTTGTAGATGTGGATTCAGCAAAATCTATTTCTGTGAATGAATGCCCCAAAGAATCCTACCCAAGCCCGGAAAGTCAAAAAACCTGTAAGGGCTCCATGTTCTCCAATATGGTGAATAATGTCTCCGGGGATACCAGAACAGTATCTAAACATCCAAAACATATTTCTCAAATGTTTTCTTTGCTGCACCGATGTTCCGAAGTACAGGTGGAGCCTTTTTAATATAAAGAATTAGTGTGATATTCTCATATAACACACTTCAGAAAGCCATTATATATGATCTTTTTATATTATAAAATTATTATGTTAGTCATTCAGTGAGCAATAGCCTGTCTTATTTTCCTCTTTTCTCGATTTCTCCACTATTACTTCTTATGATGAATGAGAGCTTTTGCATTCTGTGCAGGATGTTGTTGCCTCAATTGCCACAGATGAGTGCGTTTTTGAGGCTGTGATGAAAAATGAGATGGTCGCTGAGTTCATGAAAAATGTCCCACCAAGTAAACAAACGGATTTCTTTTTCCATTTCAATAGCTTTTTTTTGTTTTCGCGCATATTCAGCTCATCGAAATTATTCTCTGTGCATTTGTGGATGTGGATTCAGCAAAATCTGTTTCTGTGAATGAATGTCCTGAAGAGTCTCATCCAATCCCAGAAAGTGAAAAATCCTATAAAGGCTCCATGTTCTCCAATATGGTGAATAATGTCAAGGTTAAGGTATCGGAGAAGGCAAGTAATATATCCGATTTCCTTCACGATTTCCTGGCGAAGTCATCAGGGAATTCTGGCTCTCAGGGTGCCATGCCAACATTCAGCACAGCTGAAGCTCTTCACCCTGACAAGACTTCCTTTTTTGCATTGGCAGTCGCTGCAATTCTGATTGTTTTTCTCATGAGTTGATAGAAGAGATGAATAGGGATGTGAGCTTGTTCTATATAATAATAATTTCAATAGAACATTATCTCCATGTAATGTAAATATCTATATGGCCTTCTTTCTTTCTTGCTGATGTTGCCTTTGCTTGAACAAGTTTTGACTGGCTTTTAAAAGCCTCTGTTTCTACTGTGTAAATTTCAACTAGTAATGCTTATCAGCAAGAAAATGCATTAGATAAAATTGAGTATATATGTTCATTAGATAAAACTTCACCATATAACTTTTGGTATGACATAGTTGGCAATATTTTGCATATTTTGATATTTTATTTATGAAATTTCATTGGGTTGTTTTTTAAATTCATCATTTTCATAAGTTATGAAATGTAGCTATGAACAATATGTGATAATTTGGTTAATTTATGAAAAATTTTAAATTTTATATGTTGTTTTCTTCTGAATTTACGATTGTGTGACTGTCAGAAAGAACTTTTGTGAAACTTGTGATGACTCTGATATTGTATGCTATATTTGAAAAAGCATTTATTTATGTGTTCATATTCTTTACATGTGTGAATTTAGATGAATTCTAGTAGTTGAAGGATGTTATGATGTGATATCTACGGGGAGTCATAAGGGTCTAAAATCTCTAAATATATGTTGTAATTTGCATTGTAAATACTTTTGTGATGAAAGAAAAAGCTTTTGTTGATGAGTATTCGTTTATTATAATTGAAATTTTAGTTGCTCTATGTTCAGTAAATTATTATAGAGTTCTATAATTTTCTCCAATTTGATCTTATGGTTTCTCTGCTGTCACCATCCGACACTGTATGATTAGTTCTTATGATTTATATCGGGAGTTAACTTTGGAATATAAACAAGATTTTTAAGAGTGAGCTTGCAATGAGATTTTAGGGGCCGAGTAAGCCTTTACATGTGGTGAAGATTAGCTAAAACGATTGGCCACCTTTGGATGGATGAGGTGTATCTCCTCATTTTTGTTTGAGAGTACCCACGCTATGATTGAAAGTGGCAAGTGGTTACTTTTTATTCTGATCATTTGGTGAAACTATTTCTTCAGTATAATGAAGTGAGTCTAAAACGTTTAGGCTAATGAATGTTAGCTTAGTCTGGATGATGTGAAATAATTTTGTGCAGAGTTCGAACGGAGAGGATCTTTAGAATTGCTGCGTATGAACTGCGTGCTTACTGTGTATTTGTAGATACGTAATAAATAAGTAGCAAATAAGCAGCAAATCAACAATACTCAACAAAAATGTAAAGAATACACATTAAATACTCAACAAATACTCATAACTAATGATTGGCTTAGTATTTACTGCGTATCTACAAATATGTAATACTTATGCAGTACGTACGCAGTAAGTACGCAGTGCGTATGCAGCAATCTGGAAGATCCTTTATATTTGAACTCCGCACATAATAATTTCCCCTAGATGCCAATTTTAAATGCTTGATAAGTGAGAGGATGCTCATCCAAAATTTAATATGTGGCTAATGTGAGAACAAACAGTTGAGGTTATCAATAAGAAATTTAATTTTAGAAAAATAGGTGGTCAAGGACTAATTCATCATTAAAATATGATGGAGCTCATTCCTAAATTAAATCACTCTAGAATGATTGTTGCATATAGATGATGCTCAAACAACAGCAACAACAACAACAACAACAAGTCATTACCCCACCTATTTGGTGTCGGCTACATGAATCATTTTTCTTTATTGTGTCATGTTAATAGAAATTCTTATATAAATCTAATAAAGAAATGTCATTTCTAATATTTTCTAATCAAGTCTTTTTAGATCTACCTCTGCCTTTGTTAACATAAGTCAAATCTAATATATCTATTTTTCTAATCGGATCATCGAAAGATTGTCATTTTATGTAACCACACCATCTAAGACGATTCTCTCTAATCTTATCTTCCACTGGAGCTACTCCAACCTTTTCACGTATCATGTCTCAAAGAGTAAGTCAATCATTCACTTGAGCATCTTTATCTTAGAAAAAGTAGATGAATGTGTTAGATAGTCGATAGTCAACATAAAAACTTGTCAAATGATTCAATCAAATTTCTTTAGCATGTGCTAAGGTTTAGAACATAAGACCATATAACTTGAGTCATCACCTCTCTTAAGAGGGATTTATGAATGACAAAAACATCAAAATAGATGAGACGAAGACTACTAAAACTAGAGCTTTTTTAGAACTTTCAATACAAAGAAATCATGCTTGTGTTTACCATTCAAATAAACTTTATTTTTTCCTCTACAAATTTTAAAAAGCAAAACCATTTTAGGTTATATTTTGGTATAAAATGTCTCTTCTATTCACTACTAAATTATGAAAAATTATTATAATGTATATTTTATCATTAAATTTCAAACCAATATATAAGAAATGGATGAAATTTATTTTCTATCATGAATAAATAAATAATTAAAATATTATCAAAATACTCATTTTTTTATTTTATCAAATTTTATTTATTTAATTTTAGCTCTTCAAACGTGCAATTAAATGCACTTCATTGTGTCACGTTGAGCGCTTTTAAATCATGCGAATGGCAGTCATGGCACTCACTCAAAGCTGGCCCTCCATTCCAGCTGGTTGCTGTCTTCCTCCTCCAACGTCTTTATTGATCACCTTTACCTCCCTCCTCCCCCTTCCTATTTAATTCCCCTCATTAATTCTACCAACCCTAAAAATTTCTAATCACCCATACTTCAATCATAAATAACTTAATTTACGTCTGTAAATTTGAAAAACATCACTGCTTCATTTACACTAATCATCAATGCCACTGAACCAGTGACATCATTCACCATCATCAAAAGAAACCATTACAGGCTTTTTCATTGTTGTTCCCCTCTTTTCCTTTTTCCCACCTAACAACAGACAAAAGAGTAAACCCAATGGAAGATAGTAGAGAGCTCTACGATCATCTTTACAGAGACGAACTACCGGACGCACTCGGGTGGTGCCGAAGGGAACCGAGTGGCGTCAGAGCAGTAGTCATATATAAGATGTTTCTCACGAACCCATAATAGCTGGTGGCTCTGATGAACAGTGAGCTCTTCCATCTCCGGCGCCTTCCACCAATACCGTCCTTCCTTTCCCCACTCGCTTCCGCTGCACCGCCGCAATTCGTCTTCGTCGGAGGCCTCCACGGCGACTTCGCAGCCGTCGATCTTGAGATCGCGATAGCTGACGACGAAGGGTGCGTGAGACCAGTTGGTCTTCACGCGTCCTCCCTGAGTAGCCCAATCGTCGGCGTTCCACAACGAGCTATAGACTCCCATTTTTTGGTATCCGGGAAAGGCGATGCCTTTGTCTTCCTTGTTCTGGAAAACGCGGATTGGGGTCTCATCGACGAGGAAAACAACCTGACGTGGGTTCCAGAGAATACCGTAGGTGTGGAAATCAGCTGTAGGATCAAACCAGAGATCATTCCTCTGTTCCCGGTTACCAGTTCCGTTGACGTAGATGTTTGTCTGAACAAGGTAAGGCTCCCCCGTCGTGTTTCCCAGGAATTCGAAGTCGAATTCGTCGTGGTTCGCTCCTTCCGACGACATCTGAATGATTTAATAAATTATCCCGAACAACAAGAAAAAACCAAAGTTAATTTCTTGATAGCGACAAAAAGGTCGTATTTTTATATTTGAAACAGGGGAGAATCGAGGATTAATACATAGAAAGCTGTAACAGTGCCGGCTGAGTCACCGCCGACGAGCTTTATTTCAGCGGTTGCCTTGCCGTAAAGGTATCGGCTTTTGGATGAGAACCCCGCACCTGAAAGATCGATTAACATAATGATTGATAGGCACATTATGACGACAAACTACAGAGAGAGAAACAAAAAAAAAAAAGAGCTCCAGATTACCGGAGAAATTGTCCAGCTTGAGTGTTAGGAGTTCTCCGTCATAAATCATGTGATCGGAGGCCCAGCTGGACTGGAAAAGCTCATCAAACCTCGACCCATTTCCTGCCGCCACCACCGTCGCCGCCGAGACTGCGACGCATACTAAGACAGCCACCACCGCCCGGCGATCAAACTCCATTGCCGCAAGAGAAAGTTAGGCCGAGAAAAGAGAGAGTGAGCTGTCGAGATGAAATCACGAAACCGTGCGAATACTGGTCTTTTATAGCCCAATTATTTTGGCTTCTTGACGAAGCCCGCATGCCACGTCGGATCACAGATCTTTATTGCCACGTAAGACGAAATAGCCGTTGCCCACTACCAAGCGATCCCAATACACGTCTGCTATTCACAGAAGACGAAACACGATACCAAACCCAATAATCATATGCCACGTGTAAAATCCAGCTGTCAATATTGGTTTCTGTGCTGGCGTGTGTCAGTCAGTACACTTAATACAGTACCGGGAATAAAAGCGAAAAAGCGGGGTTCTTTATCCCACCACGTCCTTTGGTTGTCGCTACGTGACAGCTGGCATAGGCATCTACACTATAAGCGCACCTATTTGTGACCATGGTCACGGATGAAACTGTAGGCAATGGCGGGATCCACCAAATAATCGCTCCAGGTCTATTTCTTGGTCCCTTTTTTGAGGGCCATAGTTCTGTGGATCTGGCGAAGTTAATATCGGACCGTGCTATCGTTTCCGGCCTGGATGAGAAACGTTTGATGGCCGTTGGATCGACAATAATTTGATGTCCTTGATTGGAAATTTGGAATTATCACTTTTGTATAGAGAGGCTTTTTCCCAAAAAAGTTAATATTCCGTAATGGATGCCAATGACGTGTGAGTATTCCCATACTATCCTTCCCCTTTTATTTTTCACGCAAGGGAAAGCTGCCCAATTTCGGCTCGTGCCAACCTGTTCATAGCTGGGTATTTTTGGAAATTCGTGACAATGACCCCATTCCAATTTTAAAAAATTGGGCATTGGGGTATCATGAAAAATAATATCAATTTTCATAATATATAACTTAGGCTTAGTTTATTACGACTTTTTTTTCTTTTTTTTAAAGCAAATTTTTAGTTAAAAAAATAAAATATTTATACTAAAAAGTTATTTTAAGAAGTAATAAGAAAGCTATTCCTAGGGCTGCAAACGAATCGAGCCGAGCCAAGTATGTGAATGTTTATATTTGTGTTCATTTAATATCAGCTTGTTCAAGTTTGGTTCATGTTTGTTCGAGCTTTATTGTTTGTGCTCATGTTTGATTCATTTAAATTAATGAGTGTTCATGTTCAGTTCGTTTAGTACTTATCGAGCTTTAAACAAACAAGCATGAACGAGCAATAAAAGAGCTCTAGTTTTAAATGTTCATTAACTTAATTAACAAACGAGCTTTATCGAGCTTCCTAACAAACGATTATATCGAGCATGTTCACGAATATATTTAACAAATTTTTTTAAACTATCAAACAAACACGTTGATGAACATATCTATAAACAAACACATTTATAATAAAAGCAATTGTCTATGTACAATAAAAATAACATTAATCAATATGAATATATTTTTAAATGAAACTTACATGTTTCATATTCTATAATCAAATATTAATTACTTTTATTAAGCTTATTCACGACTTCAAAATCAAACATGAATCGAGTTTCTTATCGAGCTTAATGTCGAGCTTGTTCACGAGCTTCAAATGATGTTGTCCGCGAACATAAATGAGTTGAACACATTAGTGTTCAAGTTTGCTTACTTAAGAATCGAGTATTGTAAATATTGTTCAAGCTTATTTGTTTAATTAAACGATCACAAATGAACTCTAATCAAATCGAACAACAAATAGCTCATCGAATGCTTGGTTCGCTTGCAGCCCTAGCTATCCCAAACGAAATCTTAATTATCAACATGAAAATTTTGTTAAAAATATATTCACCTAATTTTTATATTTGAACAACAACAACATTAAGTGTTTATCCTACTTCGTGGGATCAACTACTTGAAACTTTTTTTTTATTGTGCCTTATTAAAAATAAAATTCTCCTTTAAAAATGATGAAAAAAATGTCCTTTCTAATATTTTCTAGTCAAATATATTTAGGTCTACCTCTATCTTTCTTAGTATAAGCCAAATATAATGCATCTTCTCGCCTAACCGATTATCAAAAGGTTGTGGTTTTACGTGACTAAACCATCTAAAGCGACTCTCTCTAATCTTATCTTCCACTGGAGATACTATAATATTTCATATATATACTCATTTTGTATCATATTTCTAAGAGCAAAGACGATCATCCACATGAGCATCCTCATCTCTGCAACACTAATGCTTCTCTTTTAATGGTCAACATTGTTATTGTCAGATCCCAAATTTTGCATGAGAAAAAAATGAAAGATTGTGTTGGGTAGTCGACAACCAGCATAAAATTTATCGAATAATCATAGCATTAATTCTTTAATATATTTATTTGAACAAGTCAATGCAAAATATGTAATTAGGTTTTGAGAATAAATACATAATATATTTGAAAAAAAAAATCATATTTATGTACCAAGTTGAAATTTTTTTCAAGAAGGCTTCATTATTTTTCCCAAGCAATGCTCAGTATCACAAAAATATTAGAGCATCTCTTAGAAGTTATTTTACTTTCGACAGAAGCAGAGGAATCTTCGGTGATCCCACCTATCACAGTTGCTCAAGCCTGAAACCAATTAAAATATTAGGAAAGTAGCAGTATTATCACTATATATTTACCAAGCTATAGAAGCTTTATCCACAGCCTCGTCTGCCAAGTTGGAGGGCCACATGGTCGATTTATTATTTCTGCGGAGTTTAGAGGATGTTCGGAAATCAATAAAAATATGTCACATCACCTTATTGTTCTGTACCAAGCTCGATACCCGGGCTCGGTACCCCTCAGTACCGCTGGGTACCCAACGCTTAACCGGACAGGAGAACCTTCCGGTGTCCGCACAGAATAATAGCTTCACATGATCCTGGGGATCAATTCCAATCTCTTCAGCCAATTTTCTTATATATGTCTCATAACTGTAGGGTATAGTGCTAATTCTATATTGTTGCCTTGTGGTGTGAGGAGGGTGGAGACTTTGGAGTTGGAATTTTGTTAGTAGGGGAGTCGGGCAACCAAAGAAAGTCTATAGTTGCTGTTCTCATATTGATTCGACGTTTTTCAGTATTTTCTTCTGTTAGAGAGCATGTTACGTAGATTTTTTTTTTCTTTTGGGATGAATAAATGATCAATAGGATAAGTTGCAATATATGTTATCTTCGGTCTTCTGTTTCAGTTGATGTTTATTTGAATCATAACAATAAAGTGGTGCAAATAAATTGAGAATGATAGTTGATACATCACCAAAAAATTGCTTTGCTCTAGCATGAATCTAGAGACATATTCCAAAATTAAATTTGGGACCATCAAAATTGTAATTTCAGCAAACTGGGTTATCTCGAAGCGACAAACCCAACGACACAAAAATTGGTCAATCCGAGCTCAAATAGGTCCAAATCAAGGGACCAAAGCATATTTGGATATTTCAAAGAATAAAATGGATGATCAAATGATATCCAAACATAACGTACTTATAATCGAATCGAGCGGCTCGACGAGACGAATCCAACGAGCCCATTATCACTTAATTCTGACATCATTTAGGTACATGAATGCTTGACCAATGCTCAATGATCAAGGGGATCAATATAAGCCGTCTGATGGAGCACTTCGAATTTGACCCAAATATTCTCAAACTTCCCACATTAAAGGGAGCTTAGACTTGCAGGCTTGGAACCCTATGGCTGAAGGTTTGGGAGAGCTTTGAGGCTCCAAGGATCCTTGAGATCTATCCAAGCACCACCGTTGGCCAACTTCCGTCGACCATCACTAGACAACTACTCGGCCGCCAGACCACCTCACATTTGCCAACCGTCAGCAAACCACCGCCGGACAAGCTGTCAGACCACTTCTTGTCCTTTGATCATCGTCAAACCACCGCTCGATCACAGACCATCATCAAACCAATGCTCGTCCACTAATTGTCGTCGAACCTCCACCCAACCATTGACTATCTTCAGACATACTCTTATCCACCAACGTTCCTCGAACCTATGTTTGTCCATAGATCATTATCAAACCATCGTTTGTCTGCTGATCACCACAGGACCTCTGCCCTATCATCGACCAAGGCCACCCACTGACTAAGATCCCTCCGACTACAATCACCTGGCGACTATATTCCCTCATACCTTTGTATCCCGCCGACTACGATCCATACAACCTCCATCACTCACCGACTATAGTCTCTCTGACCATCAACACCCACCGATTATATATAGTCCCTCCAATCTTCGTCACCCTCCGACTATGATACCTTAGACCACCGTCGTCTAACTACGGTCCTTACAACCAAATGAACAGCCCAATTATCTTTTAAGAACAACTCTCGTATTAATATATTATTTCAATCCCACGATGTAATGTGTTCTATATGATATATATTTTCTACATTAAGCCAAAGCCTTCCTCCGAGGAAGAGCCACATTTGTAATTAACTACTAAAATTAGTGGCTAGTTCTTTTCAACTAGGCCAAACTCTGTGGTTTTTCACATTTTTAGGTTTTTCACCTAAATATTTTGTTCTCTTATAACTCTTAATGTCACAACTCAACCCGATCAAGACTAGTCAAAAGCTTTTCACAGCTCAAACTCTTAAGTATTGAGATATTATCTGTTTGGGTCTAAGGGTCTCATGATTTTGTCATGTTTATGTAACTTTTCAGTAGATATCACATCCCAGGATTTTTCTTAGATGAGCATGTTTAACTATAGAGTTTCTTAATAAAATTCTAACTATTATACCAAAATACGCTTCGATGTTTAAAAGGTTTTTTTCTTTTTTACTTTAGGAGTTTCACAATCTTCCCCAATAAAGTAAGTGACATCATTGTCAACATCTGCATCCTAAAATCATCCTCTATAAGATGAGATTCTAAATGTGGCCCCTACAAGTTTTAGTGGTGACTCCCGTCACATAGCACTTTGTCCTATATAGGTTCAAGAGGTGGCTCCTATGGCCTAGCTATCACTTTATCTTGTATGATGCTCAGTTCCCATCTTTTAGTAGTTGTATTGCTCTAATATTATTTGTAACAGCTCAAACTCTTAATTATTGAGATATTGTCCTCTTTGGCCTAAGGGCCTCACGATTTTGTCTTGTTGGCATAACTTCCCATGAGATCACATATCCTAAGATTTCTCTGGGAATAACATGCTTAACTGCGGAGTTTATTAATGAAATTTCAAACATTACACTAAAAGGCACCTCGATGTTTAAGATTTTAGCTTCTTTTTAGTTAAGGGGTTTCACACTTTCACACATCTCTCTTTATATATTTATGTGTTGGATATTCATTCAAAACTAAGAAATTAAGCTATTTATCTATCTACCCCGCAAATGCTCCAAAAAGCAACAATAATACTTTAGAATGAAACTATACGAAATGGTGGAGATCATCAAGGGATATTATCGTAAGTGTGTCATCTTCGATATTTGAAAATTTTCTCATTATTTTGTGATCGATTAAAGGGTGACTTATATGATGTTGGTGAACATAGAGGAATTGAAGGGTATGATTTTGAGCTACAATGTCTAATTGTGGTCTTAATCAATATATGGAAATTTTTTACAACATACAATTGAAGTCAAGTATTTATTGATCTGTAAAGCACTACGTATTGAAGGGTTGCATGTTGAATAAATTCTTATGCACAAGATTAATATTAATGAGATTTCAAACTTTAGCGTCTCAATCTTATCAAAATATATACATGCAAAGATTTATTTCATTTTATAAAAGTTAATATTAATGAGATTTTTGTTATGTATTTTATTTTAGAAAATTTAATAAGAAAATATTAAAATTTAAATGTTAAAATATATAAATAAGTAAAGATTGTGTGGTGTAAATGTAAATCCTCCTATAAATAAGTACATATAAGAAAATTTAATGCATTAAAATAAAAAAAAAATACTTTATATGTGAATTATTTAAAGACTAAGCCATTTTTCAACTTGTTTTAGTTGAAATGAAAAAATGGAAATTTTTTTGTTTTATAATATCTTGTTATACTTTCTATCAAATAAAAAAAAATCCTTAATTTGTATCTGAATAATTTGTTAATTTTAAACAATCATCGTAACACACAATATTGTTTTATTTTCTCACGGTAATATAAAACTATATTATAAAAATATATTATGATATTTTATTTTATTTTTTTTCCCATTCAAAAGTTCAATTTATTAATAATATTAGCAATTGATCTCTCTCCAGGAAAGCTGAGTGTCCATTTTTTTTTTTTTTTTGCCAACCTTTAATTAGGATCATTAGGCTGATCTTTTTCTCATGGGTTTTTTATTAGCGCACTGCATTAAATGCCACTAATAAATATAACCAGATAAATAAATGAGTAGACTTCTGCTGGGATTAAGCCCACAAAGAGAACCTTGATGGTTAAATTAGTCAATATAACCTGTTGGGTTTTCTTGAGTTTTTGAATGTGAGAGAGAGAAAGACGGCGTCTGGAGACCAATCAGAACGCGTTACATCACTTTCTCGCTCGATACTGATGTTCGGTATTGTTGTGTATCTGGTGGAGTGGCGCATTCTGCTTAGTCTTCGAACCGTCCGGTGTCCGCACAAAATAATTTCTCAAAGAGAGGGGGCGTAGGGAGGGGGAGAATTGGAGAGTGCAAATCACAAGTAAATGAAAATTTATTCACTTGGCTTGCCAATCTCTTTGTTTATTGAGGAACGGGATTATTAGGATAATATGAGCCTAAGAAATAACCTAACGTAAAACTAGATTAAATCACAACATAACCTATTCTTTGCTAAAGAGGGTATCATAAGACATTATAATAGAATATAAATATTAAATATTATATATCAATAAAAATTTAAAATATATATTTCTCATTCAGCTTGTTCCAACCAAAATCCAGAATCAACAATGATGGAGAAAAAGATGGAGAAAAACTACATTAAGAAGTCAAGAAGATCAACAACTATGGACTAGCTATGGCCAAAATGTCCGATGCCTATCATTTTAAGAGTAAAAAACAAGAGCCAAAAACTTCAAAATACGTGATTTTTCTGTAGTGCAAACACAAGAGAAAGGAGGAAGCAGTGGAAAAGTGCATTCACATTCAAAAATATAAATGCTAAGTGTTATCGGAAGTTAAAGAGCAAAAAGAGCACTTCCAGTAGTCTGAATGAATAGAATGAAGGGACAGTGCTTCATCCGTTTCTAAACGCTTCCACGTTATCTCCAAACTGTACCTTCCCACCATTTTTGCTTAGAGAATATGTCTAAACGCTTCATAAGGTATCTAAAAACTATGCGCCATATAATTTACACCTATACATAGCTCATCTTGGTCAGTTGATTAGAAGTTTGGCTATCAGCTAAGAGGATTTGGGTTTCAATATTGCGTATATGATTTGTGTGTGAGTTTATCTCAACTAACCAAAATGCACCAAATAATAACAATCATGGCTCTCAGTCAGCCTACAATGCAATTCATCTTGATCTATTAGTTGGGAGCTTTGATTATCAATTAATAGACTAAGATGATTCGGATGTGTGTGAGAATTTAACTTAATTGACTTCGGCTTCATTTGGGATGATTTTTTTATTGGTTTTTGAAGCATCTTTTTAGTATAAGATTTTTAATTTTTATACTAAAAATCTGTTTTAAGAAGCATTAAAAAAATCGTCTCTTATTGACCTCAAATAATATTAATAATAATTTACACTCATGACTCTTCATCTTGATCTATTAAATTAGAAGCTTTCATTATCAGAACATCGTAAATTCTTGTGAGCTTGTGAATTTGAGTAATTGACTAAACTGTCTTAATAAAAGTCAGCTGACATGCCACGTGGCGGCCTCTATTTTGGCTGAGAGAATGTGAATAAAAGCTTCATAAAAAATCTAGAAGCTGTGAGTGATATATTTTACAATCAGCTGACATGCCACGTGGTGGC
This sequence comes from Dendrobium nobile, assembly GCA_022539455.1. NCBI lineage: Eukaryota > Viridiplantae > Streptophyta > Magnoliopsida > Asparagales > Orchidaceae > Dendrobium > Dendrobium nobile. The sequence continues at coordinate 73,049,917 of CM039734.1, forward strand.
TTTTGTTTTAAGTAGAGTGGAGTCGAAGATCCAGTCATTTTCTATGGTGCAAATAAAATGGGTGGTAGAAGATAAGTTTAGGGGAGCAGTCCGTACCACGAGCAATACATTTCGACGTTGTCGTGTGCACATGGACCTATCGAGGACTTGTCGCCGCCCTCGATGGTGCAGTAGACGCACGTGCCGTAAACACGTGACGTGACATGGGCGACTGCTCATGTAGGAATATGATTTTTTATTTTTTTTTATGTTGAATATTGGTTCAATTTCTGAAAAAAAAATGTTTATTAAAAAGTACTTGATATTCATTTTTTTATTTGAAGTGATAAAAATAAAGGAAATTTTTTACGAAAGAGGAAAATTTGGGCTTAGCCCGTATATTAAAGAAAAAAGAAGTAAAAAATTACATGTAATTAAAGGCACAAAAATCAGCCCCATAAAGAGGAGCAAGCTCACCAAGGAGCCCAAAAACTTGCACAGAGAAACATTGGATGCATCAATGAAATACAATAAAAAAGACATAAACCCAAAAAGAAAGAGCTCCCACATCCAAAAAAGCCTGGACTCAGGAGAAAATGACAGCAAATCAAAGAAATGATCAAACCCCTGGTTGCTCGAAGACCGGCTAAAGGGAGCCTGTATTGGGAGCATCATCATTGTCCAAGGCTAAGGCGTAGAAAACCAGGATGCAATATCGAAAAGCCAAGCAATATCTAGCAAGATGAAGGCACCTCGCAAAGAATTACAATATCTGAAAAACGTAGCAGGAAAACAAAACCAATTAGAACAGATCCAGAATGTTAGTGGAAGTATTCCACTTAATGACTTTCTCAAAAACTGCTCTTTTGATATTCATAGAAATAGTGATGATGCTACTCATAGTATTCTCAAATCTTTTACTGTTTCTTTCTTTCCAAATGAAGTAGATAGAACAAAAAGTAAGAAGGAGATAAAGAGTTTTAACTTGCTGCTTCTCATTCAATTCACCTTTAATCCATTCACAAAGATGCAGAATTGTAAGTCTTAGAAGAAGACATTTGGAAGGTGGCATGAGTGGAAGAAGACAAAGGCTCCAATCTTCAGCTCCCTTGTTCAGTTTGTCACCTGAAAAATGAATTATTTCCGGTTCGGAGGGGAAGTGTGAAAGATGAAAGTCACTTGAAGCTAGTTCATCAAGGGCAAAAGCAGCGAGCCAGTTACATGGGGGAGGGGGAGAAACTCCACCAGCTGAGGAAACGAGAGGTGGGAAATCAGAGGGAAGCAAGGAAGCTTCCATAGCACTGAAGAAGAAGAATGAAGCCTCCGGCAGAGCCAGAGGAGGGGAGGAGAAAGAGGCGGCGCAGGGCAGCTAGAGAGGAGAAACCCTAGCACAACAAAACGCACTAACCTCCTTTCGCCAATACATTTTTTTTTTTTTTTGGAAAATTACAAACAAAAATATTTTAAACAATGGCATTATCCTTGGTAGGGGTGACACCCTATCAAGATTCAACCCAAAAAAATTTGGTATCAAAATCATGAGTGATGTTACGTCCTAAAATATTTGTGGCGGCACAAAAATATAAAATTTACGTATTAGCTTTGTACGAAAATTCAATATACAATTAGATAAAAAAGAGGGTGTAATGTTCATAAATGACACCAAAGTTTTTATGTGGAAACCTTTGAAAAGGGGGAAAATTACGGGGCCTAGCCCAATTTGAATGAATCCACTAGTCATCATGGGCAAGATCAGATGGTCTGAATTTAACTTTGAAAGTTTACTACATGAATATGCCTTGGCATTCGTGTTGGATCAAGTCGATTTTTGTTGACGTACGTGTCACTTTTAACAATTAATTTTTATATATAACTATTTCTTCTTATTACATTCTTAATATTTTTATGTAAGGTACGAATCTTAGAATAATTCAAGGAATCTAACATATCATTAAATTTATTCAAATGTTGAATGAGATCATAATCATATGAAAACACTGCTAAATAGTCAATTGAATCATGTTGTTGTAAAGATCTAAACAGCTCAACGTAAATGAATGGAGAGCCTTGAATCTCATGAATCAATCTATTTAACCCAACTTGTATCAAATTAATTGGTACAAATGGGTTGGTCGCCCTTTAACATAAGAAGCGGCTGTGATTGCAGTCACCCATGGAGTATAGTGGATCCACCACCACTGCCTTAGGGATGACCTTCAAAATTAAAATGACTAGTGGTGTCAATATTTAACCTGACCCGAAAATTTCAGGTTCGGGTCAAACCGAATCCGAACCGGTTCGGGTTTGGGTTAAGGATTTCGACCCATTTGTAATACCTGGTCGGGTTTGGATTGACCCATAAACCCAAAATCGACCCGATTTGACTCGTTTTTAATAAATTTAGGAGGATTTTAAAGGATTTTTATGAAATAAGTAAATGATATTTCAAAAAAATTATAAACATTGTTGCCCAAATTAAATTAATCTTTATTTATTTTAAATTAATTGAAGTAAATCTTACCTTAATTTGATTTATATTTAAATAAATTGAATTAAATAAAAAATTTAATAAAATATACCCAAAGCGGGTCGGCTTGAACAGTGTCGTGTCAATTTCGGGTTGGACCCGACCGTGACTCGTTTTTTACAACCCTAAAAATGACTATGGGTGCTTGTAAGGGCCTTGGATCCATACTTCGTCTATATAGTGCAATTACAAGGCAAATGTAGATTCAAACCATTTTAATAGGTATACTAAATAGTAAAATTGAAGTTCAGAAGTCTCATAGTGAATATTGCATTGAGAAGATCATCCATCCAAAATTTTAATTTGGATATAATTTATTATTGCATTTATAGTTGTTATAAAGTGATTGAGAGTTTTTTTTTCCTCGCCGTTAAATCAATTTATAGTACACATTTTAGATGTATCAGATCTATTTTTCAAAGCTATGATGAAATAGATGGAGATATTATTAGTAGAATTCAAGTTGGATGGTTGAAGTAGAGGAATGCATCAACCCTATTGTGTGATAGAAAAGTACCCCCTCAGACTTGAGAGAAAATTCTATAAGAGGATGATGAGACTTGCAATGCTTTATATAAAACTATGGCACAAAATGTTGGTCATTCAAAGAGAAGCATAAAAGTAAGTTAAAGTGTTGCAGAGATGAGGATGCTCCGGTGGATGAGCAGCTTTACACTTAGAGATAGAATGAGAAACTATTATATATGTGAGAAGGTTGGAGTAGCTCTAGTGGCCTTAGATGGTTTTGTCACATGAAACGTTGGCCTTTTGACGACCCGATTAGGAGTGTTAATGTATCAAATATGCCTATGTTAAGAAAGGTAGATGTATACCTAAAAAAACTTTGTTAGAAAGTATTAGAAATGTCATTTTTTATTATATTTAAATGAGAATTTGATTCTTAATAGAATAAATATAATGAAAACAAATGATTCATGTATGTAACTGGCCTCACGTAATGAGATAAAAGCTTGATATTGTTGTTATTATTGTATTGATTCAAATTCGAGTACACTTCAATTAAAGAATGTTCGTGTACTAAAAAACTAATAAAACATATTTAGTTTTTAATTTTTATACTAAAAAATCACTTTAAAAAATAATAAGCAGACCGTCCCAAATAAAGTCTAAAACAAAGCCCTTTTTTCACTCCATATAACTAAAATAATCAAGACATATAGAAACAACCGCTTCAGTAAATCATCATAGTTCTCCTCGATAGAGACCTTCCTTGATCTCTTCACCATCAGCAAAGCAGACATTCGGTGTTCGGACACAATAATTACTCTACCCATAGAGGCCCGCTCCTGCTTGTACTATGACGAAGAGAGAAATAGAATTGCAAGCATCATAAGAAGGCTATGAAAATAACGTTAAAAATAACTGTAAGTTAGTAGTAACTTTTTGATCAAATGTAAGTTAGTAGTTCAACTCTCAAAAGCATGCGGATCATTTTGGGTATGTTGATAAGAAGTTTAAGCTTTCGATCAAGAAGTTTTGTATCCGAAGTATGAATAAATTTTGTGGGAGTTGGTGATTTAGGCTCTGTTTGTGATAGTTTTATTACTGTCTTGTTTTTCAACATAGCAACCTAGTGTTTGTTTGATTATTATTTTTCACTATGTACTTTCAAGAAATTATTATGCTAGGATATTGCTTGTTATAACAGTTTTTTAAAAGGTTACTTTTCTCATAACAATTTTATAACCACCTTTATAAAAAGTTACGTTCATTCCAAATAGAATCTTAATTCGCTTGAAATTCAAAAAAATGTGCGTCTGAATTTTAAACACTTAATTATGATAATTGACTTACGCAAAAAGTCCTCAATTGTTCCAAAATTTGGTTAATATGCAATGAATTGCAATTTAATTTAGGGGCTGTTTATTTGGCAATAAAGTGAGTGTAAAATAAAGCAAATACAAGGGCTTTAACTTTTTAGCTGTATGGTTTGCCATGGAGTAAAGTGAAACAAAATCTCAATGTATTCGAAACTTCCTATTGTAGTTCATTTTACAGGCAAAGTAAAACTGCCTAAATTCGAGTGAAAAAGGAATTCATGAGAGGCGGGTGAGAGAAAGATGTTTGTTACACGCCAGTAACATAGTAAGAGATTGTTTTTCCTCCATTGTTGCGGGAACCATTGTCGTTTTCTTCCTCCAATTTCAGCGTTCCAGTTGCTTCTTATGAGGTAGAGTTTTGCTTGAGTCGCTTCTTCATCAGCTCCTTGCTATTTGACTTCACCCCTTTGACAACATTCCCTTCCTGATTGATTGGAGCTTATGGAAGCAGCTATGGGAGCTCGCATGCTGTGAAGGTAACTATCTTTCTCCCATTCGTGTGCTTCTTCGGCAAAATCCTGTCAATATGTAAAATATCTGTTAAGGGGATAAATGGTCAACTCCCATCTACCTTTGTCGGTGATATGATGATGAGCACTGTTAAGAAGGGAAAGTTTGATCTAGAGAAGGGCATGCTTGCTGTTATCATAAGGCAGACGGATGATTTATTTTGCCGTTAGGTTTAGCAGCATAAATCTTGCGATTTGGCATAACTCCTGCTCATCATAAATCCTCCTCACAATTTATAAAGCTTAGCATGTTGTAACAAGAAATTTTTATTGCCTAGCAGGTTGTAACAGTGATTTTACTTTACTTTGCATATATACCCAATCAAGCATAAAAAATAGTTCTCCTGCATTCACTGGTACATAATCAAACAGCCTCAAATATTTACTTTACATTGCATTTACTTTATATTGGATTTCTTTTTCAGCAAATCAAACAACCACTTATATCTCTTATATAATTTGCCAGGACAATTATGATAGAGCATATAAAATATTACCACAATTATTTTTGCTACGATCAGATTGACGACATGAGCAAGGTTGCCGATCTAACAATATTAGATGGCTTTAGAATCACACCAAAAATTATTGATCATGAAGACATGAGTATGACCTCATCTTATGCATGCATTCTATGACATGTAATTTGAATAACGAGCACCCCATATGGCGAATTATATGATATCCACTTTAATAGTTGAAAACTAATAACCTCAAAATTGGTTAACAGGTATAGTTCGAGTCATTCGAGTTGCAAGTGGGTCAAGTTCAGGTTGATATTTTAATCTATTTAATATATGTGTTGGTTCGAGTTGACTGGATACATGTCAATTCAATTTAGAGTCAGAACTCAAGCTAATTGTCAACTCAATTAGATAGGCCTAATAGTAACAATAACCAAATTTCATTTCATTTATATAGGATCTCATTAGCCTCACATTCATGTAATTTCCATTACAAAATCCTTTTCTTTTTTTGTAAATCTAAAAAATTATAAAAAATTAACAAATGGTGCATTTATTATCAAATTGATGAACTTTTTTCCTCTAATGTATCTGAATGGGCCTCTGTTGGGCTGTACGTAGTAATACTTTGGATTTTTAAATTAGGCTGGGCTTTTCATTTCATTTTGAGTTGCCTAAAATTCTTGCGTCTTTACCAAAACCGGATCAAAAAGGTTTCAAAAACTCAAAACCAATGAATGTTTCCCAAGCTTTATTCGTGTTGAGAAAACTAGAGCGTGTTTTGGATTTTTAGTGCTTGAAATAAAGATAATTAGAGGAATTATGTAAGCACAAATTACAATCTTGCTCATCGAAGGGAAATGTAGAAGATCTACTTTATTTGGGTAGAAGTGTGGATGAAGATAGGGCAATAGAAAACTTTCAATTTTTTAGTTTATGATGATGTGGTGATTACAATTTATATGAAATTTGATAATTGATATGTTACCGCTAATATTCTTCAAACTAAAAGAAAAATTAAAAACTCTAATATGATTTGAAATTAACTTTCAAATACAGGCTGATGTGATTTCTTAGCAAAGTTCATAAAGTGCCATCGTATCAAAATAATAAGGGTGTCTATTAATGTAACACCTGGGACAATATGTTTGGGTCTCATTTCGAGACTCGTTCATTTTGCTCCTTTTAGTAGACCATATAATTTTAATATATAAAATTGTATGAAGATAGTGTGCAGGCAATTAAATAGATCATGACATACACATAAGAACTACCAATTTTAATGTACAAACCCATTAAAAATATATTATATGAGGTAATCCAATTAAACAAGTTTTTGAAGAAATAAGGAGGCCATAATGTAAAGACTTTAGTCTCCTATAATGATGACTGAAGTTATTGTAAATGTTGTTGTTAATAATCAATGGCAAGCAGTTAGTGACAATTGATGACAAATGTCAAGAGTAGGCTAGGGAGATGGGCAACTATGCACATCAAATGGTAGGTGTTGGAGAATAATGAGTTTCTATGTTGGCTGACTAGCAACGAAGGGTTTAACAATTAACTTTCAAAGGTTTTACGCCTTTGCATACTTTCCAAGTAAAATGTATTATGGTCTTTTTCATTTTTTATTAGGTCATCTAAATTAAGATTAATAGTGAGTTAAATTCAAGTATTTTGCTTTACTTTAACTCCAACTTATTAATTTAACTCGACTCAAAATAAATTAATTTAAGTACATCTAGCTTGACTCGAAATGACTTGATTTCAAGTAGATTCACATTTAGAGTTGACTTGCAATTTTAAAAAATATAAGGTTAAAGAGGAATTAAATATATATTATCTTGCAAAAGCTATAAAACATTAACCAAATAGATTAACAATTCATTTTTATTAGTACTATATTAGTATTATTAATTATAGATGATATACAATATTTTGAGAGTTTAATCTAGTTAACTTTCAAGTGAACCACAATTGACTTGAAATTGATTCAAGTCAAATATCCTATTTCAAAACTCATTATAAATATGTTTAAATCAATTTTAATTCCACTTAATAATCAAATATTTAAAGTACTAAATGCTTTTATCATCCCTAATCTAAAAAATATAAAAAACTTGAATTTTATATACCTTGTAATACATATAATTGAACTAATATCTTTGATAATTGTTTATTTGAAAAAAAAGTGATATGCTTGAAAATTTATTTTTATATCAACACACTATAGCTATATAAAAATACAAGTAATAGGTTCATAGTAATGACTCACATGAGCCTCCAAACATGGGAGCTGCTCAAATTTCTTTTTTTCCAACGCCTTATATATCTCTGGTGATCTCATAACTTGCTTGATTACCATATGATTAAACTCCATAGTCATAATCACTACAATCCAACGATAATCTATTCATGATTAGTGTGTTGTATTTTTTGTTATTTAGTTTTAAATGTATTTATCATCATAAGTTTTAGTTTATAACATGAAGGAGAACAAGGATATATAGCCCTAAATGAAAAAAATAACAAGGCCGAATACTATATTCAATGTTAGATCCTTTTTCAAATAAGGTTTGAATATTTGTTTTAAGTTAAGGGCTTGACTATTAGATTTAAATCCAAGTTCAAATAATATACAAACTTATAATAGGAGTTTCAAATAATATTCATAGTTTTTTTGCACACAACCCAAAAATCACATTAAGCCTCACATTACCTATTGCAAAAATGATTAAATCATCTTCAAACACTGTGTAAACCATATCAAATATGGTTCAAATCCTTTTTTTTATTCTCACTATCTTATACGAAATTTATTCATTAAATTTGGTTTGTTATATATTTTAATTTCCATTATACTAATACCTATGGAGATCAATCAGTACATAGTTCCTATCACATATAAAGCTAAGGGTGTGATTTTACTTTCATTTCCACACAAACTTACAAATTGTGAAAACTTCATTTTGCAAGTGCTTTCTTGGATGACCAAAGTTTTTAGCGTTATTTGAACACAAAGATGAATATTTCTCATCCTAAGCTCTTTGAAAGTGAGGGAGCTAACATATATGTTATTTGGAAGTCTAACATAAGCAAGTCATTAAAAATGGTGATTTTAAGATTATCTAACATAAGCAAGTCATTAAAAATGGTGATTTTAAGATTATCTCGGTATAACTCGGTATTGGTCTTCACATGATGATATTCTTCGTTATTACCAAATAATAGCTAGCAATACCGAGCAAAAACCGAGTTTTTTAGCGGTGAGAGGACGTATCTCTACGTTAGGTGGGAGGACGCAATAATTTTTTTCATTTATAAACATCAATGAACATTCATTAATGCTATGTTATAGCTGTTCCATTATATTGCACTATAGCAAAATTATAGCCTATCATGATAGCATTACACTATATTTAACTTATAGTTTGACGTGTTAAATCTTATTTAAACATTATCCAAATCTTAATTAAATTTATTTGAACCTTATAAGAATATAATTCAAATATTATTTGAAAGTATTCTAAGCTTACTCAATATTTTTTTCAAAACTCTTTCGTGATTAAATTTAAATAAGAAGTTTGCAAACACAAGTAAATATAATTTGGTGAAAAATAATTAAATAAATATATTTTCGAAGAAAATAAACGAAGTCAAATTACCTTAAAATATATCATACTTGTTTTTTTTTTTTTTTTTTTTTTTTTGGGGGAAAATGGGAAATCATACTTGATTTGTTAAGTTGGTTTTTATTATCCTTATTTTTAATTTGCCGCCCTTAATAAATCGGACGTTCTACCTCGCCCCTCTACTTAGGTTATATAGGATCGGGCAGCATCCTCCTTACTTCTAGAGCGGGCTAGAGATGGCTAAGGCTTTGGCGGCGGCTCGGTTGGGATTCCGACGGCTCTTCTCCATCTCAGCCTTCACTCCTCCTCCTGCTGCTGCCCCTCCCCCGAAGGCTGACCCTTCGACGAACCTCTTCGTGTCAGGCATGTATCGATCTCTTCCTTTACGGTCTTATATGCTGACTCTTCCATTCTTTGTTAGGGTTTTCTTGCATGTGTGAGTGCCAGGGCGCTATGATTCACGAAAGATATGATTTTGATCTTTCTGTAGCTACTCCTGCCATGCTTTCTCTCGAACTTATCTGTTCTTTATTTTTTATTAGTCATCTCCAATGTTATCTCTCTTCATGATCAATTCTCACGAATCTAGGCTATTCATTTTGTGATTCTCTTTAGTTTGTGAGGGTAGAGAGTTGGCCTGTGGCTTCTTTTCTAATGGTTCATACACTAAATCTATGAAACGCGTGTGATTTGATTAATGAAGCTGCTGCTTTTGTGATTTAGTAAGTCTGCTCATTCAAAATGGGAATAAAAACTAGGAAGGTCGTGATGGCTATAAGTTTTCTAGGTGCAGATTTGCAAGGATTTCTTTTAACAGTTGGAAAGCTACCAGGTCTCTTGATTTATGCATTTTTGCTATCCCAGCAGTGTTTTTTGTTAGAGTTGCGACACTATTGCTGATTAAATGGTGATTTTAAGATTATGAATCACTTCGCTTATTAAATTATGATTTTTTTTATGGGTTGTCATTGTATGATAAGAACGAATGAAGCATTTGCTGTTATGTCTCTTAGTTAGTTTTTTTTTTTTTTTCAATTATCATTTTTTTTATCATGCTAATATAAATGTCAAAATAGTGAGAAAATATTGCTGGATATTAGAGCTTCATTACCATTGGAAACATCTTCTACTTTGTAAGAGGGACATGAATACATCTATGAAGAAAAAAAAAATGAATACATCTATGCAGCTGTATTCGGCCTTTATTTGTTTGAAGGATAAATGGTTTTAGTAATAGTTGCGTATGTACCATTGAATTTTTCTTCATTTATAAAACTAACATTCACACATTTATGATTTAAATATTTACAAAAAGAACATTCACACATTTATCATTCTCAAAGCCATGCAAGAAAATCCAATTATGTAGAGTTTTGGTAGAAATGTAAAATAATACAATATATCGGTTTTCATAAATTAATGAATGTGGATAAGCGAGTCTTTCCGTAATCTTAGTCCTTGTTGTGGTATTATGTAAGTTGTAGCCTTTAGGCATGTAGCCTGTTCTAAGATTTGAAACCTCAAATACTATTATTTCTGATGGAAAAATGAAATTTAATTCAATATTATGTGCTATTTTGAAGCCATAGGCGGAGGCAATTAAACCTTTGTGCTAAGATCTGTTACAAGTAGATTGCTAACAAAGTTTTTTGGGGAGGTTATGTTTATGCATGTTACTTTAGACCTTTGTCCTAGATAACTTGAACTGACATGGGCATGACCGCAAGAATAAAAAATGATTTTTCTAGTAAGTAGAAACTTGAAAAAAATAAATACAGGATAACAGAGCTTATATTCTACCTAGTCGAAGTAGCTTATGCAAATATTATGACTTAATTCAAGAAAGTTTGAAGAAGTAACATAGATAATAGTTACAGATTTGTAACCCTGAAGCACAATGAAAGTAATCAAAAGGAAGTACAATGCAAGTAATCAAAAGGAATAATTTCTCTAGGGTAAAATAGTAACAAAGAAAAAAGTTAGGAGTTGTTAATATCCAAGGCATGTTTTTAGAAGCAAATTACCATTTAAAGTTGAACTAAATTTAAAATTGAGAATATTGTTATTAAAAATTGGTAAGTCTAGAAATGTATTATGTATAAGAAAATTCTTTTGAAGTGGGGGATGAAAAATTATTTAGTTAAAAAACACTTTAATGAATGAACAAGTAAATATTGTAATATAGACAATAAGTATGAAGAAACTCAAAGTTTGGCAAAAAATGGTAGTATCTAAAGTTAAAATTTTTCATGATTTGATAATGTGGTTTAGGTAGGAGTGTAAGTGAGCCGAGTTGGCTTGTGAGCCGGCTCAAGCTCGACTCGTTAACAAGCTCATGATTCGAGATTATTGAGCTATGAGTTCGAGATCAGGCTGGCTCGACTCGAAAGCTCGTTAAGCTAATCGATTAACTTAAAATATATTTAAAAATTAGTTTAAATTAGAATTTTATAATATCCTTTATTTTTTAAAAAAATTAGTTCTATATTAAAATAAAAAATCTAAAAAAATTTAAAAATTAAAATTAAAATTAATAAATCGAGCTCAACAATCAAGTCAAGCTTGAGCTTTCCAAACGAGCTTGAGCCTATAAAATTTTTAGCAAGTCGAGCTGGAGCTTGGTAAACGAGCTCTAGTGGAGGTCGACCTCAGTAAAAACTAAACAAGCTTGGCTCGATTAGGCAAATACTTGACTCAACTCAACTCATTTACACCTTTGTGTTTAGGTATTATGGAGAGAAAGGTGATGTATTCTATAGCAAAGAGATCTATCAATTTTAATCTTGTTGAATGCATTGGAAGTGAGCATAGAAGTTTTAGTGAAATATGTTGACATCAAGGAAAGATAACATTGCAAGTTGGAGAATTATTAAATGGGATATTTAAAGTTAGAAATTCTTGAAGGACAAAATTGATTTAATCATAAAACATACTATAAATTGAGAAAAAAAGTTAAGTTGAGTTATCTTTGAAAAATTTGCTTAATAATAAAGGTTTAGGTCCAAATGAGATACCCAGTAGAAAGTTATGAGAGATTTTATAGAATTTTGTTTAACAAATTTTTAAAAAAAGCTTAGACAAAGAACCAAATAAATGGAGATGGTATTTTGGTAACAATTTTTAAGAATAAAATGAGATGTATAATATTGTGGTAAATACAATGGAATTTATTAAAAAAAGTGGTTAAAAGGCCTGATTTGATATTCCTCCATTGATACTTATACGCTATGTTATATAAAAAAATAATTGGAAACTATGTAATCTTACAACAACAACATCAAGCCTTTATCCCACTACGTGGGATCAGCTACATGAATCTTTTTTTCTCCATTGTGTCATATTAAAAGTCAAATTCTCGTTTAAATCTAATAAAGATAGATCATTTCTAATATTTTATAACCAAGTTTTTTTAGGTCTGCATCTACCTTTCTTAACATAAGTCAAATTTAATACCTCTACTTTCCTACCAGGTCATCGGAAGGCCGTCATTTTATGTGACCAAACCATTTAAGGCGACTCTCTCTAATCTTATCTTCTACTGGAGCTATTCCAGCCTTTTCACGTATATGCTTACTTAGTATCTGTTTACCTCATTTTTATATGAGGTTACTTTTGACCCCTTTCTGAGCTTTGGACCTTAGGTTTCTTTGGACTCTAGATCCTAGGATCTTCCTAGTCCCAAGACTTTAGACTCAATCTAGATCTTGATTCATTCCAAACTCAAAATCTTTGGGTTAAGGACTCAGCTCCTAAAGCCCTTTTTAGATGATTCTTCCATCACCTTGAAACCCAGTCAATTGGTAACTGATTCAGGGTCTATCAATCACAAGTTGATAAGACATGTCTCTGAGGTCAACCCTCCAAGTTTGAGCTCAATCTGATGTTTCTAAGCCCAGAAACTAAACTCAGTTCTAAAGGTTGTAAAACATTCAGATATTTATGGCATGTGCCATTGGACCCTCCACCTTGTGAAAATTTACCTTGGGACATTTCCAAAACCCTTTTATCACGTCCATGACTTCCCCCATGACATATTGACTAGCAATCTATACTTTTCCAAACGAATTTCAACATGTCCAACCCGTATCAAACTCCAAATGATCAATGGATCCTTAATGACTTTAGGAACACATTGAACCAAAACTTATTTTTTGGTTTGACCTGGTTGACTAAAATGCCCTTAATGAATTTAAACATTCATTTTCAACCCAAATGACCTATCCAATATATGAAATCACTTCCATTGATCTCAAAATACTCATTGAACTTGTTTGACCCAAACTTAACTCATGGTTTGACCAGGTTGACCAAGTCAACCATGGTTGACCAAGTCAACCATGGTTGACCAAATCAACCCTTAACCTACACACTTGTCAAATTCAATCATTTAACCCATTTGAATCAAATCAACCTTTCAAAATTATTTAATTGAATACCCTTCACATGTCCAAAGACTTTCAAGTCAATCCTCTTCTTGGGTTGACTTGGTCAACCCATTTGGAGAGGTCAAAACCCTCTCCAACTTCATGTATTTGTTCAAAGTTTTAATCCCTTGATTTCAAACTTCTTAGGATAATTTCCTACAGCATCCTTTACCTTCTCCAAGCCTATCCTAGTCATCATTGACTGATCAATAGGTCAATGAGTCAACAAACTCATTTCAATCCCATGGAAAGAGACCAAATCAAGGCCACATCATCAAGCCACCTTGGCAATCCATGGCTTAGTCTAAAACCTGCTCAAACCTTTTAGATAGTGACATATTTCCTTCCATAATAAACCTCAAGCTAGCCCCCAAAACCAAGCCAAGCATTGGTTCATCCAAATGGAAAAAAAGTGTGGTCCCCTTTCCCATGGACCAAGAGAGGTCACACTCACCACCAACCCTATCCCCTAACTTTGGGCAGCTTAGGGGACATATCTCATGCATCTAAAGCTCCTTTAATTGAATCAAAACCATCTATTCAAAATCAAGAGATTTAAGAGAGCGGAAACTTGACCTAAAGGAGCATTCCCTCTCATATCATCTAAGTCCCAAACTCCAGCAGCCCCAATCTTCCAAGAGCTCTTCCCATATATTCCAACATTCCCCAAGGCCATTCCAAGCCTTCCCCCATCATTTTCACTATAAAATCCATCATTTCATTGAAGAAAGAGAGATAAAAGGCAAAAATACGTTCTCTCTTCCACAACTCCAGATTCAGCCATCAAAATCCTTTGGGGTCTTCTACAAATTTAAGCGTGGACAATCTACAAGTTCAATAAACCCAAGTTGCGAAAATCCACCGGCTAGATTGTAAGATTTTCTCACTCTTAGGTATAAATAAAAATTGAAACTGCAGAAAATCTACAATGCATGGAGCTTTAAAACTCTAGTCATTGTTAGATTACGTTGTCCTCTATCTGTGTTTCAAATTTTATAATTTTTCGTTAAGTATTTTGAAAGATATTGGCATTTGAATTTTTCTTGATTCGATCGCGCCTAAAGGCGTTATCGAATGACCCAAATTCGGCCATGTCGCCGCGCGGCTTCGGCGGGGTTCGAACCCTTCTGATTTTCTCCAGGACACGTGGTTGAATCTGAACTGTCCGCTGCTCCGCGGTCGATCGAATGGTCCAGGACCGATCTGACGTGTTTAAGTGACATCTGGGGTTCCGCCACATGTCCCGCCACGTGTCAGTCGACGGCGGCGGCGGCACAATCATTGCCGCCGCCGTTTAATCATTAATTTGAGTATAAAAAAATTCATTTAATGCCAAAATCTTTCAAAATTCATAATAAATTGAAATTTTCATCAAATGGAACGTTTTTGGGTTCGTTGGTAAGGGAATGTTATTTATTATTTAATAAAATTAAGTTTGAGTTAATTTATCCATTGGATTGTGAGATATTTAAACTTCTTTAAAATGTGTTTTTTGTATTTTTCTCACAATCTAGTAGTCAACTGGAGTCCAAATTTTGGTGAAAGATTATTGGATATATTGGGCAATAGATTACTGTGATGTGAATTTTTAAGGCAAGGGGCCCATTTTGAACCCTAAATTTTGAAGATTCATAACTCCCTAGATATTTAGTATTATGCTGTGCAATTTCTGTTGTGAATGCATGTGTATTAGGGTTAGACATACTAAGTTTCACGCCCATTTGAACGGTAGAGACACCTAGGGGAAATATTTAGGAGAATGTCTAGAAAACTTAAAAAATTTTTAGGGAGGTGTACACACACTCAATAGGGGTGAAACTTAAACACAATATTTTCTAGGGGTGAAAATTTTTAGGGAGCTGTACACCCCTATTGGATTCGAACGATCCAGATTCGACCTTGTGTTCTGGAGAAAACTAGAAGGGTTCGAACCCCGCTGAAGCCGCGCGGCGACGTCGCCGAATCTGGGTCGTTCGATCGCGTCTTCAGGCGCTATCGAACGACTCTGGTTGAACCAGAGTCAAAATAGTAAAGAAAACTTCAAATGCCAATATCTTTCAAAATACTTGATGAAAATTACGAAATTTGAAACACATATAGAGGGTAACGTAATCTAACAATGCCTGGAGTTTGAAGGCTCCATGCATTGTAGATTTTCTACAGTTTCAAATTTTATTTCTACCTAAGAGTGAAGAAATCTTACAATCTAGTTAGTGGATTTTCGCGATCTTGGGCTTGTTGAACTTGTAGATTGTCTACGCTTAAATTTGTAGAAGACCCCAAAGGATTTTGACGGCTGGATCTGGAGTTGTGAAAGAGAGAAGGTATTTTTGCCTTTTCTCTCTCTTTCTTCAATGAAATGATGGATTTTGTGGTGGAAATGATGGGGGAAGGCTTGGAATGGCCTTGGGGAATGATGAAATGTATGAGAAGAGCTCTTGGAAGGTTGGGGGCTGCTGGAGTTTGAGACTTAGATGATATGAGAGGGAATGCTCCCTTAGGTCAAGTTTTCCCTCTTCTAAATTCCTTGATTTTGAATGGATGGCTTTGATTCAATTAAGGGAGCCTTGGATGCATGACATGTGTCCCCTAAGCTACCCAAAGTCAGGGGATAGGGTTGGTGGTGAGTGTGACCTCTCTTGGTCCATGGGAAAAGGGACCACACCTTTTTCCTCATTTGGATGAACCAATGCTTGGCCTGGTTTTGGGGGCTAGCTTGAGGTCTCTTATAAAAGGAAATAGTCACTATCCAGCAGGTTTGAGCATATTTAGACTAAACCATGGATTGCTAAGGTGGCTTGATGATTTGGCCTCTTTCCATGGGCTTGAAATGAGTTTGTTGACTCATTGACCTATTGACCAGTCAATGATGGCTGAGATAGGCTTGGAGAAGGTAAAGACGGCTGTAGGAAACTATCCTAAGGAGTTTGGAATCAAGGGGTTGAAGCTTTGAGCAAATACATGAAGTTGGAGAGGGTTTTGACCTCTCCAAATGGGTTGACCCAGTCAACCCAAGAGGAGGATTAACTTGAAAGTCTTTGGACATGTGAAGTGTGTCTAATTAAATAATTTTGAAGGGTTGATTTGATTCAAATGGGTTGAATGATTGAATTTGACAAGTGTGTAGGTTAAGGGTTGATTTGGTCAACCATGGTTGATTTGATCAACCTGGTCAAATCATGAGTTAAGTTTGGGTCAAATAAGTTCAATGAGTGTTTTGATATCAATGGAAGTGATCCCATGCATTGGGTAGGTAATTTGGGTTGAAAATTGATGTTTAAATCGATTAAGGGCATTTTGGTCAACCAAGTCAAACCAAAGAGTAAGTTTGGGTTCAATGTGGTTCTAAAGTCATTTAGGATCCATTGGTCATTTGGAGTTTGATACGGGTTGGACATGTTGAAATTTGGGGAAAAGACCAAAAATCTCCTTACAGGGTATTTTGGTTTTTTTTACCCTTAGTCAAACTTGAGTCAAATTGGATCTGAGAAAGTGTAGGTTGCTGGTCAATATGTCATGGGGGAGGTCATGGACATGATAAAAGGATTTTGAAAAGGTCCCAAGGTCAATTTTCACAAGGTGGAGGGTCTAATGGTACAAACCGTAAATATATGAATGTTTTACAACCTTTAGAATTGAGTTTAATTTATGGGTTTAGAAACATCAGATTGAGCTCAAACTTGGAGGGTTGACCCAGAGACATGTCTTATCAACCTGTGATTGATAGACCCTGAATCAGATGCCAATTGACTGGGTTTCAAGGTGATGGAAGAATCATCTAGAAAGGGCTTCAGGACCTGAGTCCTTAACCTAAAGATTTTGAGTTTGGAATAAATCAAGATTTAGATTGAGCCTAAGGTCTTGGGACTAGGAAGATCTTAGGATCTTGAGTCCAAAGAAACCTAAGGTCCAAAGCTCAGAAAGGTGTCAAAAGTGACCTCATACAAAAATGAGGTCAATAGTATCCTATCATTAAGGGTAAAGCCAATCATCCACTCAAGTACCCTCATATTATCCACACTTAACTTATTTATGCTTCTCTTTTAAAGGCCAACATTCGACATCATAAAACATTTCAGACCTCACCACCATCTTATAGAATTTTCCTTTAAGTTTGAGGGGTACTTTTTATCGCACAACGAGCCCGATACATTCCTCCACTTCAACCATCCAACTTGAATTCTGCTGATAATATCCCCATCTATTTCACCATCACTCTAAACAATAGATCCAAGATATCTAAAACATGTACTTTTATTAATAACTTGATCGCCCAAAGTCACAATCTCCTCACTAGGTCTATTACTACTAAAATTACATTCCATATATTCCATTTTAGATCTACTCAAGCGAAAACCTTTAGACTCTAAGGTTGACCTCCATAATTCAAGTTTACCTTTAACTCCCTCTCTTGTCTTATCAACAAGAAGAATATCATCAACAAAAAGCATACACCAAGGTACATCCTCTTGCAAAGGTCTACTGAGAACATCCATGACTAAAGCAAAAAGATATGGGCTTAAGGCTGATCCTTGATGTAACCCAACCGAAATAGGAAAATACTTGGTCAAACCACCTTGTGTTTGAACACAAGTAATAGCTCCTGCATACATATCTTTAATTATTTGAATATAAGTGGTATTAACTCTTTTCCTTTCAAGAACTCTCCATAGCACTTCTCTAGGAACTTTATTATATGCTTTTTCTAAATCAATAAATATCATATGTAGATCATCTTTATTTTCTCTATATTTCTCCATCAAACCTCATAATAAATGTATGGCTTTCATAGTTGACCTGCCCAGCAGGAATCCAAATTGATTTTGAGAAACATTAGTATCACGCCGCAACCTATGCTCCATAACTCGCTCCCATAGTTTTAAAGTATGACACATTAACTTAATTCCTCTATAATTCACACAATCTTGTGCATCACCTTTATTCTTAAAAATAGGAATTAGCGCACTCATTCTCCACTCATCTGACATCTTTTAGTCTTCAAAACAGTATTAAAAAGTTTAGTAAGCCAAGAAATTTTTTCATCTTCTAAGCATTTCCACACCTCTATTGAAATATCATCAGGTCCAGCAGCTTTTCCACCCTTCATTTTCTTTAAAGCTTCTTTAACTTCGTTTTTACTAACACGCTGATAAAAAACAGAAATCTTTATTTTCATTTAGGGTGCTAAGGTCATTAAATCGTATTTTCATATTCTTCATTGAAAAGTTTAACAAAATATCTCATCCATCTTTGTTGAATATCATCTTCTAAGAATAGGATTTTTTTTATCTTCATCCTTAATACACTTCACTTGAAATAAATCTTTACTACTCCTATCTCTTTGTTTGGCTAACTTATATATATATATATATATCTTTCTCCCTCCTTAGTATCTAATCTATTATATAAATCACTAAAAGCTAAGGTCTTTGCATCGCATATTGCTTTCTTAGATTCCTTATGTGCCTCTTTATATATTTCTCAATTATCAGAGTTTTGATGATTAAACTAATTTTTATAGCAAATCTTTTTTTTAAAATCTTTTCTTGCACATTTGGATTCTACCATCAATTATTTTTACTATTAAGAGTTTTTTCCTTTGATACTCTAAGCACATCTTTTACAATATTCTTAATATCACTAGTCTTTTTTTCCCACATAACATTAGCATCCTCATGCACATACAAAATCTTAAGATCTAAAATCTTACTCTAAAAAATATTTTTGTTAATATTCTTTAAATGCTCCAATCTAATCCTAGAATAATGTTTTACTTTATTTTTTATTTTCTGCCAATTTATCTTAAAGTCCAAAATTAATAATCGATATTGGGTCCATAAATTTTCACTCGGAATAACTTTACAATCTTTGCAATCTAAACGATCTAATTTTCTAGAGGGTAAACAATTAATTACAATAATCTGGAATTAATGATTATGTATCCATAATTTCTTTGGTGCTTGCTATTACTGATTGCCCCCTTCTCTTGAAATCAGTGGCATATACATTAGCAAAATATGACTCACCTTTTTTCATGTTTAGCAAATGCAGCAGCAGTCCACGACAGGTGGCAATCCATGATAATCAATGTTAATAATCAGTGCAGCAATCCTTTTTTTTTTTTTTTTTTAAATCAGTGCAACAATCCATGGTAATGGCAATAGGTTCTAATTAGGGTTGGTAAATCCTCCTGCAATTAATACCTCTCATGTTATTTTCCAATATAATTGAACTTTATAGTAACTTTGTAGGAGGGGTCAGCAAAAGATAACTTTGAATAATCAAGCTGATTTTGAAGAATTATTTTAGTGTTAAGTTAGGAAGATCTACTTCAAAGTTTATTTTTTTAATTACTTAGTTGCAAATACTGAAAACAGTAGAAGGGTCATTAACGGTTTTCTTCTTAGAATTTAAATGATGGACTACCACAAGAAGTGATATTGTGATTAAAGGTTAAAAGATGTATCAAAGATGAAGTTATTAAATATATGTTAATGATCAATGACTAACTTTATATGTATCTGGGAATTGCCCCAAGAGTTTTTTAGTTACAAAATGATTATATAAAGGATTGACATTATGTTTGTAACTTTGTATTGATGTTTAGTTGGTATATTTTATATGGGTGGCGGATGTTTGCTAAAAATACTTGAAATAGCTTTATGCATCCTATTTGTTGATTAGATAGTTTGATGAATGATATCTCATTTGATTTAAGAACATTAAGATAATATAATAATTATTTAGAAGACATGGAGCTTGGCATCGATTAAAGAAAGAACTAGTAAACAATATGTAATTTTTAATGGATGAGAAATTGATAGTTATTAGTCAATTTGAGTATTTTGTGAATGCTCGTGTTGTTGATGTTGAATGAATACCAAAATAATTATATTGTTTAGTTAAAGCTGCTGTTTGGTTGCTTTCTCTCGTTGAATGCATTCTTTCCCAAGCTATTCTTTACTATCAAATCAATGATTTTGATTTATGCAAGAAAACACTCTTTTATTAATAATTATGAAACTTATTTAGTGATCTTTGCAAAACATAACAATATGATTCTATTTTCTCATTTGTTTAAAAATAATACTTTAAAAATGATAGTACCTTCTTTTAAATGTTATGCTAGCTTCTTACATCTTGCAATTTTGGTAAAGTTTTTTTTTTTTTTTTTAATTTTGAGCGAATTTAATCATAAATTCATGGACGCACTCAAATATGCAAGGACTCAAACTTATGCCCTGTGCACTGAAAGTTGAAGCTCCCAACTGTTAGGTTAAGATAGGTTGCATAATTGTTTTCCATTATGAAAATTATTTTGAGATTAGGGGTTGCAGAGGTTGCTGTGGAGTGGTCTCTTCTGATCTTCTGATATGTGATGAATTCGGTTAGGTTTTTTTTGGGATAGGCTTGAATGTTGGAATTTTTTAAAGCTAGATGGGCATTTCAGAAAGCATAGTTTGGTACAGGATTTTTACTGATTTTGTGGTAGCAAAAAAATCTAACATAAAGTAATGTCTGTTTGGATGAAAAATTGGACTACTTCGCTGTTCTTTCCAAAATTTGCTTTAGGAATTCTGCTTTTGGGAAAGTAGAATAGAAAATATGAATGAGAAAGCATTTTATTTTAAAATTGTGATAGTGAAAATAAAAAAAGCATTAGGTTACCCAAATGGAGCAAAGCTGCTTATAAAATACTTTCTAGCAATAGAAATTTTTATGCTTCCCCACAGTTGCTTTTGAAAGTAATTTTGGCAAATTACTTTACATAAAACAGGCATTAAAAATACCCATTTCCACCCTGAATATCGAGCAACCATTTTCCTGCAACAAAGCAGTGAAAAGCCTGAACAAACTGACCAACCAACCCTTAGTTTCGGTCATGCCAGACAAAGGGCAAAAGATGCACTAGTGAAGTAGCCATCTATTTATGTGAAAGGACTAGGATAAAAACTAAATTGTTAACAATAGTGGGTAAATGTTGTGATCGCCCAGGTTGCCTTATGAGAATTTCCTTAGCTGTTGAGAAGCTGATATGCCTCTTTGCTCTTGCATCCTTGGAATCTCAGCTGTCTTATAATAGAGTTAGAGTTGCAACATTGCAACCTTTTTTATTAAAATATGATATCATGATAATCAATCCTTAAGAGGTGTAACTTGTTTTTTAAGTGATCATTTTAAAATTGAAGGAAAAATGATTTTTTTTTTCCAATAGGGACATTAATTCATTTTTGCAGCTCTTCAACATTTATTTGCTTGAAGGATAATTAATTTTATAAGAATGTTTTGAATTGAGTAAAAGGGTTTGATAATCTCTACATATCCACATATATTCTTTCATCTATGAATTATGATTGCCATTATGCATGCTGCAATAGTCCTATTTGTTTTCTTCGGTATAGCAGTTTCCTCTACTCCCTCAAGTTTGCTGTTTGAATTCTATGAAGTTCACAAATTTAAGGTAACACTTTTAAAATCTTTCATTCCAGATATCCAATCAGCTGGCGTGCCTGCTCTTCATTAGAAGTTTTGCAAAAAAGATTGTAAACAAAGTCAATGCTATAAATTTTGATGATGTGGTAATTTGAGTTGGGTGCTAGAGAAAAGGTGATTTATAACATAGCTAATCTAATTGGAAAGATATTTGGCGATTTTAATCATGTTGGATGTATTAAAAATTAAAATAATTGTGTCTTAGTGAAAGATGAAGACCTTAAATAAGATGATAATACAATTTGGTGAATTATATAATGAGGTTTTAGAGGAAGAAGTTTCCTTGGAGTGTAGGATCATGAAATATACCATGGATTGATCTTAAAAAGACTAAGTAATATTATTTTTGAAGAAGATTCATATTGGTAAAATTTTAGGTCGCAATGAGTTAGCAAGGTTAGAGAATTATGAGATATCGTAGAAGTGTTGAATCCATTCGAGGTTACTTTTTGTTTTTCTGTTGTTTTGATTTTGTTTTGTTTATCATCTTACATAAAATGCAAACATGTTTGATTTTGTATTATATCATTATTGTTATTAAAAACAAAACAAAATGATGACGCATCCTAAATTTTCAAACATATGTTATATATATATATATATATATATATATATATATATATATATATATATATATATATATATATATATATATATATATATATATGTGTATGTATATATAACATTTTTTATGCAATCCACTCACACTAGCGCTCTAAATTTATCCTTTTTGGGAAATCCCTTCACACTATCCTAGCCATGAATATGATTCAT
The DNA here is from genome assembly GCA_022539455.1 of Dendrobium nobile. Classification (NCBI taxonomy): domain Eukaryota; kingdom Viridiplantae; phylum Streptophyta; class Magnoliopsida; order Asparagales; family Orchidaceae; genus Dendrobium; species Dendrobium nobile. The sequence continues at coordinate 73,072,560 of CM039734.1, forward strand.
TAGATATTTTAAATAAAAATGTTAATATAAATAGGATTTAATTAATTCTCATTCATTTAATAGCAACTAAGATTATGATTACAATTCTTTGTCCTGAATCCATTCCAAGAGTCAACAAAAAAGCAAGAAGTTCCAAATGGGCCTTAGTAAATACTTTTGAATGATACCTTATATAGTGGATATCAAATACTTAATTATAGGAATTGAATGTACAGTGAACTTGTAGGAGGGTATAATCAAACCTACCTTATGAATTCAAGCTAATTTTGAAGAATCAATTTATTGTTATTTTAGGAAGATATACTATGCTGTTTATCTTAGTTAATTGAAATTGTTGAGGAGAAAACTTCTATGTTAATTTTGTTTTGGTAGATTTCAAATGATTGACTACAAGGAGTGATCTTGAGGGTATTGAAGGTAAAAGATGTATTTCAAAGACGAAATTACTAAAGATGTCTTAACGTTCAATGAAATTTAGCAGTGATTGGAAGCGTAAGTGCTTTTGCTCTTGAATTTTTCAAACTAATTGCTCACTACTTGCCATGTATCTTACGCCACTTATTGATGGCGATTGGAGGCATTAGTGCCTTTTTGAGTACTTGTTGTCCTTTATGTTGTAAAGCATATTTTGGTATTGCTAATATTTTGCTTGAAAGTCGGTGAACTTGAAGTGGAAAGGAGAGTGTTAAACTTTAAAGACTTTTAAATGCCAACTAATTATGGATCTTTTCCAAACTAAAATTACTAAAAGTTTCAAATCCAAATTACTAAAAAGTTTGTGAAATCTAGGTTTATGTAAATAAAGAATTAACCAATTTTTATTTACAAAATAAAATAATAATATAACTAATTAATTGTAAACTTTCTTTCACTAACTTCTTTGAACAATATGACTAAAGAATTACATGCCAATTAAATAAAATTTTTTTGTTTTACACTTGTAAGCTAGTTGCAATAATTATTGAGGAATTACTACAAGTTTAAAATCCAAAATTTCCAACAATTAAAACAAAACACACAAGTTTGTGAAATCTAGGTTTATGTAAATAAAGAATTAACTAATTTTTATTTACAAAATAAAATAGTAATGTAACCAATTAATTGTAAACTTTCTTTTACTAACTTTTTTGAACAATATGACTAAAGAATTACATGCCAATTAAATAAAATTTATTTGTTTTACACTTGTAAGCTAGTTGCAATAATTATTGAATGAAATTGCAGGATAAAACAAAACTATAAAACTTACTACAATTTTTATGTAAGATTCACAAAATCAGCCACCAAAGGAAAATAAAACAAAGCATATATGTGGTGCTTCATGTGGTGCCTATATCCATGGGGAGAAATAGAGCTTATTCCTTTTTATTAGCTTGCACAAAGATTATAAATCCTTAACATCCTTAGATCTAGGTTAATCTTCAAAATTAAAGCAAAAATTTATCTAAAGATGCAAGGAATAAAATCACCTTAATATCTTTTGAAGAAAATGGCAAGGTTCTGAAAACCAGATTGAACAACGAACCGGAAGTAGGATAGGTTCAAGGTTCGACCGGTTGAATTAGATGACATAATAAATAATAATATTACTAAAAATTAATAAAATTAACATAATAATGATGATAATCTAACCTTAAAAACTTCATAATTCTAAGAATTTTGAGGCTAAAAAATAAATAAAATTCGTACATATATAATATATTACCTAATTTTAAAGTTAAATAAAAATAATAATTATTCACTAGACATTTGCAAGAGGATGTACCTTGGTGTATGCTTTTTACTGATGATATTCTTCTTGTTGGTAAGACTAGAGAGGGAGTTGAAGGTAAACTTGAATTATGGAGGTCAACCTTAGAGTCTAAAGGTTTTCGCTTGAGTAGATCTAAAACGGAATATATGGAGTGTAATTTTAGCAGTAATAGACCTAGTGAGAGGATTGTGACTTTGGACGATCAAGTCATTAATAAGAGTACACGTTTTAGATATCTTGGATCTATTGTTCAGAGTGATGGTGAAATAGATGGGGATATTATCAGCAGAATTCAAGTTGGATGGTTGAAGTGGAGGAATGCATCGGGCTTGTTATGTGATAGAAATATACCCCTCAAACTTAAGGGAAAATTCTATAAGATGGTAGTGAGGCCTGCAATGCTTTATGGTGCCGAATGTTGGCCATTAAAAGAGAAGCATAATACTAAGTTAAGTGTGGCAGAGATGAGGATACTCAGGTGGATGAGTGGCTTTACCCTTAGAGATAGGATACGAAATGAGCATATACGTGAAAAGGTTGGAGTAGCTCCAGTAGAAGATAAGATTAGAGAGAGTCGCCTTAGATGATTTGGTCACATAAAATGGCGGCCTTCCGATGACCCGGTTAGGAGAGTAGAGGTATTAGGTTTAACTTATGTTAAGAAAGGTAGGGGTAGACCTAAAAAAATTGGTTAGAAAATATTAGGAATGACCTTTCTTTATTAGATTTAAACGAGAATTTGACTTTTAATAGGACACAATGGAGAAAAAGGATTCATGTAGCCGACCCCACGTAGTGGGATAAAGGCTTGTTGTTGTTGTATATATTTAAATATAAATAATTATTAAATTCAAAGTTAAATATAAATATCTCAAATCTTCGATTTTAATTCATATTTAATAGAAATTTAGTTTATATATAAATATATAAATATAATATAAATAATTGCTAATTTATGTATAATTTATATTTATAAATTATATATAAATTTAACATTATAAAATTATATTTATAAAGTCATACAATATTATTTTTTTTGTTTTCATTTTTTTATTATTATTTAATTTCATATTTAGAGAGAAGTTTCAGAACTTTAAAAATTATAATAATCCATTTTAATTTAATAATTATAAATCAACACATAAGAATTTAAAAATTATTATATTATTTGAATATTTTATACAAAATGTTTTCAAAAAATTCTCATGGAAGCATCCACCATGCACGCATTGTAGAAACTACTAGTTGTTTAGTCCCACATCACCTATGAGCTTTATATTGTATTATTTATATATCTTTTTTTGTATCAATGGGTTAAGAGTCCACATGGAGTGATGAAATCATGTGGGTATGATTAACTAGCGTTTAATAAATAATACTAAATTTTTTTTAGAATTATATTATTAAATAAAATATATTATATTTAAATTAATTTAATATATAATAAAATATTATATGTTAAATTAAATTATTTAAACATATTATGAATTGAATCGGGACCGGTTCAACGGTTGGGCGGTTCAATCCGGTTCTCACCGGTTTGCTATTAGACTAGTTTCTCAAGAAGACCAAACCAGCCATATGAACGGTTTAGGGTTGAATCGATCGGTCTGGTATGGTTTTCAAAACCATGGAAAATGGAGACAAGAAAAAAAACTTGTAAACCAATTGAACCTCTTAATGGTAGAAACATGCGACGAAGAAACTTCTTTCTTCTTCTCTTATGCTCCACCGAGGTCATGAACATATGCTTTGACTCCTTCACCTCCTTCCAAGCTCTTACTGGAAATCACAAGATCTGTTTAATGGCTTGCTTTGTTCTCCAAGAACGAAGAACTCTAGCTCGGTCTCCTCCCTTATGTGATTCTCCCACTCTGCTCATTCCTAGTCGCAAACTGCTCGTTCACTTCTTCTGTTTGGATTTAGATTTTAAAACTATTTGAACCTCTTCCAAAGAAAAACTCTCCCTAGCATATTTCATTGTTTCAACAAAATGAACATAATATTTGGTAAGCGAAGTTAGGATGATTATTGCCTGATTTTCATCATCCACCTTAACTCCAAGATTTTCTAAATCAATGACAATTTTATTGAAATCATCCTTATTATCATCTAATTTTTTTGACTCGAACATTTTAAATCCAAACAATCTAGTTCAAATTAATAAAATAAGTTAACAACTAATATTTCAAATATTAGTTGTTAACTTATTTTATTAATTTGTTCTAGATTGTTTTAAATACTTGTTTTTTATTGCTAACATTGCTTCTCACTTGTGTAGCCCTGAATGTAGCCATTAGTATGGCTTGTTTCTTGTATTGCTTTCCTCTTATTAAAGCATGTGGCCTTTGACTGGAGGAGAATAAGAGAGCAATACAGAAGAAACGAACGAGCAGTTCGCGACAGGGACCGAGCCGAGCGAGAGAATCGCGAGAGGGAGGAGACCGGGATAGAATTTTTTGTTCTTGGAGAAGAAAGCAAGCCGGTGAGGAGATCTTGTGATTTCCGATAATTGTTTGGAAGGAGGTGAAGGAATCAAAGCCTAAAGGTGTTCGTGACCTAGGTGGAGTTGGAGAAGAAGGAAGGTGCTTCTTCTTGCACGTTTCTACCATTGAGAGGTTCAATTGGTTTAGGGTTTTTTTTTCTTGTCTCCATTTTCTTCAAATGATATTAAGGTGATTTTGTTCCTTGCATCTTTAGATAAAGTTAAACCTAGATCTAAAATATGTTAAGAATTTGTAATCTTTGTGCAAGACAATAAAAAATTATAAGCTCTCTTTCTCCCTGTGGATGTAGGCACCCCATGCCGAACTACATATATGCTTTTGTTGTTTGTCTTTGTTGGCTGATTTTCTGATTCTTGCATAAAGATTGTAGTAGGTTGTATATTTTTGGTTTATCTTACACTTTCATTCAATAATTATTGCTATTGGCTTGCAAGTGTTAAGCAAATAAATGTTATTTGATTGGCATGTAATTCTTTAGATATTGTTAACAAAAGTTAGTGGAAGAAAGTTTCTAATTAATTGGTTACATTGTTATTTTTATTTTGTAAATAAAAAATAGTTAATTCTTTATTTACATAAACTTAAATTTTACGAGCTTGTGTGTTTTGTTTTAATTGTAGGCAAATTTGGATTTGAACACTTTAGTAACTCTAGTTTAGAAAAAATCTTGAATCAGTTAGGCATTTTATAGTCTTTAAGATGTTTAAGAAAGGGGGGGTTTGAATTCTCAAAAGTTATTTGTTCAAAACTATTTTCAAGATTGGGGCTATCAACAACTCAATGATCTTTACCGGATAGAATTTCTATCTTCTTACCTGAATAGACTTTGATTACCATATAAGATGATATATTAATCATATGCTTGCAAATAACTATAGCCCAAAGTCCCATCTCTTTAATTAATAAGATCCAAAAGATTTATCAATGGGTTTAAATTCATAATAGACATATATATTTAACTTTGATTTGTCACAAGGGCTATTTTATTGAGATCCTCAGAGAGAGTTGCTGATGGGGACATCAATGCATGAAAAGTTTATCATAGAAGGGGCCGTAGATCGACATACACGATTGAGTCGTCATATTATTAGTTGTAATGTGTGTTGTATGTAATTTAATTTAGTTTGTGATTTTTTCCTTAATGTTATGTTGTAAGCCTAAGGATATTTGTGTCTTTTGTCTTGTCATGTGGTGGTGCCCATATATATATATATATATATATATATATATATATATATATGGCTCTCTCCCCCTTTGTAAGGTGATGATGATTATTTTGAATGAATTCTGATTTTAGCTCTCTTCTCTTGTGTGAGAGTGAGTGTGGTGGAGTGGCGAAGCCGTAGGAGAAGGCGAATGAAGTACCCAACAACCCATTAAGGCGAGCCCTTGGTTTTCCCATTGTATCTCTTCCCCTTTCCCCCCTCCTTCCTCCCTAACTGCAAGTGAACCCCCTTCCCCTTCCACCGCCCATGGTAAGCCCACCACCACCATCTCCCCATCCAAGTTCCCAATACAAAATTTCCCAAATATGAAATTTTGACATTTGGGATTCCAATTGGACCCCACTTGTCCCTTGGAACTTTTCATGTTAATTAATGGGAAGTTGACCTATTAATTGCCTCTCCTTATTTTCATTTTCAAAATTAGTTGGGAATTGGAAAAGCCACAACCCCTTCCCTTTTCCCATAGTTGGCCCACCTTGGAACTCTTCAAGTTAATTAATGGGAAGTTGACCCATTAATTGTAAAGTTAACTTTATCTTTTCCCTTTCCTAAAATAATTTTTCCATTTTCTAATCCCACTCTCTCCCATTCCCCTAAGCCCACCACTCTAATTAACCTCATACCATTCCTAATCTCCACCAAATGGCAAAAATCGTGGCTTCTCTCCTTCCAAATTTCGCCCGCATCTCTTCTTCGCCAGTGTGAAGTAAGACACAAGGAAGGCACTACGGAGCAAATACATAAGTCTTTCTACTCTTACTTCATACATTTAAGTAGATAGCTTTGAAGTCCAATTATATGTGGCATCACTACTTTCATGTTAATTTAAATTTGCAAGCTTCTTAAATCATTGAGTGCATGGTTCTCGTAGTGACTGATCTATGTTAAATGTTGGATCTTTTTGCCAACCCATGTTAGCTAAGTTGTTGATTTGATTTATCCTTCTTGAATTCCAGAATTTTGGTTGTGGTTAATTGCTATTTATGGATTGCCTTTCTTACTTGTTTGAAGCTTGTTTTAAGCATCCCCATGATTAATAGCTTGCTGATTTAAAATTTAACTTATGTTTGATTTCATAATGCAAGTCTTCACATGCTAGTCCTACATCAATTGCCCCACTCTAAATCCATATCTATGGAAAACACTAAACTTATACCAAAAAATTAAAATTAGATCAGGGTTGACTGCACCATCATAAACTACTTTGGCTTAGAAGAGACTTCAGTTTGGAAGAGTTAAAAGAAGTGATATCTCATGTAAAGAGTGCTGTTGTAGTTGTTATCTCAATGAGCTCAAGACATGATTCAAATCGCATAAAGAGTTCTTTATGGAATTTCTTAAGATGTCATTTGGAGGGGGTTTAGATTATGATCAACACACCTCTCTGTAATAAGAGAGGTGGGAGAACTTATACCTTGCTATTATAAAATTATAGCATTCTTGTGAGCATAAACTTACCTCTTTAGGAGAGATCGGAACATGTATTCCTCCCTTCTATTACTTCTTACCGTTTGAAGAGTATGAGCTATTTTGGAGTATCATGGGAGTAATAGTCAATCTTGAAATAATAAAATCCTTAGTGTGGAGAGTGGAGAGAATATGGCACCGAAATTGATGGAGAAGAAGCAAGTTGAGGTGACATGCAAAATCTAGCGCTTAAAAACTTTTGTGATTGTAAATGTTCAGTTGATAAGGAAGAATATGATTACCAAGGTAGCCATATAATATGCATAATTCTAAACAAATGCTTAAAAATTTAACTTTAATTTTTCATGGAGACGAGCATCTGAGCCCCATGAGTACTAACATGTCATCGAATAGTGAATACAGCTTTATAACATATAAAATGTATGTGCAAATATTTCGAGGCTTGCTTTGCTGTTTTGACATTAAAGATGCCAGCATATTATTATTACAATTGTTCGAGTCATGCTAAAATACTTGATTCAACACAAGATAAGCACTTTGGTATACCACCTTATGAGGACAGCATTAACAAAGAATTGGTAAGAGTCGGCTGGTTAGTCATGATAGAAAGTAAACACAATTATGATGATGATTTTGTGATGGTTTATTATGTTTAAAATCAACGTCGAATTTTCTAAATGAATTTACAGAATTGAACAGGAAGATTAAAGAATTTATGGACAAAATGATTAGAAGAATAAAACTAAATATTGCATATTGGGCAGTGTTGTAAACTATTATATATTGGACAATTTAATATTTGAGTGGAGTGGGACAAAGTTTAAATGATTTCGGTGAATATTAAAGGTGGGATGGTAAGTTAATTGCTTGCAAGGACATTGTAAATGCGGATATTGCTTTTGCTCCTCAAAATGGATTAGATGATTACTTCAAAAACTAATGCAAAGATGAGATTAATGAACTATTATAATATCTTGGATAGTTATAGTTGGTGATTTATAAAGAAATTATATGTTTTAGTATAATAGGCTATGAGATGATTTATTATGGGTGTAGAATAGTAAATAAAAAATGGTATGTGGCAAGGGACATTATAATGTGTAAAATTCTTAACAAATGGTTGAATATTTAACTTTGATTGTCTTGAAGGTGAGCAACTGAAGACCTTTGGTAATAGTTGCAATTCATCTAATGAAGCTTGAGAGTAGATAAAGCTTATGTGCAAGTTTTTTAGGTCATTCGTCATTATTCTAAACATCAAAGATGCCAATTCATTATTAGTGCAATTGTTCTAGCCATTGTTAAAGATGTTAGTGTCTTATTAGTTGAATTATTTGAATCATTGCTAAAATGCTCAATTCAGCTGTATTATATAGGTAGTTTGGTATAGCACCTTACATCGAAGACATTAATGAGAAACGGGGCAAAGTTACTTAAACTTAATTATGGTGAAAATTTTGCTATGGTTGATTATATCTAAAATTAAGATCAAATTTGCGACATGAATATAGGGGTTTCATAAAAAGACTAGATAAATGGTTCTAATGATGAGAAGAAGAAAAATAAATGTCGCATGCTTTTATAATCTAAATAGAATGTTAAAACATCAAAGGATATTGGAGCTTGTTACTATTATATATTGGGCAAATTAATATTTGGATGGAGTGAGATAATGCTTAAATTGTTTTGGTGGATTTTAGTGATAAAGTGATTTATATCAATTTAATTATTTTCAAGGACATTATAAATGTGGTTTTAATTTTTTTCCTCAAGTTGGATTAGATGATAACTTGCAAAACAAATTCAGAGGTGATACTAATAACTGTTTTAATACCATAGGTAGCTAGGATGATTATAGTTAGTGACTTAAATGAGCAAGCATGTTTTTTAGTAAGATGGAGTATGAGAGGATTCATTATGGGTGTTTAATAGTAGAAAGAAATGTTATGTGAGAAGTCTTATTTGATTTCATAGTTCCATATGATCTTTATTATATCGAACACAAGAAACATTGGAGCACTTATTTACTTCAAAATTTTAGTTATCAAACCACAAATAATTTCTTGTTCGCTTGGCAGGAATGCAAAATCTTTTCATAGAGATTGTAAGGTGTTTTTAGTTGTTATGAAAGTATAATTTGAAGGTACTAACGAAAGTATTAAAAAACAACGTCCTTAAGATTAAGTGGTGAAACTTCATAATTGAGAAGCTAATTTTTGAGATACGTTTAGGGAGGCAAATTGAAAATTTTTCTTAGAACCAATCTTCTTGTTAGATACAAGTTTAGCTTTTTGAAGAAGATTGTCATAGAATTCTTATGAGATTCTAGAAATTTGTTACCTATAATAATGAAATTTGGAGGTGGAGTGATGTTCAAAGAGGGTATGAAGAAGAAAAAAATTTCAATGAGTGGAATAATTAATGCTTTTAAGGCTTATAAGTTATAAATAATTATAAGGAAGTTATAATTCTTAATAAGATGGTAGTAAGTAATTTTTAAATTATTTATGTAATAGGGTAGGTACTAATAAGGAATTTGAAAAGAAGTCTGTTATAAGGTAGTAACTAATAATGCAAAACATAGGAGATTTAAATGTTATAATCAAAGTTAGATGTATAAAAAACAAAGATATTATGTTAAAGATGAATACATCAAGGAAAGATGAAAAACTTATTGTATGAGATTTTTAAATGAGAGTTGAAGGGAAAATTTTCTTAGAAAAACATAATTAATAATTTCATGGGCTATTTTACAGAATGATCCAAAAAGGTGAAGCTCAGAGTTGGCTTTTAAAAATGCTATTAACCTTTATGTATTTGATGAGGTACATCATGTGATTTAAATATTTGTAAGATGTTTATGTTCTTTGATCATCAAATATTTTTAATAGAATTTTAAAGATAAAGGAATATACAATGATTAAATAATTACTTTGATACTCATATTTGAGAATAAAGGAAATTCTAAATTGTGGTTATTATAAAAGAATTCAAAGCTATGTCATTTAATAAAATGTATGGGTATGTAATGGAATATAGGCTTAGAAAGCTCAGCAACGAAGAGTCAAATTGATTTTTGCGAACAAGATTTGCTATTGAGGTGACTTTTGTGCCAATATAATATAATTGATGGAAAAGCATAAAGAGCAATAAAAGAACCTTCATATGACTTGTATTGATTTTAAAGAAAATTATTGTTGAATATCACCTGAATTATTTTAATGATTATTAATAATTATTGACTTGCTGACCCCACGTTGAGGGACAAAGTATTGTTGTTGTTGTTGATCATTAAAAATAAAATGTATATTTCAAAAGCACATTTAAGTTATTAAAAACATGTGTGAAGCATTGAATGGCATTAGAAGTCATTTTAGATTAAAATAAAATTTCCCATTGATAATAGGATTAAGGATCATCATTAAGTTTGTGCGCGTGTGTGTGTGTATATATATATATATATATATAATATATATATATATATATATATATATATAAACTATTATCAAAAATGCTTATAGAAGACATTCAAGCTATATGTTGCACCGATACACCTATTTATGAAGGCGTGCTGTATCTGATACACCGATACACGAATACGCCTCCGATACTCCACCGATACGTGTCGGATACGCCAAAGCGTATCCAATTAAAATACATTTAATTTCAAAAGGACATGCGTATCCGATACGCGTGTCCGTTGAAAAACAAAAGAAATCCGAAAAAAAAAGACGTGTCGTATTTACTCCGCTGTTGCGAGCAAGATTCTCTCATTTCCTAGATGGATTTGATTCTCATGATGATATGAAAATATTAAAAATTATTAATCTTTCACTTGATGAGCCTGAATTAGAAACTATGATATTTATTGAAGATGATATGGAAGTTCAAAGACAAACCAATGAAGAAGATAATTATATCATTCCTTCTATTGAATAGTTGAAACTTCATGTGATAGATAATTTATGTTTATGCTTTTGTTGTTGTACTAGACATTTAATACTTACTTATATTTTGATATTATAAGTTATAATGCTACAAATGATGTTGTTGCCATTTTTTTGTAATTTCAAATATTATGTTTTGATTGCTTTCTTAATTTTTATGTATGATTAAATTATAATGCCGTGTCCGTGCCATACCCGTATCCTGTATTTTTAAGAATTGACGTGTCCCGTATCCGTATCGTATCGTATCCGTGTCGCCGTATCCGTATCGGTGCAACATAGCATTCAAGGTATATTTGTGCAATTTGTAGATGACATAATTCTTGTTGATGAGATATCTTCTGAAATAAGTGGAAAGTTAGAAAACTTGAGGTGCTTAAGAAGATAATTGGTATTTAAGAATTAAGATTAATAGAACAAAGATTGATAGTATAATTTTCCATTTTATTTAGTTTGAAATCTATAGTTATGAGACGATATTTCTAGAAGACCTAGTGAAAATTAATTCTGAAGTAACTTGTATAGTTAAGGTTGAATGCTTAAACTACAAAAGTGTCACATGAGTACTATTTGGTACGAGAATATATTATTATTTTGTAAAATTGCAATTAGATTGGTTATGTGATACCGCTCAATGTTAAGATTTAAGTCTGCAATAAGAGACTAGAATGTTGAAAGAAAAAGTTTATAAGATTTATTTAGAGGCGCCTTAATGTTCTAACAACCAAATAAGGACACCTTGAGTATTGTTATTGTGGAAGATTTCTCGCCTGATTTTTTGTTTTGTACTTCTTGTGGACAACACGCTTTGTTCTTTGATTTTGATTTTCTTCTCTTCTATAGCAAGCATTTTGTTGTAACCTGCCGTTGTACAACAGTTCAAAACTCCTATTTGAAAATGATCTTGTTGTTTTCTAAATCTGGATTGCTGGAATTGTAATTCCATACATCGTTTTTGTCATTTCTATAGTACCAACAAGTGGTAGTTTCAATAAATTTATTTGTCAGCAATAGTTTTCCAATGGTTGGAGGGCCTGTATGAGGCGACAACACAATAAATTCGACAATTTTTTTGCTTCTAAAAAAGGTTGAAATGAACTTGTGGCTTGGGGGGGGGGGGGGGGGGGGGGGGGGGGGGGAGGGGTGGGGGGGAGTGAGGCTGCTTGAAATGAACTTGGACAGCCTTCTTGGTTCTATAACTGGTAGTTTTAATTTCTATTATAGGGAGAGGAGAAGGGAAGTTGTGGGAAAGTTGAAATTAATTTATATGACAGGAATCTAGCCTATTTATAGGCAATTATTGCAGGAGTTTTGTTCAAATTTAATACTTTTCCTTTTTGAACCTGCTACATAATTCAAGAGGATTCTTGTCCTTAGCTAAATTAACTCCATAAAATAAGATTCCTTTTCATCCTAGTAGCTCACTCGTTGATGGAAGCAGCATTGTCACTGCTGTGAGGTCCAAAGTTGTATGCCACTACTATGGTGCCTGATGAGATCCTATTCTCTTTTTGCACAAATGCCGTCTCAGAGGCCACGAAGCTAAGGATGGGGTACTCATTGCCCTAAAACCAGGGGGCAAAACCATCAATGGGCGAGCTGCGTTGAGCCATGGTGGATATGGGTGCAACCATTTTTTTTTTTCAGAAAAGGAGAGGCGCTAGTGTTGTTGATGCAGCAATAAGACAAAGGCCAATGACAAGATCACAAACTAAGGCCCATCACCAAAATTTTGGCCAGTCATAATGCAAAACTTTCTATGCAAGCCCATAAACATTCCATACTACTTTTACAATTATGGGAGAATAATTTGAAAGCTTAATTTAAGGTCCCTTGATGGATAGGTGGACCATATAAGTTAAAAAGGCAAAGATTTTTATAAATTGATTGATTTCATGACCACTCTACTTGTCATTTGTAGCCAATCTAAATTTTCATGTATTTGGAATCTTTTAATTTAATTTAATTTTTTTTAGTATTAGGACATGTTATCAATCATTGTAATTGTATTTTATTATCTTCTAAGATTTTCCAAAGTTGTCTAGGCATGGAAAATAAGGCCTTGCTTTCTACTTTTGACTCATTAAATAAAAATTATTTTTGCTTGTGCAAATTTCGTGTAGAAAAATATTGGTGGTTGTTATACTCATTGGTGAAGCTTGGTGGTTGATCCTTTAGGGATTTGGTGAGTTCTTAGTTATCTCATCTTACCGTTTTTCCTTCTTTTTCCCAACACAAGTTTCATCTTCTCCACTTAGCCTCAAGCTTAGCATCCCTTAATCTCCAAACATATCCAAACTCTCCAAAACTTTCCTAAATATCCCCACACATCTCTCATAACCTTCCAAGGCCTCAACTCCCTAAGAACCCTAATATACCATAGCCAACGTTCCAATATAGAGAGACAATTTTATGCTGTGAGCACCAGATTAAAAGTTTCATAACTTCTCAACCTCTTATCCAATATAAAAAAACATCACTATTAGTTCCATACCGTCCCAATCCTTAATTTTGGAGTTACTCATTATTTTTCTCCAAGGAAAACTCATCTTTTTGGAGCTTAGAAGTTTCAGATTCAATTTGTCAAAAACCTAAATTTCAGCTTCATCACCACCCAAATAATCATTTCATTACCATCCTAAGAGAATATCAATCAATTTGCCGCTTTCATCATAAAGATCCCCTTGATACTACATCCTTTCCATTTGAATAGGCACGTATATTGAACATTTTTCCCAAATACTGCTTCATTTGGAACGATGCATTTAAGGTCCAGATAGTTTGGTAGAATTATAATGATGGAATATGTGGAAGCAACAAATTTAGTAGAAATCCTTCTTGTGGGAGAATTATCAAGCAATTTCCCGGATATGATATAAAATTGTATATCATTAATGTTAAAAATTGGAGTTAAAACATATGAAGAGACGAATTTAGAACATAAGCATCTGAATATTTTTACTTCTAATTTTGTTGGCTACAGTGTCTAGCTTGCAATATGTCATATTTGGTTTGCATGAAGCATTTATCATAACAAAAATATTCTTCATTATACTCTTGAGTGATTTTCTTAAGTCATATATATATATACAAATATTTCTTAACGTGCATTTCAATCTATTTTTCAATTTTCATCATGTATTTGTTATGCAAATGATGCAACTAAATCAAAATATGGGGCAAGATATATAAGCTTTCTAGTGTTCAATTCGTGAATAATTTTGAATAGTATCTTACATTTAGATTTGTATATAAAGCTGTTGAAGGTGAATTCAGCAATAAATATATATAGGCCTTGATTACTTTTATTTTTTCTAACCAAATATTTTAAGAATTTTTCAATATTCTATTTACCACCTCATTTTGACCGTCTGTTTGAAAGTGAATGGCTGAAAAAAAACTTCAAGGTTGTTGCGGGCTAGAATATACGTGGCGATAGAGTTAGAATTTTTCGTCTCAGCGTTGTACGAATATCCAACACACAAATAGGGAATTCAGAAACACAAGATTTTTTATGTGAAAATTCTTAGAAAAGGGAAAAACCATGCGGCCATGCCCAGTTGAAATGATTCCACTAGTGTCTGAATAGATTACAAATGACTGATCCGTCCTATTGAGGATGATCATATTGCAACAATCAACCGTCGGGTTGAAATCTAGTGACGAGCGGAGAACGAACGAAAATTCGGTGATGTTCGGTGGTCAGGTGAAAATATGGCGTCAGTTGGCGGTCGTGAAGAAGTTCAGTGTCAGTAGGTGATTGAGCGGAAGTCCGGCGGTAGTCGGTGACAGGGCAGAAATCTAACAAAAGTCGGTCATCAGGCAAAATTCCGGTGATAGTTGGCATCACTCTCAACACCCCAAAACCAAAATCCACAGAACAAAAAAGCAAGACGACAAAACAAAGGCATACCACAAAAAACAAACCGAAACAAAGAACAAAAAAAAAACAACAAAAAAAAAAACTCAACGACAATCCACAGACTCCACCAAACCCCCCCACACACCCAAACGACAAAACCTAAAAAAACACACCCAACCCAACAACCCGCACAACCCCCCAACCACCACAACCCCCCCAACCCCCCCCCCCGTCCCCATTCCCTCACCCACCCCCACCCCCCCCCGTCTGTTCCCCCCCCCCCGGGCCCCCCCTTCCGCTCCGCCCCGACCCCCTCGCCTCACCCTCATCCCCCCCCCCGTACCCCCCCCCCCCCCACCCCGCACCCCTAGATCCCGCACCCGCCCCCCACGGTGTGGGGTTCCACCCCACCCCCACCCCACCCCCGCCCCTCCACCCCACACCCGCTACGACCGCCCCTACCCCCCCTCCTCTCCCCTAAGTCCCGCCCCCCCTCCTCACCATCCCCTGCCCCCCCCCCCCCCCCCCCCCATCCTCCCCCCCCCGCACCCCTCCCCCGCCCCCCCCCCCCCCGCCCTCCCCACCCTCCCCGTCCCACCTCTCCCACCCGTTCCCCCCACCCCACCCCCGCCCCCCCCCATGCCACCCCCCCACCCCCCCCACTCCCGCCCCACCCCCCATCCCCCGCCCCCCCGTGCCCCCCCCCCCCCCGGCCCCCCCTACCCTCTTCACCCACCCCCGCCCCCCCCCCCCCCGCCCCCCGCCCCCACCAACCAAACCCCTCCCCCCCGCCCCCCACCGCCCTCCCCCCCCCACCCCCGCCCCACCCCACGCTCGTATCCCCCACCGCACCCCTCCTCGTCCCCCCTCCCGACCCGACTTTCCTCGCCCTCCCCCCCCCCCCCACCCCCCCCTCCCCTCCCCCCACCCCCCCGCCCCCCTCGCCCCACTACCCCCCCTCCCTGTCCCCGCCCTCCCCCCTCCACCCCCCTCACCTCCCCCCCACCCGTCCCCGCCCTCCCCTCCCCCACCCACCCCTCGCCTCGCCCCCCCCCTTCTCCCCCCCCGCCCCCCCCCCACCACCCCCCCCCCCCCCCACCCCCCCCCCCCCCCCCCTCCCCACTCCCTCCCCCCTCCCCCCGGCCTTTCTCCCCCCCCCCCCCACCCCCCCCACCCGGCCCTCCCACCCCCACCCCCGCCTCTCAGCCCCCCCCCTCCCGCTCCCCCACGTCCCCCATCCCCCCCCTCTGCCCCCCCTGCCCCTTCAACGCCCCCCTCCTCCTCCCCCTCCACCCGTCGCCCCCCCCCTCCCCCCCCCCGCAACACCCCCACCTCCCCCCCAACCCGCCCCCCCCACACGCCCCCCCCCCCTCCGCTCCCCCCCCCACCCCACCCATCCCCCCCCCCCCGCCCCCACCCCCCCGCTACCACCCCCCCCACCCCGGCCCCCCCCTCCACCCCCCCCCACCCCTCACCTCCTAACTCCCCAAGCCCCCCAACCCCCTTCACCCTCCTCCCCCCCGTCGCCCCCCCTCCACCCCCCCCCTCCCCCCCTCCCTCACGCCCCCCCCCCCCCCCCTCCCCCCCCCCCCCACCCTCCCCCCACCTCCCCCCCCCCCATCCTCCGCCCCCAGAAGGGGGGGGGGGGGGGGGCACAACAAACTACCCCACCACACCCACCAAACAACCCCCCCACTCCTCCCCCACACCCCCCCCCATCACCACCCCCCCACACCCTCCCCCGCCCCCCCCCCCCCCCCCCACCACCCCGCCCGCCCCACACCCCCCCCCCCTCCAAAATCCACCCCCCCTCCCCCCCCCACTCGGGGCCGGGCCGTCACCCCCTCCACCCCCCGCCCCCCCCCGCAACCCCCCCCCCCCCCCCCCCCCTACACCAACTACCACCCACACTCCCCCCCCCCCTCCCCCACCCCCCATCCCCCCCCCCCCCCCCCCCCCCCCCCCCCCCCCGCTCCCCCCCTCCCCATCCCCGTGTTCCACCCACCCGCCCCCCACCCCCCCCTCTCACCCCACCCCCCCCCCCCCCCCCGCCCCTACCCCACCTCCCCCCCCCCCCCCCCCCCCGCCCCCCTCTTCCCCCCACCTCCCACCACCACCACCCCCGTCCCCCCCACCCCCATCCCTCCCCCACCCCCTCACCCCCACCCCCACACCCCCCCCCCGACCCCACCCCAAGCCTCCCCCCTCCCCCCCCCTCAAACCCCCCCCCCCGCACCATACCCCCCTACCCACCTCCCCCCCTCTCCCCCAACCCCCCTCTCCGCTTCGCTAGGCCCTCCGCCCCCCCTCCCCCCCCTTCGGGGGGGAAACCAACAACACACCACCCCGCTCCAACCCCCTCGCCGTACTCCCTCCCCCCCCCCCCCCACCCCCCCCACCTGGCACTCTCCCGCCCCTACCCCCCCCCCCCTTCCTCCCCCCGCCCCCCCCACCCCCCCTCTATCTCCCCACCCCCCCCCCCCCCTCCCCACTCCCCCACCCCCCCCGCCCCGCCCCCAATCCCCAACCCCGCCCCCACCCCCCCCCCCCCCCCCCCGCCATCACCCACCCCCACCACTCTCGCCATCCCCCCCCGCCCTCCCCACTCCCCTCCCCCCCCCCCGCCCCCCCCACTCACTCCCCCGACTCGCCTCACCCCCCCCCCCTCTTCCCCCCCCCCCCCCTCCCCCCCCCATCTTCGAAAAAACAACCAACAACACAGCAAAACCACCAAAAAAAGAACAACGCCCCCCAACCTGCCCCGCCCCACCCACCCCCCACGCTCCCTCCCCCCCCCCACCCCACCACCCCTCCCCCCCCACTACCCCCCCCCCCCGCCCCCCCCCCCTCGCCCTCAAACCGCCCCCTCCCCCCACCCCCCAATCACCCCCCCTCCCCACCCCCCCCCCCCCCCCCCCCCCCCGCCCCCCCCACCCCACCCTCCCCACCTCCCCCCCTCCCGCCTACCCACCCACCACCAGCCTCCCTACCCCCCTTCTCCCCTTCCCCCCCCCCCGCCCCCCCGCCTGCCCTCCCCCCCCCACAACCCCCCCCACGCGCCCCCCTCCCCGCCCCCCCCCCCCCCCCCCCCCTTCTCCTTCTCCCCCCCTCCCCCCCCCCCCCCCCCCCCTGTCCCCCCCTCCCCCCCTCCCCATCCCCCCCCCTCCTCCGACCCCCCCCCTCCCCCCCCCCCCCCACCCCCGCTCTGCCCACCCGCCCCCAACCGCCCCCAACCCTCCCCCCCACACACCCCACCTCCTCCCCACACTTCCCCCCCTCCCGCCCCTCCCCCCACCCCCCCCCGCCCGCCACTCCCCCGCACCCCCCCCCTCCCCCGCGCCCGCACCCCCTCCCCCGCCCCACCCCACCCCCGTTCCCCCCTCATCCCCCCCCCCCCCCCCCCTCCACGGAGCCTACCCAGCACGTCCCCCCCCACCGCCCCCCCCCCCCCCCACCCCCCCGCCACCAACCCCCCCCATCACAACCCCCCTCCCCGCACCAGCAACAAACCCCCCCCTAGACCCAACCCCTCCCCGGCCCCCCGGCCCACAGCGCCGCACTCCCCACCTGTCACCACCCCCCCCCTCCCGATAAGTCCACACTTCCCTCCCCCCCCCCACCCCCCCCCCCCCCACCCCCCCCCCCCACCCCCAACCCTCACCCCCCCCCCCCCCCCCCCAGCCACCCCCCCCCCCCACGCCCCGCAATGCCCTTCCCCCCCCCACCCCACCCGCCGCCCCCCTCCTCCCCCCCTCACACCACTCTACCCACCCCCCTCCCCGCCCCCCCCCCTTCCACTCCCCCCCACCGCCCCCACCCCCCCCCCCCCCCCCCGTTCCCTCCCACATCCCCCACCCCACCCACTCGTCAGCCCCCCCCCACCCCCCCCCTTCGCCCCCACCCCTCCCGCCCGGCACCGGATCCCGCCTCCCACCCGGGCCCCCCCGCCCCCCTCCCCCCCCCCCCATCCCCCACTCCTTCCCCCCCCCTTCCCCGCCCCCCCACCCCCCCTACCCCCCCCCCCCCCCCCCCCACTCCACCCCCCCCCCTTCCCCCGCCCCCCCCCACCCACCATCCCGAGCCCACCCCCCCCCCACCCCCCCCACAACAGCCCCGCCGCACCCACCCGCCCGCCCCCCCCCTCCCCGCCCCCCCCACACCCCCCCCCAACCCCCACACCCATGGGGTCCCGTCTATCCCGTCCCACCTTTCCATCCCCCACTTCCCCCCCTCCGCCCTCCCCCCCACCCCCGCGCCCACCCATTCCCCCATCACCCGCCGCCCCCGCCCTGCTCTCCCCCCCCCCCTCACCCTCTGATCCACCCCGGCCACCCCACCCCCCCCCTCCCCCCCCCCCCCCCCCCCGCCCCCCCCCCCCCACCCCCCCTTCCCCCCCCTCCCCCCCTCGCACCACCCCCCCCCCCACCGCCGTAACACCTCCCCCCTCTAGTCCACCCATCTCCCCCCCCCCACCCCATCCCCCGTCCCCCGCCCTCCCCCCACCGCCCCCCCCCCCACGCCCACCTCCCCCCCCCCCCCCCACCACCCCCCTCCCCCCCGCCCCCCTCCCCCCACCCCCGACCCAAACACCCCCACACCTCCCCCCCGTCCCCCCACACTACCCCCCTCCACCTACTCACACCCCCCCCCCCACCATCCCCCCCCCCCCCCCCTACCGCACACCACTCCCCCCCCCCCTCCCACCTCCCCCCCCCCCCCCCCCTCCCAATCCTCGCCCCCCCCCCCTTCCCACGTTCCCCCCCCTCCCCCCGCACACCCACCCTCCCCCAGCCCCACCCCCTCCAACCCAACCCCTACCCCCCTCCCCGCCCCGCCTCACCCCCCCCCACGCGAACGCGCCTGCCACGCCCCCACCCCACCCCCCCCGCTCCCACCCCCCCCCCAGCCCACCCCCCCCCCCCCCACCCCCTCCCGCATCCCCCCCTCCCCCCCCCACCCCCCCCCCCTCCCCCCCCCCCCCCGCACCCCCTCCTCCCACCCCCCCCACCTTCACCACCACGCCCCCCCGCTCCCCCCCCCCTCGCCCCCCACCCCCCACCCTGCCCCCCGCCCCCTCCCACCCCCTTCCACCCCTTCCCCCCCGCTCCCCACACCGTCCACCCCACCACCCCCCCACCCCCCCCCCACCCCCCACGCCCCCCCCTACCCACCCCACCCCCCTCCCCCGATGCTCCCCCCCCAAAACACCCCCCCCCCCACTGCCCTCTCCTCCCCCCCCCCCTCCCCCCCCCCCCCCACCCCCCACCCCCCCCCCCTCTCCCCCCCCCCCACCCCCCCCCTCTCCCCCCCCCACCCTCTACTCCCTCCCCCCCGGGCCCCACCCCCCCCTACCCCCTCCCCGCCACTCCGCCCGACCAACCCCTACCCCCCCCCCGCCCCCACCCCCCACCCACCCCCATCACCCCACCCCCCCCCCCCCTCCCCCGTGCCGCCCCCACCCTCCCCCCACCCCCCAACACCCCCCGCCCAACCCCCCCTCCCCCAGCCCCACCCCCTCCCCCGCCCACCTCACCACCTCCCGCCCCCCTACCACCCCCCCCCCCCCCCCCCCCCCCCCGCCCTTCCCCCCCGCCCCCTCCACACCCCCCACTGCCACCACCAACCACTAACCCACCCCCCCCCTACCCCTAGCCACCCACCTCCCACCCCCGCCCCACCCACTGCCCCCTTCCCTCCCACCCCCCCCCCCCCCCCCCGCCCCTGTCTTCCCCCCCTTGTATCCCCCTCCCTCCATCCCCCCCTTCCCCCCCCCCCTCCCCACCCCCTCCTCCCCCCCCCCCCCCCGGTGGGTGGGTGTGGGCCCCCCCCCCCCCCCCCACCCTGCCCCCTCCCCCCCCACCCCCACCCCCACCCCCCACCCCGTCCCCAGCCCCCCTCCCCCCCCGCGTCCACCCCCCCTCCCCCGCCCCAACCCCCCCCCCTCCACACCCACCCCCCCCTCTCCTCGCACCCCGGCCCCCCCCATCACCCGCCCCCCCCTCCCCCCCCCACCGTCCACCCAAAAAACCACCCACACTCACCCCCCCCCCCCCCCCACCCCCCGCCTCCCCCCCCCCCCCCCCCTTCGCCCCCCCCCACACACCTCCCCCTCCCCACAAAGGGGGGGGGGGGGGGGGGGGGGGGGGGGGAAGACCCCACCACCAACCCACCACCACCGCCACAACCCCCCCCCCCCCCCCCCCCCCCCCCCCCCCCCCCCTCCCCCCCCCCACCCCACCCCCCCACCCCCCCGTCCCCCCCCCACCTCCCCCCCCCCTCCACCCGCCCGCTCGACCCCTCCCGAATCACCGCACCCCCCCCCCCAATCCCACCCCTCCCACCCCCCCCCCTACCCCCAACCCTACCCCCCTACCCCCTAAACCCCTCCCCCCCCTCCCCCCCTCTCCTTCCGCCCCCCCCCCTCCCCCCCCGCCGCCCCCCCCCCAATCCCCCCGTACCTCCTCCCTCCCACTCCCCCCCCACCCCCCCCCCCCCCCCTCCCCCCCCCCCCGCCCCCCCGCCACCCATCTCCCGCCTC